>CM022302.1:16889645-17365409 GCA_011799875.1 Thinopyrum elongatum | reverse complement strand
TTGAGTTATAGCGTCGTGCCTGATCAAACCTGTGCTCGCCATCGCTGCGTCCGGCGCTTTGTGCTCGCGAGCCCCTGACCACACCTAGTCCAACGTCCACCCGCGCGCGTGTGGCACCACAGTCATGCGTCTGTCCACCTCGCCCCCGGCCGCACTCCCTGCTGCCCCAGGCCCTTCTGCTTGCGCGTCCGCCGCGCCCGTCGCCGGCCGTCACTTGCCCTGGCCGCGTCCAAGGCGCGCCCCCGCAGCCGCCCACGGTCCCTGCTCTGCTTACCGCTACTGCTGCTGCACTGCTTCTGCTTGCCGCTACAGCTCCTGCTATTGTTGTTGTGCCGCCGCATCTCCTACTATTGCTGATGTGCCACTCCGGCCAGGCCGCTTCTGCTCGGGGCCTCGCCCTGTGCGCTCCCCCGCCCCATGGGCTGGGATGGCCGCCGGCGCTCCTCTGGGAGCGGCCGTGCGTGCCCCAGCCGTGGCCTCGGGCCACCGCATGGTTGGGCCGGCCTAGGTAGTTCGGGGATTAACCCCCTCTTAGTTTTTGTTTTGTTTTGTTTTATTTCATTAGTTAGATTGCCCTATGACTGTTGGGCCCCCACCTACTAATTTGGATTTTTAGTGTAAGATAAAACCCCTATTAAATATTACTTCCAATGACAGGTGGGCCCCCACTGCCCAGATATAACTAGTCAACAGTCAAAGTGTTGACTATTGACTGCTGAGTCAGCGCCCCTGGCCCCACCTATCATGCTCATTATGTGCATTTGCATGTATGATTAGTGCACGATTAAGCCGGGGGCATCACACGGCAGATCACGACGGAGGTCCCCATATGGGATCTTGAAGAAACAGAGACTTGCGGTGGCTTAAAAAGTGTTTTGGCTGGCTCTCTGTTGGTTTCCCGATTTTAGAGAATTTATGGAGTTGGAAGTAGGTCAAACAGAGCTAACGTGGGCCCGCAAGCCACCAGGGCGCGGCCCCGCTTGGCGCGTCGTGGTGGCTTGTGCCCCACATGTCTGCCATCTGGCTCTCTTCCGAAGCTTCCTGGGTCTCTTTTGTCTAGAAAAAAAATCATCAAAAGGTTTCGTGGCATTTGGACTTCGTTTGGTACTGATTTCCTGGAAAACCAAAAACAAGCAGAAAACAGCAACTGGCACTGGGCACTGAGTTAATAGGTTAGTCCCAAAAAATGATATAAAATAGAATATAAATGCATAATAAACATCCAAGATTGATATTATAATAGCATGGGACAGTAAAAACTTATAGATACGTTGGATACCTATCAAGAGGTAACTGGCATAGTGGACAAGTGTTGATCCACGAGGATGCCGATAAGTTTCACCTCGGGTGTTTGTAACAAATCGCGAAACAAAAGGAATAGCACACGGCAACTGGAGGTTCAGTCAAATATTTATTCGTGTGGGTATAGGGGTCAATATGGGTGTCCACGTCTCCGATGTTGATCATTGATCGAAAAGTGTTCCGGGTCATGTCTATACTTCACTGAACCTATAGGGTCACATGCTTAAGGCTCATATATCTACTGAATTCAAGACAGGGAGTCTGAGAGAAACTCACCGGAAAAGATTCGGAGACAACGGAAGAGTTCAGGGGAGAGAACACTGGAATAGTTTCGGTAAAACCAAAAAGTTGTTTCAGAGTATACCATTAAGTCAAAATAGTTTCGGCACACGCCTGGTAATTCTTGGAGGGTGCAAGAATTGTTCTAGGAACTTCTGGGATTTTTCCAAAGAAAAAAACCAGAAATGTTCCGGAGCTGCCGAAACCGCTTTGATTGCTTTTCGCTGATGAAAATAACTGATCCGGAATTGTTTCGGAACGTGTCCAAAATTATTTTAGTGTGTACTGGAAATGTTCTAAGGCCTACAGTAATACTTTTGGATTTAACGGTCGCAGAAAAATGTTTTTGTGAATAGTGAAAGGCACATTATGGTTACTGTTTTAGAAAGCCACTTTTTTGGGCTTTGCTCAAAATATCTAGGGGATGACATGGATGGATGGGAACCCTTTTTTGGGGGACCAGCTAGGGGGTGGCCGGCCAAGGTGTGGCTCCTCCATGGAGCCCTACTTGCCCACTTGGCTTCGCCTTTGTGCCCTTGTGAAGGACTCTTTCACGGGTATTTTGGTATTTCCATGTGCCACCCTACCCCTTGGGTTTTCCTATAAAGGAGGTGAAGATGCACGCTCCACACTCACTCTTTCTCACATACAAATGCCATGCATGATCTGACATTCTCCCTCCCTCCCAGCAAAATAGTTTTGTAGAGCCGAAAGGCTGTCTGGATTCCGGTGGGAACTAGTTCTGGAAGGCGAAGCCCTGCCGGATAGATGACACCGTATGTGTGCAACCCTGTAGAGAGGTCGTAGGTTCGATCTTTTGCCCGAGGGGCTCTTCGAGGGTCCTCCCCAAGGGTTGTCCAAGTTACTGCCTTAGTTTGAGGGTCCTCCCAAAGGGCTGTCCGAGTTACTGTCCGAGTTCGAGGGTCCTCCCGAAGGCTGTCCGTGACATCGTCCGGGGGACTGTCCGACCGCCTCCCGGAGGGCTGTCCGAGGGGCAGACGAGGGACTACATCCTCGCGGTTGGGAGGTTGTAAATCCTAGCTGCGGGGATCTGCACCGATGATCAACATCGACTCTATATCCGCTGCACCACGAGTCAGTAATGATCAGATCAAACCTTGTATGCATCTCCATAGTGATCCTGGGCGTGATCGCTTTACCGAATTTTTTGTTTTCTGTCGCATTACCCAACAAGATGTCAGACTCTACTTCCCTGCCTGCCGCTGCTAATAACAGCAAGTGGGCAGCTACCTCCACCTAGGATGTCTACATGGTGGACACCCCCAAGGACGAAGGAGGAAGCGGAAAACCCCACAAGCACCGACATATGGGCCGCCGTAACGGAGGCAATGGTAAAGGTGAGACAAGTAATGATGGCACTTGAAATGGTGGTACCGCCAACAGTGGTGCCGCTCTAGATAGCAATGATAACTAGCACACCAGCGACAACACTAGAGCTGGAAATAACAATGGCGACGAGATCAATGGGGATGAAGATGACCCCGATAATGGTAATTATGACCCTGATGCCGACGAAGATAGAAGCCTCGGCCCCGATGAGTATGACGCTTTCGAGGAACCCTTTGAGGAATCTTGACTCGAAACACTCCACATGCGATTGGCTAGTACAGCCAAGAGCATCAAGCAAAAGTCCCTACGGATTAGAACAGAAGAGGATGAACTAAACGACAGATGGGTCGAGCACCTCAGGGCCGAGCAGACACTCGAGGACAAACTTGAGCACACCAGGGCTAAATGATCATTCCCTCACAAGAATTTGCTGGCTGTGCTCGATGAATAGGATGAGGACAGCGTGCTATCTAAGTGCAAGTGGGCTGAGATGCCCGACCACCCTCCTCGAGGGCGAGGCTGGCCGGCAAGCAGAAATAATTATATTCTTGAGGCCCCTAGGTGAGGAGGCTGAGTCAATCCAACGAGGGTATCACTGAGGTATGACCCCAATCCCAAGGGGCCGTTAAGTCCCGAGGCCCCACCTCGGTCGATCTACAAATCTAGGGAGCGCCCACCTGCTGGACAGGCAGGATACCTAGCTTGGTTAGCCAATAATGGTGACTTGCGCGATTACACATGGGACCGAAACATGACTATGTCCGCCGCATGTCATGCTACCACAAGGATCTGAGGAGCTGCTCACCATGTGTGCTTCACAGACGAGGTCATGCAACAGAAGTTCCCGGAAGGGTTTAAACCCATAAATATCAATCAATACGACGGCAGGACGGCCGCCGCCGTATGGATTGAGGATTTCCTCAAGCACGTACATATGGCCGATGGCGATGATATACACGCCGTCAAATACCTGCCCTTGAAGCTCAAAGGATCAGCTCGACACTGGCTTAACAGCCTGCCCGAGGACTCAATTGGAGTCTGGGAAGATCTCGAGGATGCATTCCGACCAAATTTCCAAGGCACTTACATCCGACCCCCGAATGCCGATGACCTCACTCATTTCATGCAAAAGCCGGGAGAGTCAGCCCACAAATTTTGGAATGGGTTTTTGACCAAGATAAACCAGATAGTGGACTACCCAGACGCCGAGGTGATAGCCGCATTCAAAATAACATCCATGATGAATGGCTTGCAATAGAGCTTGGACAAGATAAGCTGCGGACAATGGCAGCCCTCACACAGCTCATGACACGATTTTGCGCTGGTGAGGACAATTGGTTAGCTTGGAAGAGCAACCACTGTGGCTACCCTGGCACCTCCGCAGTACGCGATGGAAACGGGAAACCTCGGCACAACAGGAATAACAATCGCCGCAATAGAGGAAGCAGTAGTGACGCCGAGGAAACCACGGTTAATGCCCACTTTAGCAATCAGTGTGACGGCAGCAAAAGAAAGCCTCTCCAGGGAGTCAAGGATGGTCCAAATCAATTGGACAAGATCTTGGATAAACCATGTGCCATCCGCAGTACTCCCAACAAGCTAGCCACGCATACTAATCAGAATTGTTGGGTCATCAAGCAGGCCGGGAAGATTGCGGCCGAAAATCAGGGCAAATGCTAACCTTGTAATGAGGATAGAGACCAGCCATGGCCGAGCAATACAGGCCAAAAGCAGTTCCCTCCCAGGCTGTGGCGGACCCAGAATTGGCTGACGCCCCAGGCGAGAAACTAAGGGCTAAAAACTACCCCGAAAAAACTCCAGTTTCTAGGCATACAAGAGTCAATCTATGTTGCGTAACTAATAAGAAACCAAACATAATATTCAATGGCAGCATTTGTTCCATGATGGGTCAACTAATAAAGCAAGACAAAGCAAAAGACAATATGTAGCATAGATAGATGATACAAAAGATTGATACCAAATCAAAGGATTGGTTGATCTGATGTAACACCCCAAGTGTCAAGCTACAGCGACCTCATACTAATGATGCCATGTCATGATGCTTTTCTAATCCAAATATGCCACTTGTCCAAAATCCAATTCAAATTCCATTTGAAATGCAAGGCAAATATTTACTTCTTTTGTCATGCAATAAAAATAGTTCATAATTTTGCAAATAATCACTAAGTAATTTTCTTGGAGAAACCAATATTATTTGAAATATTAAATTGCCCCTAACCTATGTAAAACTGTATCTAAACAGTAGCATTTAATCCATTTTCAATTAAGCAAAATTCAAATGAAATTTTAGTTCTCTCAAACTTTTTGTGGCAGTGCAGAATATTGCACAGTATTTGACTTAGCAAGTTCCACATTTTACTAAAGTCATTTCATAACAAAAATTAATACCAAACAGGAGCAAAAGGAATAGACAGAAAAAAATAAAGTAAAAGGCACTGCTGTGCACTTGTAGCCCAAATGAATAGTGCGAGGCCCAGCCATCAAAAGCCTTCTCCCTCCTCTGAACAGAGGAGGAGGCAGTGGCTGTGCGTGTCGGCCATCCACGCCGCCCTGGCCGCTGTTGTCGCCGTTTCGTGCATCCGGCGAACCCCGTGTCGGTGTCAAAACAGGCCGATCTCGGGTAGGGGGTCCCGAACTGTGCGTCTGAGGATTGAGGGTAAAAAGGGACAAAGGGAACACGATGTTTACCCAGGTTCAGGCCCTCTTAATGGAGGTAAAACCCTACGTCCTGCTTGATTGTATTTGATGAGTATGGGAGTTAGAAGAGTTGATCTACCTCGAGATCGTAATGGCTAAACCCTAGCTGTCTAGCCTATAAAAATTCTAATGGCCTCCTCGGACCAAACCCTCCGGTTTATATAGGCACCGGAGGGAGCTAGGGTTGTACAGAGTCGGTTTATAGAGGAAGGAAACTATACATCCGGACGCCAAACTTGCCATCCACGCAAAGGAGAGTCCCACCCGGACACGAGGAAAGGTCTTCTGCCTTGTATCTTCACGGCCCATCAGTCTGGCCCATGTCACATAGCCTGGCCACCCGAGGACCCCGTAATCCAGGACTCCCTCAGTAGCCCCTGAACCAGTCTTCAATGACGACATGTTCGGCGCACAGATTGTCTTCGGCATTGCAAGGCGGGTTCCTCCTCTGAATACTCCAAAGTGATCTTCTGAATAAAAGAACTGTATCCGGCTCTGCATGACAATCACAACCCTCAACCACGAAGGTAAAATACTTAGTTAAAGTAATGTCCATCAACAGACAACTTTTTTTGGCGAAACGTCACATCTAGCCTCTTTATCATTTCGAACCGTTTTTTGGCCTCCCGCTTCGTGCTTCGAGACACGGCCTCTATTGGCACGCCTCATCAAAGCGGAGATCGTGTCCACTTATTGCGGGATCCTCATCAATACGGGTTTGGGTAATCCAACCATGCCATTCGCACGACCCCTTGGGAACAGGCGAGTTTTAAGGCTTGAGGGGCGGGCGCTTGATATTCATTGCCTATATAAACGGATAAAGATCCCTTTTTTCTCCCCACGCCTTCTTCCTTCTCCCGTTTTCCCATCCTCAAGCTCTAGCGCCCAAGCTTCAATCTTTCCCACCGCCGCCAACCTATCCAGTCATGTCCGGATCTGGCTCGAAGGGCAAGTGGGAGGCCTCCTCCGTCACAGAGAAGGACATCAAGGAGCTCCAGGGGGCGGGATATCTGTCCGCGGAGATCGCGCATAGGCTCCCTGCCAAGGATCAAGTCATACCCAGTCCGGTGCCCGGCGAAAGGGTTGTATTCATCCCCCATTTCCTCCGCGGACTAGGGTTTCCCCACCACCCCTTTGTCCGTGGCCTCATGTTCTACTACGGGCTAGATTTCCATGCTAGCCCCAAATTCTTTCCTCCACATCTCGGCGTTTATCGTCGTGTGCGAGGCGCTACTCCGCATCCCCCCACACTTTGGCCTATGGCTAAAAGTTTTCAATGTGAAGCCGAAGGTGGTCGACGGGCAACATGCGGAGTGCGGCGGAGCCATGGTGAGCAAGCTTCCCAACACCACCTGGCCTAAAGAGGCCTTTGTGGAGACCGTCAAGGTGTGGCAGCAGGAGTGGTTCTATATCACCGAACCTCGCAGCGCCAGGTGGGCGGCCACTCCTGAGTTCAGATCCGGACCCCCTATGCAGCTCGCGTCGTGGACCAACAAGGGTCTGGACTAGGGGTCGACCACGGATGTGATGACGCTACAAAAGTGCATAAAAAATATGATAAGTAAGTATACCAGTCTCACTGACGTGATTCAGGTGATGCTCTTCCACCGGATCCTCCACTGCCAACTCCGGCCTCTCCATATGTGGGAGTTCAATCCGGAAGGTCCGCAGACCATGCAATGTTTCTTCAGCACAATGCATGAAGAGATCTGGAAGCTGCTCTTTAAGACCCAGAAGACGTGGCCGAAGAAGACCGAAGACATCGGTCTTGACATTGAGAATCCTGCCACACCGGTAAGTATTTTAGTTCTGAACACAATTTTTGGCAAATAAATCAAAGGTTATACTGAGATTTCCATTCTCTCATTCAGGGCTGGACAACGAAGGCGGAGCAGATCAAGTGTCCGGCTCCACTACCTGAAGACCCAACCAATCCTCTGCTAATGAGGATGCTGGTTACGGCGCCGTATCAGGCGCCGGAGAAGAAGGCCAAGAAGAAGGGCAAGGAGGCCAAGGGTGGCCTCCGCCGTAAGGGTACTTCGAACGCAATGTCCGGAGAAACCAAAGCCCACTGCTCTAAAGGGGGAAAAGAAGAAAAGGGCCGCCTCCGCAGACCTGGAGGAGGGGCGTCCAAGTGGGAGAAGATAACCCTCTCGGATGGTTCGGATACGGACGCCGAACACACCCCCAAGAGGCGCCCCAGGGAAAAACCCCTGGCCGAATCGTAACTGTCGAAAAGGATACTTAGCAAATATTCAGTCTATTATGGTTGTAATATAACATATCATATTGTGTGTTTCAGCCCAGCCCGCGACCTCCCACAACCATCGCCGTCCGAAGGGAGTTCTCTGCTGCCCGAGATGGCAGAGAGCGAGACGCCACCGCGAGCCCCTTCCCCAATCACCGTGGATGACACCGAGGTGTTGTCCCGAAGGACCTCTCCTGGCCACGGAGGGGCGAGCGAGGCTGCCGAGAAGGCGCCCGAGGATAATACCTCGGCTGCCGAAGAAATGGAGGGGGCAACCCCCATGGCGACCAACGGCGGGGGTCCTGAGCAATCTGGCCCCCAGCCGGACATTGTTCCGGAGACCAATGTGGCCCCAAAGTCAGGCGAGCAGCCCCCTTCGAAGGAGGGGGAGCATCAGCTCCGACGGCGGCCTCCACTAATCCGGAGGCGCCGAATACCTTGGTGGAAGCACTACGACGTGCTACCATCATGGAGGAGCACCGCACCCTGATGGGTGTGGTGGTTGAGAAGATTCAGTCCGCCAAGAGCGGGCTGAACGAAGCCTTCACCGGCCTGCTAATAGGCTTTGAGGTATGCGACATAATGCTCTAGACGCTTTTTATAAAGGGACAGACCTGTGAATAGATAGTAGCCCCTGAGACTCTGTCTTGTTTTGAAAAAGCTGGACAGAGGATCATATAGTATTCAGAAGAGGTGACGTACTTTTATATTGTATAACAGGCTTCCATGTTGGCGGCAACCGCCCAAGCCGCTGAAGTTTCCGATCTCAAGCGGAGGCTGTAGCTTGCTGATGATGATATCGACCGTATGAACAAACGGTTTGATGAGGCGCAAGGTATGTTTCAAATATCTCGCACATGCCTGAATTGATATGCAAATTCTGAGTTTAAACTCATGCACTGCTATGTGTATGATTGCAGGCAGCGCGGCCGAGGTCGAGACCCTGAAGAGTGCCCTTGCCCAAGCCAAGGAGGAGCCGAAGGCGAGCAAAGCGGCCGTAGACAAAGCGGCTGCAGATTTAAAGTCCGAATAGGTCGCCCGCCGCCAGTACGAGGAGAGGGTGACCGAAGTGGAGCAAGAGCTCAAGGACGCCGCCGGCAAGTGCGAGTCCTTGGAGGACAAGAATAAGGCCCAGGCAGCTGAACTCGCCAAGGCCCTCCAAGAGGCCAAGGAGGCGAGGACCGAGCCTCGGGCAGCTCACGAGGAAATCCGGCAGTCCGAACAGATAGTGGCTGGTAAGCCCTTTCTTTTGCAGACTATATTTGGCGGTCAAAGATATGCCTTGCTCACTCATCTGTGGAGTTCTCCAGATGCATTTGCAGATCTTTCGAAGAGTGCCGCCGACGCCGCGCAGTTCTTCCGGGCGCAGGAGGGGCACACGACGGAGAAGCTATTCTGGTCACAGTTCGCGGCATCGGAGCGTCCGGCGCTGTTGAACAACCACATGATGCAACTGGCAGAGCTGCAAAGGATGTCCAGATTGGCCATGAAGGACGTCATAGTCCGGCTGTGGCCAACCGAACCCATTCCTAGCAGCTAATTCGGCGTGGTGTAGCGACTGGCCGACGCGCTACCCCGGATTGAAGCTGTCAAGCGCTCGGCGTGCATAGAAGGTGCGCGGATGGCCTTTGCCCGTGTCAAGATGCACTGGGCAAAGATGAAGGCCGCCATTGTGGCGGTCGAGGGCCCACCCGAAGGCAAGGACCACCGCAAGCCAGAGCGGTATTTTGAAGACATCCTTGAGGGTGCCCGATTAATAGAGGGCCAATGCTCAAAGGATATCATATTTGAGTGAATGTATCCGAGCTACCCAGACGTTGTTTTATAAACCAAGGCTTTGTAATATATTTATGTCTTTATCTGTAATTGCTGGCCTCCTGTGCGGCCGTATTTTGTTATCTTGAAAGTTTGCCATTCGTCGGCTTCAGCCCCCACGTAGATACTACGGGGGTGTTCGGAATAACGCATGATCACTCTTGACCCAATGTCTTGGTCCGTTAAGGAGGTGTCTGCGTAGGCGAACCAGGCAATCAGACTATGCGGCTTTATCACTTTCACTTAGCCATAGGAGTTTGACGGTGGGGCTGAGTACTAGCCCCTGGTGCGTATGAAGCTATCCGAACTGGGATGCCTTAAGCACATGACCGCAAAGAGGCCAGTCCTTCGCATAATACGGAAGAAATCGCAAAAGATTTATAGCAAATCGCCGAATAGGTGACCAGCTCTCGCCGCACCATGACAGTCAGTTTTCAGCTTTCTCTACTGAGGTGTTTGACCGGACAAACCAGAAACACAATCGCAGTAGTTCTCTCTTTACTGCCCTAGCCAAATGAGCGGAACGTAAGGTAGTAACCATAGGAGCCGGGCAACCCAACTATTGACCAAAGACATGATTCGGAGCTGATGCATATAATGCAATATTCGGGACGCCGAAATGCACTCTAAAAGCGTTCGGACTTTTTTGTTGTGAAAACATAGGTGGCCGAATAGAGCCCCTGGCATTTTAAGCTATGCCGAAGTGTATATGCCAATCTGACATGAAGAGGGAATACAGATTATGAAATAAACCAATACCGAATAGGGTTGGTAAAAACTGTTTCCATTATACTCTGATTGATACGTCAAAACGTGCTTTTACAAATAATGCTATAAGCATCAGGGCTATTTTACATGCCAAGAATTTGAGAACAAGGAAAAGTTGTACACAGGTCCTAAAAAAGAAAAGGTATCGTGAAGATCCTTTGGACATCCTGCCGCACGTCTGCGCCGCTTTTCGCCTTGGTGGAGGATCCTTTGAAAGGATCGACGATCGTGTATATAGAAGGGGCCTGGGAAAGGGCCCTGCGCCACCGTAAAGTGACTTCAGGTTTTAAAGAACCTGTAATATGAGAGAAAAGAGAAAAAAGAAGAAGGAGATTAAGGTCCGAATAAGGTCGAGCCGTACTATGGGCCTCGTCCGTGGAGTGCCTCCGTCGTCGCCCAAGGTATTTTGAGTGCGTAGTTATGCACACGCGGTACATATGCCGCGATTAGATGGGGCGGTGGACGGAGGCAAAACTGCTAGTCCAGCGCCGAATTGACCGAGCTGTCGTTCTGCAGAGTAGGCCGGACTCGTTTAATAGTGTCCGGAGGCTTGAAGGCCGATGAAGTGTTCGTCTTGCTAAGGCCGCTCTGTACCTCGGCTGCAAGGGCCGCGGTGTGCTCCACGGTACGGAGGGAGCGTTCCATGTTTCCATTGACTGTGATAACGCCACGGGGTCCGGGCATCTTGAGCTTTAAGTAAGCATAATGCGGGACTGCATTGAAGCGGGCGAAGGCAGTACGTTCGAGCAGTGCGTGATAACCACTGCGGAAGGGGACGATGTCGAAGATCAAGTCTTCGCTTCAAAAATTGTCCGGTGAACCGAAGACTACTTCCAATGTTAATGAGCCCGTACAGCGGGCCTCGACGCCGGGTATCACTCCTTCAAAGGTGGTGTTACTAGGCTTGATTCTTGACGGGTCAATACCCATTTTGCGGACAGTGTCTTGATAGATCAATTTGAGACTGCTACCGCCATCCATAAGGACTCGAGTCAGATGATATCTGTCAATAATTGGATAGAGGACCAGGGCCGCCGAACCTCCGTGACGGATACTGGTCGGGTGGTCCCTGCGATCGAAGGTGACCGGACAAGCCGACCATGGGTTGAATTTGGGAGCGACGGGCTCTACGGCGTAGACGTCCCTTAGTGCGCCCTTGCGCTCCCTTTTGGGGATATGCGTGACATATATCATGTTCACTGTTTTCACCTCAGGGGGGAATTTCTTCTGTCCCGCTGTGTTCGGTGGGCGGGGCTTGTCATCATCCTCGCTTGGCGACCCTTTCCCCTTATGTTCGGTATTTAACTTACCAGCCTGTTTGAAGACCCAACAATTTCTGTTGGAGTGGTTGGCAGGCTTGTCGGGGGTGCCATGAATCTGTTAAGGCCGATCGAGTATTTTGTCCAAATTAGATGGACCGTCCTTATTTCCTTTGAATGGCTTCTTCCGCTGACCGGATTTAGAGCCACTGAATCCGGCGTTAACCGTTGTGTCTTCAGTTTCATCGTTGTTGTTTTGACGCTTGTGTTTGTTGCGTCGTGGCCTGCCATTGCCGTCCCTGACTTCGGAGGTGCCAGGGTCGCTGGCGCTATTGCTTCTACGAGCCAACCAGCTGTCCTCTCCCGCGCAAAAGCGGGTCATGAGTGCAGTAAGAGCTGCCATAGACTTCGGCTTTTCCTGACCAAGGTGTCGGGCGAGCCATTCGTCGCAGATGCTATGTTTAAAGGCCGCGAGGGCTTCGGCGTCCAGACAGTCAACGATTTGGTTCTTTTTAATTAAGAACCTAGTCCAGAGTTTGCGGGCTGACTCACCGGGTTGCTGGACTATATGACTAATGTCATCGGCATCCAGAGGCCGGACATAGGTACCTTGGAAGTTGTCTCTAAAGGCATCCTCCAAGTCTTCCCAGCTACCGATAGAGTTCTCTGGTAGGCTGTTTAACCAGTGCCGCGCTGGTCCTTTCAGCTTTAGGGGGAGGTATTTGATGGCGTGGAGATCGTCACCGCGGGCCATGTGAATATGGAGAAGAAAATCCTTAATCCATACCACGGGATCTGTCGTTACATCGTATGATTCGATGTTTACGGGTTTAAACCCTTCTGGAAATTGATGCTGCATTACCTCATCGGTAAAGCACAAGGGGTGTGCGGCGCCTCTGTATCGGGCAACGTCACGACGGAGTTCGGATGACATCCGTGTTCGGTTTTCTGCCCGAGTTCGGTTATGCTGCTCACGCCAAGCTTGAAGGCCGTCGTCTCTCGTTGGAGCACGCCCCCTTGATCCGTATATTGATCTGGTCTTACCGGCTCTATTGTCCAGGTCCTGACGTAAGTCGTAGGTGTAGCCCTGAGCTGCTACCTCTTTGCCTCGACGGCGAGGTGTCGCGGGTTCGTGTTCGGCATAAGTAGCCACTTTGTATCGCCCACGTGGTGGTCGGTCTGGTTGATCAGCAAGATTATGTCTTGATGGTATTGGCTCTAGGGCCTCGTCATCGAATTGTGGCAGTAGTCGACGCTTCAGATAGCCCTTTGGTGGGTGTTTGAGGCCGTACTCCTCGGCAGCTAGGACCTGGGTCCATCTGTCGTTGAGCGTATCCTGTTCGGCTTGAAGCTGTTGCTGTTTCTTTTTTAGGCTCCTCGCAGTTGCGATGAGCTGTAGCTTAAAGCGCTCTTGCTCGAGGGGTTCCTCAAGCACGATGAAGTCTTCGTTACCGAGGCTGACATCCTCCTCGGAGAGATAGTTACTATCTTCCGAATCCTCATGCCCGACTGGCTCGTCGGGGTTAACTTGTCCCTCTTCCCAATTATCCTTCTCTACGGCAGGCTCAATGGGTTGGTCAGAGTCTTCGGCATTCTGCGGAGTGTCAATGTCTCCAGTGCTGGTATTACTTTTTTTTTCCCGCCGCGATCGTGAACGGCGCCGCTGACGTTGACGCTTCGGTGGTACCTCAACGGTCTTGTCCTCGATTGGATCTTGCTTGCCATCATCGTCCTCTTTGGGTGTATCCATCATGTACACGTCGTATGTAGAAGTGGTAGTCCAACGTCCGGTGATGGGCGGGTTTTGTCCTGGTTCGGCTCCGGCATCGTCGTCCATACCGTCGATGTCTTCGGAGGCGTAGTCGAGCATGTCGGTTAAGTCTTCGATAGTGGCTACCAAGTGGGTGGCGGGTGGGACGCAAAATTCCCCGCACTCAGCCCCTAGTTCGGGCCGGGCGTAATTCGGAGCTGATACCTCCGTGATAGAGAGAGACCGCATTAAGTCCAAGGCCTCGCTTAAGAGCGAAGGCCGGACAGGGAACCGAGGACGTGTGGAGCTGGGCATGGCAGATTCTGCCAGGTTGTGTTCACCAGCCGCAGACCTTGAGAGTTTGGAGTTGGCCTCCAGAGGCGAGTTCGGCTCTCCGATGACTAGGAGGGTCCTGCTTGATTCCAGGCTCGCCGAACATACAGTTGCCTCTGGGTCTTCGGCAAAGGGCTCCATGGGAGGAGAGGGTCCGGTGGGTTTTAATATCCCATCTTCGGATGAGGTGGCCTGCCTAGGATCTATGGCCAGGGCAGGTATAGTAGTTGGTCTTTGAGCGGCGCCTGATGATGGATCCGATGGGTTGCCTTCTTGAAGATGGGGAATAGTGGTCGAGGACGTGAACCCTTCGAAGATCAAGTCTCCTCGGATATCAACGACGTAATTCAGGCTCTCGAATCTGATCTGATGACCAGGGGCGTAGCTGTTGATCTCCTCAAGGTGACCAACTGAATTGGCGCGCAGAGCGAAGCCGCCAAATACAAAAAGTTGACCCGGGAGGAAGATCTCCTCGGAAACAGCATCGTTGTTGATGGTCAAACGAGCCATCGATCCTTCTGCCGACGACACAGTGGAACTCTCAATGAAAGCAACAATGTCGGTGTCAAAACCGGCCGATCTCGGGTAGGGGGTCCCAAACTGTGCGTCTGAGGATCGAGGGTAACAAGGGACAAAGGGAACACGATGTTTACCTAGGTTCTTGCCCTCTTAATGGAAGTAAAACCCTACGTCCTGCTTGATTGTATTTGATGAGTATGGGGGTTACAAGAGTTGATCTACCTCGAGATCGTAATGGCTAAACCCTAGCTGTCTAGCCTATGAAAATTCTGATGGCCCCCACGGACCAAACCCTCCGGTTTATATAGGCACCGGAGGGACCTAGGGTTGTACAGAGTCGGTTTACAGAGGAAGAAAACTATACATCCGGACGCTAAACTTGCCATCCACGCAAAGGAGAGTCCCACCCAGACACGAGGAAAGGTCATCTGCCTTGTATCTTCACGGCCCATCAGTCTAGCCCATGTCACATAGCCCGGCCACCCGAGGACCCCTTAATCCAGGACTCCCTCACCCCGTGATTGATAAGAAGGCCCGGGACAGCGTTGACAAACCGTAGCCCCACATCGCTGCTCGTCATGGTCGTCGTCATCGTGGCCACCGACCTCCCCGGCGCCTGAGAAGATGTCCAAGAGCCTTCCCGCGGACGTCTCCTTCGTGTCCATCAAAGAACCCGAGCCGGGACGCCCCGTAGCCTCGCCATCATCCTCATCTTCGCCCACGGTCGTCGACGACCGTCGCCGGTTGCCGCTGCTCCGGGCCGCCCCCGACCTCCTGAGCATATCTACGAGTGCTGTTGTGAGATCCTCTGCCGATTCCCCCCTTTCCCCCTTCGATCTGTCGCCGTGCCGTTGCCTTAAGTTCACCATGACTGACCCGAAGCTCTGTGTCCACGTGCGTGCTCGCCCGCTTGCTCCTGGCCGCGCCCGCCGTTGCGCACCTGCTGTTGCTCCTTGCGAGCTGCTGCTGCTCCTTCCTGCGGCTTCCCTTGCCGCTGCTGCTTGCTCACTTCTGCTGCTCTACTGCTGCTATGCTAGCTGCTGCTCCTCGCTGCTATGCTGCCGCCGCTAGCCGCTGCTACTACGCTGCTGTACTGCAGCTGCTCAAGCCGCTGCCGCTACTATGCTAGTGCTGCTGTGCTGCATACTGCTGCTCGCTGCATACTGCTGCTACTGCCTTCTGCCGCTGCCGTGCGCTGCCTGCTGCTGCTGGTGGCCAGCAGGTGTGTGTGCGTGCTGTGTGTAGCAGGTGTGTGTGCGTGCTGTGTGTGTGTGAGTGTGTGTGCTCTGTGTATGGGTACGTGTGTGTTAGGGCCGGCCTGTTAGTGCTAGTTTAGGTTAGTTAATTAGGTTAGTACTCCCTCCGTCCCAAAATTCTTGTCTTAAATTTGTCTAGATACGGATGTATCTAATACCAAAATGTGACTTGATACATCCGTATCTAGACAAATTTAAAACAAGACCTAAGGGCTTCTTAATTTGTGGCCGCTCTCCTTAGGATTGTCCCTTTTCCTGAAGAAATCCTTATTGTGCTCTGGTGCTTCAAGACTTCGCAATACATTACTCATGCAGTATACTATGCTTGAGAACCAAGAAAAAGATGCAGGGGAATGGGTTGATAAATGTAGCATCGTTAAATATGTGACGCACCAGTCTTCTTTTTTAGGAAGACACAGGAGAGCTGCTTATTTTTCGCATTGAAGGAGATAGCAAACTACAGCCAACGATAGTAAGAAAACTAGGAATAAAAACGAAAGGACGATGCACCTGCCTTGTAACGGCTTAGATCCATCCAGATTCGCTCTTGGACATGTGGTGACCTGCGTGATTATGTATGCGAAAGCATCAAAATAATCTCATAGCTTGATGGTTGATGAATGCTAAATTGCTAATCTTGTTGTTGTTAAAGCCATCAAGAAAAAACAAACTTCAAGGTAGTATACCCAAGTAAATGAAGCTCAGCTGTGGTGAGTGTAGATCTCAATGATTGTCCAGCGTGCTCAATTATTTGAGAGTGATGTGCATATTAGGGCATAGCACAATCACCTTGGCAGAGCATCCATCACTATGGGATAGCAACGTGTTTGTACGTAGAAGGAATATCTACAACTTAACAAGATGGATAGATGCTCGGCGGGCTCCAGAGAATTTATCCTCCAAATGGCTTACTTTCCCAAAGCATCACCAAAAGCATTGCTCCATCTGTAATCTTAACCTATTGGCCCTACCCTGTTACTTACACGATAGGCAGGCATCTCAGTAAACCACCAGAATATTAAGTCCCCTCTCCTTTGTCTAAAGTAGCTTCTGGTAGAAGCATCAAGGTACAACTTTATTCTTTGAAGAAATTAAATTAAAAAAAAATTCCTCAATGCGAATGTATTTGTCTAGTCTGGTCCAGTCCAGTTCAGGCACCATCCAATATTCAACCAAGGCCATTCTGAAACATACATTTGCTTGCCCGATCACAACCAATTCTACATATGACATGAAAATGTAGTACGGCCAATTTACAATACGGGTTTGCTACTACTACCAGATGACACAAGGTTGCAAACCTGCAACAGCTGTACACTCAAAACGGTTTGATTTATACTAGCTAGTGTATGGTAACACAGCAGAAAAGAAAAAATTTCCGACTTACACACCAGCCCAGGACCACTATGAAGACTGCATACAAGGTTTGATCTTTTTCGTTACCGACTCGTAGCGCAGCAGATGTAGAGTCGATGACGATCGGTGGTGCAGATCCCCGCAGCTAGGATTTACAACCTCCCAACCGCAAGGATGTATACCCTCGTCTGTCCCTCGGACAGCTCTCTGGGAGGCGGTCGGACAGTCCCTCGGACGGTGTCGCGGACAGCCCTTCGGGAGGACCCTTAAAACTCGGACGGTCACTCGGACAGCCCTTCGGGAGGACCCACGAAACTCGGGCGTTCACTCGGACAGCCCTTCGGGAGGCACTCTCGAACTAAGACCAAAACTACGATCTCTCTACAGAGTTGCACACATACGGTGTCACCTATCCGGCAGGGCTTCGCCATCCAGAAATAGTTACTGCCGGAACCCAGACAGCCTTTCGGCTCTACGAAACAATTTCGCAGGGAGGGAGAGAAAAGCCAGACAAATCTATTGCATGTGTATGAGAGAAAGGATGAGGTTTGGGCTGCCCCTCAACTCCTGTTCATAGGAAAACCAAGGGGTAGTGTTCTCCACAAATTACCAAAAAACCCCATGCATAAGGCCACACATGAGTTTTACCGGAACTATTCCGGTGTCCTCTCCGGAACATTTCCGTTGCGTCCGAAACTTTTTCGGTGATTTTCTCTCAGACTCCCTGTCTAGTATTCAGCAGATAGATGACCCTTAAGCGTGTGACCCTATAGGTTCGGTGAAGTATAGACATGACCAGAACACTTTCCAATCAATGATCAACATCGGAGCCGTGGACACCCATATTGACCCTTATACCCACACGAATGAATATTCGAGTGAACCTCCAATTGCCGTGTGCTATTCCTGTTGCTTCGCGATATGTTACAAATACCCGAGGTGAGACATTTTGGCATCCCCGTGGATCAACAACTTCTCTACTATGCCAGTCACCTCGTTACCGGTATTGTTCTCTTTTCTCGTTCCTGTGTTCCGGCATCCCTGTGATCAAATCACATTGTGTCTGGCCAGACGATGATGGATACCGTAACACTGAGAGGGCCCAGAGATATCTCTCCATCGTCGGAGGAGCAAATCCCAATCTTGAGCTATCAAGTTACTTGACATACTTTTCTATGAACCCATAAGCCGCCGTAATAGCCACCCATTTACGAATGACGTTTAACAAACCCCAAAGTTCATGAAGCAAGCATGAAGAAAATCAATACTCTGATGGTCTAAGAAATCATGCAATTGTTAACCATCTCTGTGTTATTAACCATTAACTTGTGATGAATGTATCTCATAGTATAACATCAATTCGCGTCGATTCAACACAAATGTTCTTCTAACATTGTGCCCTCAAAGTTGCTGGCATAGACATGCCCATGATCAGGAAAACAGAACCATCATGCAACACTTGAGCTAGTCTTAGAGGCCAGACTAGGAATACATTTTACCATTTATTATTCCACACGTGCATATGAGTCTTCCTCCGAGCCTCGTGTTATTGCAGACTCAAGAACGATAGAAGTTATAGCATGGAACATAAACATAATTATGAACAGGGAGATAATCAATAGCATTTATTATTGCCTCTAGGGCATATCTCCTACAGACTCCCACTTGCACTAGAGTTAATAATCTAGTTAATGCTAATGCACTTTACACCCATGGCACACTGATGTAAAATATGCTTCGCATGTGGTATAGCCTAATGTCCAACGGATCTGACGACTTCAGCTCCGTGTGTATCTTTGAATATCCTCGCGTTTTCACGTTTTCACAAAATTCATATTTTGTGTGGACTTGGCTTTATATATATGTGAATCATAGGTCGAACCTAGTTCCTTAGACTGAGCTATGGAGCAACTATCTGCAATAGTGTCCCATTGACCAAAGCCTTCTTAGAACCATACTAAGTTCATGAATGAACTCTATGATTCAACATCTTGTTTGACGCTTCGAAAGAGGCAACATACTTTGCCTCTGTTATAGAATTCGCCACAGTAACTTGTTTGGAACAATTTCCAACTACCATGCCACCATATTGTGTATTACACAAAACCCTTAATTTAAATCGAAAATCACATGGAGAATTAGTGAAGACTGTCTCGATGTAACCTTTTACAACGAACTCTTCATGATCTCCGCTTGCGAGAAAACTTGTCATCAATGCTACTTTAGTACTCAATGACCTTTTTTCGCTGTTGTCCCATGATCAGTACTTTTGATCACTTTGGTATCTATACTCGCAACAACTTTGGAGTTTTGGACATATCTGGTTGTTTTTACATACCAAGGAATGCATGATTAATCCAAACACGAAAGTGTGTGGAATCCTTATCATGTATTTTGCTCATCAGTGTTTTGGGACACCGAGTCTTGCAAAAACTCTTTCCATGTGACTTCGGCAAAAATCACTCCTTGACGTTTTTAGTGCTAAACTGTTTTAGCATCTTGTCAATATGTATTTTTGCTTAGCCCCATTAGGTAAATCTATCTCCATAGATCATCATGCCTAATATTGAGGCTATTTAGCCCAAGCACTTCATCGAAAAACTATTTTCAAATGAAGTCCTAATTCGTGTCAAGAAATTTATTTCCAATTAATAATGTGTCAACCACACAAGGTTTTTAGAAATATCATTATGCTCCCACTTACTTTCTTGAATCACAAGCATCTTCGTTACCCATTGATGAAGTCAAACCCCTTTGACCATTTCATCAAAACACGAAGATTCCAACTCCATTTTGCTCTCTTCTGTCCATCGCTGGAACTCTGAAGTATGCACACTCACTAGCATCCTCTGGATTGACAAAATATCTTGGACTGTATCATATGCATGTCCTTGGTTTCATTTCCATCAGATGGAAATCCTTTCGTCATCCATGTTTCATATCTCATGATGTGAAATATGTATTAATTGCTAGTTCAACCCGAACAGACTTTAAGCATCGCTACAGTGAAACCTCCTCATCGTAGTCAACTCCTTGAACTTGTTGTTGCAACAAGTCGAGCTTTATGGATAAAACATTTTTATCCGTATCAGTTTTCGGTTCCATAAATATTCGTTAGACTCTAAGTCTTCCGAAAGGTGTATTAAGATTTTAATCTTGAATCACTTATATGGAAACTATCTCGGATTGTATTGGCATTTAGCCAATTCCGGAGCCAGGGCCCATCAACGCTTCCTTGTGTATCCTAGGTATACTGTTGTCTAACAACAATATCTCCTATGCGCACCTGAGAGGTTTGCATGAGTTTTTCCTATGTGGTTCAGCTACAAGTTCAACCGAAGTCCATACATCTCATGTAGAGGCTTCCGTAATAGTCGCAGTAGGAAACTCTGGAATCACATCCAAGGTCTCTTTCCTTTGATCTGATGACGAAGATATTGTTATCTCGTCGAGTTGCATTGTTCTCCCACTTACCTTTTTGAAAGAACCATTTTCTTCAAAAACATACCGTTCTTTGTGGCAAACCTATTTGCCTCGGTATAGTGAGGGAGGAATACCCAATATTTTGGGATAACCTACAAAGTAGCACTTGTCTGATTTGGAATAGGATGGTAACCTTTTACACAAGCCCCATATTCCAAATGTTTAAGAAAAGATATAACATGGTTGGGCGTACCATACCATGGCGTCATTTCAATAGACCCGATGGAGCTCTTTTTGAAGGAAATATGCCCTAGAGGCAATAATAAAGTTGTTATTTATATTTCCTTATATCATGATAAATGTTTATTATTCATGCTAGAATTGTATTAACCGGAAACTTAATACATGTGTGAATACATAGACAAAACACCGAGTCCCAAGTAAGCCTCTACTAGACTAGCTCGTTCATCAAAGATGGTTAAGTTTCCTAACCATAGAAATGTGTTGTCATTTGATGAACGGGATCACATCATTAGGAGAATGATGTGATGGACAAGACCCATCCGTTAGCTTAGCATAATGATCGTTAAGTTTTATTGCTATTGCTTTCTTCATGACTTATACATATTCCTCTGACTATGAGATTATGCAACTCCCGAATACCAGAGGAACACCTTGTGTGCTATCAAATGTCACAACGTAACTGGGTGATTATAAAGATGCTCTACAGGTATCTCCGAAGGTCTTTGTTGGATTGGCATAGATCAAGATTAGGATTTGTCACTCCGAGTATCGCAGAGGTATCTCTGGGCCCTCTCGGTAATGCACATCAGTATAAGCCTTGCAAGCAATGTGACTAATGAGTTAGTTACGGGATGATGCATTACGGAACGAGTAAAGAGACTTGCCAGTAACGAGATTGAACTAGGTATGAAGATACCGATGATCGAATCTCGGACAAGTAACATACCGATGACAAAGGAAATAACGTATGTTGTCATTGCTGTTTGACCGATAAAGATCTTCATAGAATATGTAGGAGCCAATATGAGCATCCTAGTTCCGCTATTGGTTATTGACCGAAGATGTGTCTCGGTCATGTCTGCATAGTTCTCGAACCCCTAGGGTTCGCATGCTTAACGTTGGATGACGATTTGTATTATGAGTTTATGTGATTTGATGACCGAAGGTTGTTCGGAGTCCCGGATGAGATCACGGACATGACGAGGAGTCTCGAAATGGTCGAGACATAAAGATTGATATATTGGACCATGTTATTCGGACACCGGAAGTGCTCCGGATGGTTTCGGGTAAAAACTGAGTGCCGGAGGTGTTACCGTAACCCCTCGGGGGAACTAATGGGCCTCATGGGCCTTAGTGGAAAGAGAGAGGGGCGGCCAGGGCAGGCCGCGCGCCCCCTCCCCCTTGGGTCCGAATTGGACTAGGGAAGGAGGGGCGGCGCCCCCTTTCGTTCTCCCTCTCCCTCTCCTTCCTTCCCCCTCTTTCCCTCTTGGTGGAATCCTACTAGGACTAGTAGTCCTAGTAGGACTCCCCTTGTGGGGCGCGCACTAGGAGGGCCGAACGGCCTCCCCCTTGCTCCTTTATATACGGGGGCAGGGGGCACCCTACAACACACAAGTTGATCTTTTAGCCGTGTGCAGCGCCACCCTCCACAGTTACACACCTCCGTCATATCGTCGTAGTGCTTAGGCGAAGCCCTGCGCCGGTAACTTCATCATCACCGTTGCCACGCCGTCGTGCTGACGGAACGCTCCCTCGACCTCAACTAGATCAAGAGTTCGTGGGACGTCATCGAGCTGAACGTGTGCTGAACACGGAGGTGCCGTACGTTCGGTGCTTGGATAGGTCGGATCGTGAAAACATTCGACTACATCAACCGCGTTACTAAACGCTTCGGCTTTCGGTCTACGAGGGTACATGGACACACTCTCCCGTCTCGTTGCTATGCATCTCCTAGATAGATCTTGCGTGATCGTAGGAATTTTTTTTGAAATACTACGTTCCCCGACAGTGGCATCCGAGCCAGGTCTATGCGTAGATGATATGCACGAGTAGAACACAAAGAGTTGTGGGCGATAATAGTCATACTGCTTACCACCAACGTCTTATTTTGATTCGGCGGTATTGTTGGATGAAGCGGCCTGGACCGACAATACAAGACTGCGTTCATGAGACTGGTTCTACCGACGTGCTTTGCTCACAGTTGGCTGGCGGGTGTCTGTTTCTCCAACTTTAGTTGAATCGAGTTTGACTACGGCCGGTCCTTGTTGAAGGTTAAAACAACACACTTGACGAAAAATCCTTGTGGTTTTGATGCGTAGGTAAGAACGGTTCTTGCTAGAAGCCCGTAGCAGCCACGTAAAACTTGCAACAACAAAGTAGAGGACGTCTAACTTGTTTTTGCAGGGCATGCAGTGATGTGATATGGTCAAGACATGATGTGATATACGTTATTGTATGAGATGATCATGTTTTGTAAAAGTTATCGGCAACTGGCAGGAGCCTTATGGTTGTCGCTTTATTGTATGAAATGCAATCGCCATGTAATTGCTTTACTTTATCACTATGCGGTAGCGATAGTCGTAGAAGAAATAGTTGGCGAGACGAAAACGACGCTACGATAGAGATCAAGGTGTCAAGCCGATGACAATGGAGATCATGACGGTGCTTTGGAGATGGAGATCAAAGGCACAAGATGATAATGGCCATATCATGTCACATATTTTGATTGCATGTGATGTTTATCTTTTATGCATCTTATTTTGCTTAGTACGGCGGTAGCATTGTAAGATGATTCCTCACTAAATTTCAAGGTATAAGTGTTCTCCCTGAGTATGCAACGTTGCGACAGTTCATCGTGCCGAGACACCACGTGATGATCGGGTGTGATAAGCTCTACGTTCACATACAACGGGTGCAAGCCAGTTTTGCACGTGCAGAATACTCGGGTTAAACTTGACGAGCCTAGCATATGCAGATATGGCCTCGGAACACTGAGACCGAAAGGTCGAGCGTGAATCATATAGTAGATATGATCAACATAGAGATTTTCACCAATGAAAACTACTCCATCTCACGTGATGATCGGACATGGTTTAGTTGATATGGATCACGTGATCATTTAGATGACCCGAGGGATGTCTATCTAAGTGGGAGTTCTTAAGTAATAAGATTAGTTGAACTTAATTTATCATGAACTTAGTCCTAGTAGTATTTGCAAATTATGTTGTAGATCAATAGCTCGCGTATAGCTCCCTTGTTTTATTTTTGATATGTTCCTAGAGAAAACTAAGTTGAAAGATGATAGTAGCAATGATGCGGACTGGGTCCGTGATCTGAGGAATATCCTCGTTGCTGCACAGAAGAATTATGTCCTTGATGCACCGCTAGGTGACAGACCTATTGCAGGAGTTGATGCAGACGTTATGAATGTTTGGCAAGCTCGATATGATGACTACTTGATAGTTTAGTGCACCATGCTTTACGGCTTAGAACCGGGACTTCAAAAACGTTTTGAACGCCACGGAGCATATGAGATGTTCCAAAGAGATGAAATTGGTATTTCAGACTCATGCCCGTGTCGAGAGGTATGAGACCTCTGACAAGTACTTTTCCTACAAGATGGAGGAGAATAGCTCAGCTAGTGAGCATGTGCTTAGAATGTCTGGGTACTACAATCGCTTGAATCAAGTGGGAGTTAATCTTCCAGATAAGATAGTGATTGACAGATTTCTCTAGTCACTATCACCAAGTTACTAGAACTTTGTGATGAACTATAATAGGCAAGGGATGACGAAAATGATTCCCAAGCTCTTCGCGATGCTGAAATCGAAGAAGGTAGAAATCAAGAAATTGCATCAAGTGTTGATGGTTGACAAGACCACTAGTTTCAAGAAAAAGGGCGAGGCCAAGAAAGGGAACTTCAAGAAGAATAGCAAGCAAGTTGCTACTCCCGGGAAGAAACCCAAGTCTAGACCTAAGCCTAAAACTGAGTGCTTCTACTGCAAAGGAAATGGTCACTGGAAGCGGAACTGCCCCAAATACTTGGCGGATAAGAAGGATGGCAAAGTGAACAAAGGTATATTTGATATACATGTTATTGATGTGTATTTTACTAGTGTTCATAGTAGCCCCTAGGTATTTGATACCAGTTCAGTTGCTAACATTAGTAACTCAAAACACGAGTTGCAAAATGAACAGAGACTAGTTAATGACGAGCTGACGATGTGTGTTGGAAGTGATTCCAAGGTTGATAAGATCACCATCCCACACTCCCTCTACCTTCGGGATTAGTGTTGGACCTAAATAAATGTTATTTGGTGTTTGCATTGAGCATGAATATGATTGGATCATGTTTATTGTGACACGGATATTCATTTAAGTCAGAGAATAATTGTTGTTCTGTTTACATGAATAAAACCTTCTATGGTCATACACTCAATATAAATGGTTTATTGAGTCTCGATCGTAGTGATACGCATATTCATAATATTGATGCCAAAAGATGCAAAGTTGATAATGATAGTGCAACATATTTGTGGCACTGCCGTTTAGGTCATATTGGTGTAAAGCGCGTGAAGAAACTCCATGCAGATGGGCTTTTGGAGTCACTTGATTAAGAATCATTTGATACTTGCGAACCATGCCTCATGGGCAAGATGACTAAAACTCCGTTCTCCGGAACAATGGAGCAAGCCAATGACTTATTGGAAATAATACATACCGATGTATGCGGTCCGATGAGTGTTGAGGCTCGTGGCGGGTATCGTTATTTTCTGACCTTCACAGATGATTTAAGCAGATATGGGTATATCTACTTAATGAAACATAAGTCTGAAATATTTGAAAAGTTCAAAGAATTTCAGATTGAAGTGGAAAATCATCGTAACAAGAAAATAAAGTTTCTACGATCTGATCGCGGAGGCGAATATTTGAGTTGCGAGTTTGGTCTTCATTTAAAACAATGTGGAATAGTTTCACAACTCACGCCACCTGGAACACCACAGCTGTAGGAGATATGCCCTAGAGGCAGTAACAACCGTTATTTTGTATCTCCAAGTTTGTAATGAATGTTTATGTTCCATGCTATAACTGCTATGATTCTCGAGTCTGCAATAACACGAGGCTCGGAGGGAAACTCATGTGCACGTGTGGTATAATAAACGGTAAAATGTATTCCTAGTCTTGCCTCTAAGACTGGCTCAAGTATTGCATGATGATCCTGTTTTCCTGATCATGGGCATGGCTATGCCAGCAATTTTGAGGGCACGATGTTGATAGAACACTTGTGTTGAATCGACCCAGATTGATGTTATGCTATGAGTTTCTACCGTTACAAGTTTATGGTTCTTAACATAGAGATAGTTAATGTTTGCATAATTCCTTAGACCATGAGAGTATTGAGTTCCTTCGTACTTGCTTTGTGAACTTTGGGGTTTGTTAAACGTCATCCGTAACTGGGTGGCCATTACGGCGGCTTACGGGTTCACGGAAAAGTATGGCAAGTAACGAGATAGCTCAAGATTGGGATTTGCTCCTCCGACGATGGAGAGATATTCTCGGGCCCTCTCGGTGTGACGGTATCCATCATCGTCTGGCCAGACACCTTGTGATTTGATCACTGGGATGCCGAAAACACAGAAACGAGAAAAGAGAACAAAACCGGTAACGAGGTAACTTGCATAGTGGCCAAATTTGTTGATCCACGGGGATGCAATAAATCTCACCTCGGGTGTTTGTGACATATCGCGAAGCAACAGGAATAGCACACAGCAACTGGAGGTTCACTCGAATAATCATTCGTGTGGGTATAGGGGTTAATATGGGTGTCCACGGCTCCGATGTTGATCATTGATCGGAAGGGGTTCCGGGTCATGTCTATACTTCACCGAACCTATAGGGTCACACGCTTAAGGGTCATCTATCTGCTGAATACTAGACAGGGAGTCTGAGAGAAAATCACCGAAAAAGTTTCGGACACCAAAAAAGTTTCGGACAGCGGAAAAGTTCCGCAGAGAGAACACCGGATGAGTTTCGGTGAAACTGAAAAGTTGTTTTGGGGTATTCCATTAAGTCAAATTGGTTTCGGGATGCCCCTGATAATTCTTGGAGGGTGCCAGAATTATTCTGGAAACTTTCTGGAATTTTCGGGGATAAAAACCGGAAATGTTTCGGAGCTGCCGGAACCGCTTCAGATGCTTTTTCGCAGATGAAATCACTAATCTGGAATTGTTCCAGAACGCGTTGAAAATTATTTTAGTGGGTACTAGAAATGTTCTAAGCCCACATAAATATTTTTAGTTCGTACGGACGCTGAAAAATGTCATCGTGAATAGTGAAAGTGCTTTTTGGGAATTTTTATGGAAAGCACCTTTTGGGAATTTTCCCAAAAGGCTTCTAGAAGCCTTGGGCACTAAGGAAGCCCCCTTGGGGGGCCCCCCCCCAAGGGGTGGCCGGCCATGGAGGGTGGAGCTCCATGGAGCTCCACATGGCACTCCTTTTTGCTTTATTCTTTATGTAAATGACATAAAGTGGGGGTACTTTTGGTATTTGTGAATGCCAACTTTACCCCTTGGTTTTCCTATAAATAGAGGACAGTGGGCTGCCCACAAACCTCATCCCTTGCTCTCATACACATGCCATGCATTATCTGGCTTCTTCTCTCCCTCCCACGAAAACAGTTTCGTAGAGCCGAAAGGCTGTCTGGGTTCCGGCAGGAACTAGTTCTGGACGGCGAAGCCCTGCCGGATAGCTGACACCGTATGTGTGCAACCCCATAGAGAGGTCGTAGTTTCGGTCTTTTGCCCGAGGGGCTGTTCGAGTGTCCTCCCGAAGGGCTGTCCGAGTCTCCGTTCGAGTTTCGAGGGTCCTCCCGAAGGGCTGTCTGCGACATCGTCCGGGGGACTGTCCGACCGCCTCCCGAAGGGCTGTCCGGCGAGGGAGTACATCCTCGCGGTTGGGAGGTTGTAAATCCTAGCTGCGGGGATCTGCACCAACGATCTCCACCGACTCTTCTTCCGCTGCGCTTCGAGTTGGTACGGATCAGATCAAACCTTGTATGCAGTCTCCATAGTGGTCCTGGGCGTGCTCGCTATACCGAAATTTTTTGTTTTCTGTCGCGTTCCCCAACAGTGGCATCAAGAGCCGTGCTATGCGTAGATGCAGGTTACGATCTAGAATACATGGAGATGTATGGGTATTGCATAATATAATTAGGTAGTAGATAAGATCTATTGCTGAAAATTATTTATGCGCGTGACAGATGAAATCTGTTACCCGATGTTCTTGTTGCTTCCCTAGAATTTGTGTTTGCTCAATCTCGAGACAGCATGGTGGAATTTGACAAAGTTCTGGCAATCCATGATCCTGATTGATCATGGAAGTGCTATCAGTTCTTTGGGTTCTGCCATAGTCAAAAGAAAGATGAAATTCGCAGATGAAAGGGCATTGCAGATATGATCTGCACGGGGGTCATGCGTATGACGAAGTTTAGTATGGGGCTTGAGATTTAATTATCTCGTGTTTCATACACCCCGAGATGTTAATCTAGCGACTTGAATAATCATACTTGATGATAAAACGTTGGTAGCTGCGGTTTAAGTCAAAACCTTAGAAGCCACGTAAAATAAAATTTTGCATAAGCCGATTAGAGGCGTCTAACTTGGTTTTGCAGGATGGTTTGCATGTGATGTGGTATAGCAAGTCTCATATTCAATTTGATTATGTATGAGATGACTATATGATGTAATTAACATGACCTGCATGTCATGATTCGGCATGATGGCTGGAGCCATATGATTGCACTTTAATGACCTGCGTGTCAACCTTAAGTAATGCATTTAATTCTATCCGCTATGGAGATGGCGATATTATCTGATGCATCGACAAGGTGGTGGCAATCTTCGCGAAGGTGAACACCGACGCAAATGCCGAAGACGAAGAATACTTGACTTCTCCGTCAGAAGAGGCTATACCATATCATGCTATTATGAATTGCCTGAGATGTTTATCCCTCTTGATGCACCCTTCTTGATTGCGTGGTAGTCGCTTTTATTAGGGTGATCTCTCACTTAAAATATCAAGTAGTTAGTGTTCTCCCAAGTGTAGCACCGTCACGGCACCTATCTCTTCGGGGTGTCACATGCTAACATGGGCACGAACGATTAGAGAAGTGTGAGGCGGGTGAGTTGAGACCTCGCAGCAAGATCACTTGGTTATCTTGACGTTCAGGCATGAAAGTCATGAGCTCGGAACACACGCATCAAAAGATGAACAAGAGTCACATAGAGATGTGATTGGCAAGTTTGCCTAACGATTGAAGTTCTCGCCATCAGTGATGCTACCATCAATGGCGTTGAATTGAAATTTGTGTCTTGAATCACTCACAATCAATTATGAGAGATATTGATTTGAGTGGGAGCGCACTTTAGAATAAAACTGTTTATTCACTAGTGTAAATTTCATTATAAACAAAGTCTAAGTGAAACCTGTGTTTTCCGTTGTAGATCAAATGGCTCGCAACACCGCGTTCAACTTAGGCCCATTGTTAGAGAAAGAGAAGTTAACTGCGGCTGGAAACAACTATGCGGACTGGGTCCGCAACCTGAGGATTGTCCTCAGGAGCGCTAAGAAACTGTATGTGCTTGAAAATGCTCTTCCAGCTAAACCGGCGGCAGAGGCCCCGGAAGATGAACAAAATGTCTGGGCCACTAAGGATGATGATCACAACTTAGTGCAGTGCCTCATGCTAGCTTGCATGTGTACAGACCTTCAAAAACGTTTTGAATTCCATAAACCCCGTGATATGATCCGGGAATTGGATGCTCTGTACAAGGAAACCGCAAAGTCTGAACGATTTGATATCATGAAGGCTTTGATGGATTGCAAGATGGCTGAGGGTAGTTCAGTTGGCGAACACGTGGTCAAAATGATTGGCTATGCTGAAAGGCTTAAAACCCTGGAATTTCCACTTCCACCTGGCCATACGATGGACATGTTGCTTTCTTCACTCCCCCCGTCTTACGACGGTTTTGTATTAAACTACAACATGAGTGGGATGGAGAAGGATCCGGAAGAGGTGCTCGCCATGCTGAAAACTGCAGAAGGAGGACTGCGGAAAAATCGCAAGCAAGTGTTGCTTGTGAATAAAACCGCCAGTTTCAAAAAGAAGAAAGGCAAGCCAAAGAAGGGCAAGGGCGCCGGTAAGACCGGATCCCAAAGCAACTCTAAGGGCGGAGCCAAGAATGAAACTGAGTGCTTCTACTGCAAGGGCACAGGACACTGGAAGAGAAACTGCAAGAAGTATCTGGAAGATAAGAAGTCTGGGAAAATCGGAAAAGGTATAATTGTTATACAAGTTAATGTCATTGACGTTTTGCTTGCTAGCGAAAATTCTAAGTCTTGGGTATTTGATACCGGATCGGTTGCTCACATTTGCAACTCGATACAGGGGCTTCAGAAGGTGCGCAAGCTGGAAAAGAATGAAGTCGTGATGCGCGTCGGGAACGGCGCTGGGATCGCCGCTCAAGCCATCGGCATTATGCCTCTACGTCTCCCTTCAGGATTTATCTTAGAACTAAGTAACTATTATTTTGTTCCACTGTTGTGTAGAAACATTATCTCCGGATCATGTTTAGTACATGATGGGTATTCGTACAAGTCTGAGAACAATGGTTGTTCACTTTATTGTAAGGATATGTTTTATGGATTTGCACCCATTGTTGGGGGCCTTTTCATACTAAATCTTGAATGTGGAAATGATGTCTTTAACGTGAATGCTAAACGCCTTAAGAAGGCTGATTCCACCGCCACTTTCTTGTGGCACTGTCGGCTTGGCCACATTGGAAAGAAACGCATGCAAAGACTCCATAAAGATGGAGTTTTACCGTCCTTTGATTTTGAATCATTTGACACATGTGAAGCTTGCTTAATGGGGAAAATGACCAAGACGGCGTTCACGGGTCATCCTGAACGGGCGGGTGAATTATTGGAAATAATACATAGTGATGTATGTGGTCCAATGAACACAGCCGCACGGGGTGGGTATTTCTACTTCGTGACTTTTACTGATGATTTAAGTCGGTATGGCTATATCTACTTAATGAAGCATAAGTCGGAAACCTTTGAAAAGTTCAAAGAATTTCAGAATGAGGTAGAAAATCATCGTGACAAAAAGATTAAGTTTCTGCGGTCTGATCGCGGAGGCGAGTATCTTAGTCATGAGTTTGGCCAACATCTGAGTGAACGTGGAATCATTTCACAGCTTACGCCTCCCGGAACTCCACAGCGAAATGGAGTATCGGAAAGACGTAACCGAACCCTGTTGGACATGGTAAGGTCGATGATGTCCCTTACAAATCTTCCGATATCTTTTTGGGGTCACGCACTAGAAACTGCCGCTTATACACTAAACAAAGCATCGTCAAAATCTATTGAGACGACGCCATATGAGTTATGGTATGGGAAGAAACCCAGTGTGTCGCATCTCAAGATTTGGGGTTGTGAAGCATATGTAAAACGTTTACAGCCTCAAAAACTCGATCCCAGATCAGACAAATGTTACTTTGTAGGTTATCCAAAGGAAACCTTTGGGTATTCCTTCTACCACCCATCCGAGGGCAAAGTGTTTGTCGCAAAAACTGGAAGCTTTCTCGAGAAAGAATTTCTCGCTAAAGAAGTGAGTGGGAGGACAGTACAACTTAATGAGATTAGTGAATCTTCGGCAACCGTTGATATGGCTAAGGAACCGGAAGAGATTCCGCTAATTATCCCTACAACTGAGCCGGAAGTTATCGCATATGATGCGGGGACTTCAAACAATGTTGTAACTGAACCGCGCAGATCAGGCAGGGCTATCCAGCCACCTGAGTGGTTTCATAACGAAATCTTCATTCTTGAAGACGATGAACCTGCGCACTACAAGGAAGCGATGGCGGGGCCCAGTTCAAAGGAATGGCACAAGGCCATGAGATCCGAAATGGAATCCATGTATGAAAACCAAGTTTGGAACTTGGAAGAACTTCCAGAAGGCGTAAAGCCGATTGGTTGTAAATGGATTTTCAAAAAGAAGACGGACGCGGATGGTAACATTACTATCCACAAAGCTAGACTTGTCGCGAAAGGGTTCACGCAAGTTCCAGGAGTGGACTACGACGAGACTTTCTCGCCCGTAGCTATGCTTAGGTCTGTTCGGATATTGCTAGCAATTGCTGCTTATTTCGACTATGAAATATGGCAGATGGATGTCAAAACGGCTTTCCTAAATGGAAACCTCAAAGAGGATGTATACATGATACAGCCGGAAGGTTTTGTCATTCATGAGGATGCTGGAAAGGTATGCAAACTTCAGAAAGCTATTTATGGTCTGAAGCAAGCATCAAGGAGCTGGAACATTCGTTTTGATGAAGTGGTCAAAGAGTTTGGCTTCATCAGGAATGACGAAGAATCTTGTGTTTACAAGAAGTTTAGTGGGAGCGCAAAAGCATTTCTAATCTTGTATGTGGATGACATATTATTGATTGGAAATGACATGAATTTTCTTAGCGAAATAAAAGAATCATTGAAGAAAAGGTTTTCAATGAAAGACTTAGGCGAAGCAGCATATGTATTGGGCATCAGAATCTATAGAGATAGATCAAAACGCCTGATAGCGCTTAGCAAAGCACGTACATTGACAAGGTGTTGAAAAGGTTCAACATGGAGAACTCCAAGAAAGGCCTACTCCCCATGTCACCTGGCACAGTGCTTTGCAAGAATCAGAGTCCTCGAATTCTCAATGAGCGAGTACAAATGAATGATGTTCCATATGCCTCGGCAGTTGGTTCTATTATGTATGCCATGCTATGTACAAGACCGGATGTTTCCTATGCGCTAAGTGTTAGCAGCCGGTACCAAAGTGATCCAGGATTGGAACACTGGGCCGCAGTCAAGGGTATTCTTAAGTACCTCAGACGGACCAAGGATTTACTCCTTGTGTACGGAGGTGATGAAGAGCTCATTGTAAGTGGTTACACTGATGCAGGCTTCATGACTGACCCAGATGACTTCAAATCTCAATCAGGCTATGTTTTCATGTTGAACGGTGGCGCAGTTGATTGGAAAAGTTCCAAACAAAAGACTGTGGCAGATTCTACGACGGAGGCGGAGTATGTTGCAGCTTCAGAAGCCTCCAAGGAGGCGGTATGGATCAAGCAATTTCTTGAAGACCTTGGTGTGGTTCCAAGTGCTCTGGACCCGGTGGAGATCTATTGTGATAATAGTGGTGCCGTGTCTCAGGCAAGGGAGCCAAGTTCGCACCATAAGACAAGACATATTCAACGCAAATATAAACTCATTCGACATCATGTCGAAGAGGGTTTAGTGAAAGTACGCAAAGTTCACACGGATCTGAATGTGTCAGACCCGATGACAAAGCCTCTACCACGAGCAAAGCATGAGCAACACCGGATAGCCATTGGTGTTAGGGAAGCCATGTAACTGGGTTATGACTCTAGTGCAAGTGGGAGTCTGTAGGAGATATGCCCTAGAGGCAGTAACAACCGTTATTTTGTATCTCCAAGTTTGTAATGAATGTTTATGTTCCATGCTATAACTGCTATGATTCTCGAGTCTGCAATAACACGAGGCTCGGAGGGAAACTCATGTGCACGTGTGGTATAATAAACGGTAAAATGTATTCCTAGTCTTGCCTCTAAGACTGGCTCAAGTATTGCATGATGATCCTGTTTTCCTGATCATGGGCATGGCTATGCCAGCAATTTTGAGGGCACGATGTTGATAAAACACTTGTGTTGAATCGACCCAGATTGATGTTATGCTATGAGTTTCTATCGTTACAAGTTTATGGTTCTTAACATAGAGATAGTTAATGTTTGCATAATTCCTTAGACCATGAGAGTATTGAGTTCCTTCCTACTTGCTTTGTGAACTTTGGGGTTTGTTAAACATCATCCGTAACTGGGTGGCTATTACGGCGGCTTACGGGTTCACGGAAAAGTATGGCAAGTAACGAGATAGCTCAAGATTGGGATTTGCTCCTCCGACGATGGAGAGATATTCTCGGGCCCTCTCGGTGTTACGGTATCCATCATCGTCTGGCCAGACACCTTGTGATTTGATCACTGGGATGCCGAAAACACAGAAACGAGAAAAGAGAACAAAACCGGTAACGAGGTAACTTGCATAGTGGACAAATTTGTTGATCCACGGGGATGCAATAAATCTCACCTCGGGTGTTTGTGACATATCGCGAAGCAACAGGAATAGCACACAGCAACTGGAGGTTCACTCGAATAATCATTCGTGTGGGTATAGGGGTTAATATGGGTGTCCACGGCTCCGATGTTGATCATTGATCGGAAGGGGTTCCGGGTCATGTCTATACTTCACCGAACCTATAGGGTCACACGCTTAAGGGTCAGCTATCTGCTGAATACTAGACAGGGAGTCTGAGAGAAAATCACCGAAAAAGTTTCGGACACCAAAAAAGTTTCGGACAGCGGAAAAGTTCCGCAGAGAGAACACCGGATGAGTTTCGGTGAAACTGAAAAGTTGTTTTGGGGTATTCCATTAAGTCAAATTGGTTTCGGGATGCCCCTGATAATTCTTGGAGGGTGCCAGAATTATTCTGGAAACTTTCTGGAATTTTCGGGGATAAAAACCGGAAATGTTTCGGAGCTGCCGGAACCGCTTCAGATGCTTTTTCGCAGATGAAATCACTAATCTGGAATTGTTCCAGAACGCGTTGAAAATTATTTTAGTGGGTACTAGAAATGTTCTAAGCCCACATAAATATTTTTAGTTCGTACGGACGCTGAAAAATGTCATCATGAATAGTGAAAGTGCTTTTTGGGAATTTTTATGGAAAGCACCTTTTGGGAATTTTCCCAAAAGGCTTCTAGAAGCCTTGGGCACTAAGGAAGCCCCCTTGGGGGGCCCCCCCCCAAGGGGTGGCCGGCCATGGAGGGTGGAGCTCCATGGAGCTCCACATGGCACTCCTTTTTGCTTTATTCTTTATGTAAATGACATAAAGTGGGGGTACTTTTGGTATTTGTGAATGCCAACTTTACCCCTTGGTTTTCCTATAAATAGAGGAGAGTGGGCTGCCCACAAACCTCATCCCTTGCTCTCATACACATGCCATGCATTATCTGGCTTCTTCTCTCCCTCCCACGAAAAGAGTTTCGTAGAGCCGAAAGGCTGTCTGGGTTCCGGCAGGAACTAGTTCTGGACGGCGAAGCCCTGCCGGATAGCTGACACCGTATGTGTGCAACCCCATAGAGAGGTCGTAGTTTCGGTCTTTTGCCCGAGGGGCTGTTCGAGTGTCCTCCCGAAGGGCTGTCCGAGTCTCCGTTCGAGTTTCGAGGGTCCTCCCGAAGGGCTGTCTGCGACATCGTCCGGGGGACTGTCCGACCGCCTCCCGAAGGGCTGTCCGGCGAGGGAGTACATCCTCGCGGTTGGGAGGTTGTAAATCCTAGCTGCGGGGATCTGCACCAACGATCTCCACCGACTCTTCTTCCGCTGCGCTTCGAGTCGGTACGGATCAGATCAAACCTTGTATGCAGTCTCCATAGTGGTCCTGGGCGTGCTCGCTATACCGAAAATTTTTGTTTTCTGTCGCGTTCCCCAACAACAGCGTAATGGTGTGTCCGAACGTCGTAACCGTACTTTATTAGATATGGTGTGATCTATGATGTCTTTACCGATTTACCACTATCGTTTTGGGGTTATGCATTAGAGACAGCTGCTTTCACGTTAAATAGGGCACCATCTAAATCCGTTGAGACAACACCATATGAACATTGGTTTGGCAAGAAACCTAAGTTGTCGTTCCTTAATGTTTGGGGCTGTGATGCTTATGTGAAAAAGCTTCAACCTGATAAGCTCGAACCCAAATCGGAAAAATACGTCTTCATAGGATACCCAAAGGAGACTGTTGGGTACACCTTCTATCACAAATCCGAAGGCAAGATATTCGTTGCTAAGAATGGATCCTTTCTAGAGAAGGAGTTTCTCTCGAAAGAAGTGAGTGGGAGGAAAGTAGAACTTGACGAGGTAATTATACATTCTCCCGTATTGGAAAGTAGCTCATCACATAAATCAGTTCCAGTGATGCCTACACCAATCAGTGAGGAAGTTAATGATGATGATCATGAAACTTCGGATCAAGTTACTACCGAACCTTGTAGGTCAACCAGAGTACGTTCTGCACCAGAGTGGTATGGTAATCCTGTTCTGGAAGTCATGTTACTAGACCATGACGAATCTACGAACTATGAGGAAGCGATGATGAGCCCAGATTCCGATAAATGGCTTGAGGCCATGAAATCTAATATAGGATCCATGTATGAGAACAAAGTATGGACTTTGACTGACTTGCCCGATGATCGGCGAGCCATTGAGAATAAATGGATCTTCAAGAGGAAGATAGACGCTGATAGTAGTGTTACTATCTACAAAGCTCGAATTGTCGCAAAAAGGTTTTCGACAAGTTCAAGGAATTGACTACGATGAGACCTTCTCACCCGTAGCGATGCTTAAGTCTGTCTGAATCATGTTAGCAATTGCCGCATTTTATGATCATGAAATTTGGCAAATGGATGTCAAAACTGCATTCCTTAATGGATTTCTTAAAGAAGAGTTGTAAATGATGCAACCAGAAGGTTTTGTCGATCCTAAAGGTGCTAGCAAAGTGTGCAAGCTCCATGTAACACCCGCGGTGATTAGCAACAGTAATCACTTTTGATAATGACATGTCAGCAAGCTTAATAGTGCATAATCATCATTAGCATCATATTGCATTTCAGCTCCTAAGTCAAATTCAAATTTAAATGAAAGTGAAATATAAAAGTTGTCCAACGTAGAAACTAAAATGTCAGATAAATAACAAATATTCCAGAGGCTATTCTAAAATTGAAACCAACATCATTGGAATTGGATAAGTGACTCGAACAACCTCAAACAGTGGATAAAGATAATATTTAATAACCATTTATTAAATCTGAAATAAATATGGAATTATATTTTGTCCAAACTAATTTTAGGTGTTAGGGAATAATGCACTGGTATTTATGACCTAGGTCTCATGTTTTAAAAAAACCATTTTGAGGCCTAGCTATTTACTAGCAGAGTAAAGGGAATAAAAAAAAAGAAAAGAAAATGGAAAATAAAAAAAAACAAAAAAAAGAAGGAAAAAAGAGCAACCCCCCCCCCCCACGGCCCAACTGGGCCGAAGCCCAGCCGGCCGGCCCACCTGCGCCCCCCCCCCCCCCCCGGCCTATACCTACCCCCCCAGCCGGCCGAACCTAGCCGACTAAAACAACTCAGAATTATACACCCACCCACCCTCTACCTAACCTTTTCGTTTCCTCCCCCCCCCTGCCCACGCCCTACCCCTGCCCCAACCCGTGTTACCCCCCCACCCCCTTCCCACACTTTTTTTAGGCTTGCTCTCTCGGCCTCCACCTCCCATCTGATCGGGTCCCCCGATCCCGTCCGCCCCGTCGCCGAAGCCGCTCGACGCCGCCGCCCCGTCGCCGCCTCCCCCTCGTCAGACCACGCCGCAGCACCGCCGCCTCCCCGTCTTCCTCCCCGAGCCCCGCGCGCTCGCCCTGACTGCGCCGACCGCGCCCCGACGCGCCCGACCGCGCCCCGTCTCCGCCTCGTCTCGGACGCCTCGCCGGACCCCGTCGCCGTCATCCCCGGCCGCCTCCTCGAGCCCATTGCCCTGACCCTGCACCCGCGGTGAGGGCCACGCCCTCCCTCTCTCTCTGTCGCCGTCGTCGCCCCGCACCCACTGGCCCCGCCTCGCCGCTGCCGCTCGCGTGCTGCCTCGCGCCCGCGCTCGGCCCTGCACCGCGCCCGCAGCTGGCCCGCTCCAGCCGCTCGCCGCGCTCGCACCTCCTTAGCTGCACGCGCGCGCGCGCCTGCCGTTCCTCCCGCTCGCCCCTGCTGCTGTTGCCGCGCCGCGCATCGGCCGAGCCCCGTCGCCAGCGCCTCGCCCATGCCCGCTCCGGCCCCTGCCTCGCCTCCGCGCGCCCTGCACCGCGCGCCGCCGCCCGTTGCTGCTCCGGCCACCGCGCTGTGCCGCCCGCCTCCGGCCGCCGCCCCGCCTCCGGCCCTGCTTGCGCTCGCCTGCGCCCGCGCCCGGCGCCCCGCGCCCGGCGCCCAGCGCCCGCCGCGCCCTGCGCCCGCTGTGGCCCAGGGCCACTGACGGCCAGCCCCCACCCCCCCCAGGGCCTATGACAAAGGGGGCCCACCCCCAAAAATGTTTAAGAAAGAAAGAAATAAAAATAATTAATTAAAATAATTAATTAATTAATTAGTTAATTAATTAGTTAATTAATCCTGATTAGGTTAATCTAATTAACTAATTAGTGTTAATTAAACAGTAATTAGTAATTAACTTAATTAACCGCTGACATCAGCATGAGGTCATGCTGATGTCATCATCAGCACTGTTTCGGATAATGTTGAATTAAATAATTAATTAAATTTCAGAAATTAATAAAAACTTTAGAAAATCATATTAAATAAACCGTAACTCCGATGAAAATATTTTATACATGAAACTTGCTCAGAACGACGATACGAACCCGGATACGCCCTCTGTATTCCCGTCAGACGCCCGCAACTATAAGAACGTTGAACAATTAGACCGATTTCGATAAATGAATAGTGCCCAACTTTAATTAAATAAATCCAAATAAATTCCTAAATTAACTAAATCGTTTAGTTAGGCAGTAGAACACCCCGGCATATCATTTAGGCATGTCATACATATTGTTTGCATTATTGCCGTGAAATTTATTGTTTCTCTCCCCCTCCTTCTCTCTCGATAGACGCCGAGACCGACGACGCTGCACCAGGTTACGACTACTCTACCGACGAGCAGCCCGTTGACGACCTCCCTCTCTTGCCAGAGCAACCAGGCAAGCCCCCCCTTGAGCATTCCAGATATCGCCCATTCTATTCTCCTGCTTGCATTAGATTTCGCTACTGTTAATGTATGCTCCTATTCTGATGCATAGCCTGCTGTTGTAACCTGTTCATTGCTACCTTACCTGCCTATGATAAACTGATTAGTATAGGTTGGTAGTGAACCATCAGTGACCCCACCACCTTACCCTTGTTGCCCCTGCTTGATCATCGACGACTCGATCAACGTGATCGTCGACCAGAGACCGACACCTCACTTCACACCCCCCCCCCCCTAAGTTGTACGACTCTGCGTAGTAACTATCGAGTGCCGAGGGTGATACCTCGTAACGCACTCACGATGAATACTCTGCAGTATAGCTGTTCGGTCGTGGTCATCGAGGGTGATTCCTCCTTCTCCATGTCCGATACGACTCTGTCGTGCAACCCCTCAGTGTGAACCTCGAGGGTGATACCTCATACGTTCACCCTGATGATTATGACCACATGGTTACTTGACCTTTGTCACAGGCGGGTCCACCCTGGTGGGTACCCGCTGGGGATCTATGATTTCGGGTGTGCCGGAAGGGCACTCGAGTGTGACATTGTGGCGGAGCATCAGAGACTTTGATTGTCTCCGCTTGATACTAATTGAGCCTATTGGATTTGGGTGTGTGATCTGAGTGGGTCGACGTGCCCTATACGCACTACCACCACGCGGGATTATGGTTATGGGGCCCTCTGCGATGTACGTTTCTCCGAAAGCTTATCAGACGTCACGATTCACCGTGCGGGCTGATCGTCGGGATTGGGCTGGATACTTCACTGGCGAGTTCAGTGTCGCGCCTGCACCCCGGCCAGCCACGCAACGCACAGGGTGCCAGGGCGATGGCCCGAGACCCCTGGGTGCATAGGTTAGTCCGGCGTGCTGACCTATCTGCTGAGCCTAGGTAGAGCGCTGCTTCGTGTTGATCTTCCGAGGACGGGCATTACCCAGCAAGTATGTCCGGCCAGAGTTGATCGAGCGTGTTGGGTAACAGTAGTGCACCCCTGCAGGGACGAATCTTCTATCGATAGCCGGTCCTACGGTAAAGGACGCTCAGTTTGTGTATCCCGATCTACTACTTAAACTGGATACTTGTTACTTAATTAAAGCTTCGGGATTACTTTCTCGCTGGGAGTCGAGGAAGGATCTTTGAGCTGTACTTCAACATGTTTGCTAAATAAAATGCTATTCTACTCTCTTCTACTGCTGCAAGATGATGGCTTTGAGAAGATGTTTGAAGATGCTAGTCTTCGATAGGACTAGGCCTTTCTCTCTATTCTGCCATTTCTGCAGTCCAGTCCACATATACAGCCTTTTCTCCATTGATAATGTTGCATATGTAGTATAGATCCTTGCTTGCTGAGTAGTTCGGATGAGTACTCACGGTTGCTTTATTTTCTCTTTTCCCCCATATACCCCACCTTGATGATACACCAATTGATAGAGTCCAGGAGCCAGACGCCACCACCGGAGCCTACTACCAGGCGGGTCCAGAGGGCACGTACTACTGGATCGAGCCAGCTGACCAGGAGTAGGATCGGAGGCTCCCAGGCAGGAGGCCAACGCCTTTCGATCTAGTGTCGCTGTTTGTGCTAGCCTTCTTAAGGCAGAACTTGTCTAACTATGTCTGTGTAGGAGATATGCCCTAGAGGCAATAATAAATGTTATTATTTATCTCCGTGTTCATAATTAGGTTTATGTTCCATGCTATAACTGCTGTGGTTCCCGAGCCCGTATATCCATAAAGGCTCTGGGGAAAACCCATGTGCACGTGTGGAATAATAAACGGTAAAATGTATTCCTAGTCATGCCTCTAAGACTAGCTCAAGTGTTGCATGATGATGATGTTTTCCCAATCATAGGCATGTCTATGCCAGCAACTTTGAGGGCACAAATGTTAGAAGAACATTTGTGTTGAATCGACCCGATTGATGTTATGCTATGAGATACATTCGTCATGAGTTAATGGTTAATAACACAGAGATAGTTTACGTTTGCATGATTCCTCAGACCATGAGAGTATCGAGTTTCTTCATGCTTGATTCATGAACTTTGGGGTTTGTTAAACGTCATCCGTAAATGGATGGCTATTACGGCGGCTTACGGGTTCATGGGAAAGTATGTCAAGTAACTTGATAGCTCAAGATTGGGATTTGCTCCTCCGACGATGGAGAGATATCTCTGGGCCCTCTCGGTGTTACGGTATCCATCATCGTCTGGCCAGACACTTTGTGATTTGATCACGGGGATGCCGGAACATGGTAACGAGAAAAGAGAACAATACCGGTAACGAGGTAACTAGCATAGTGGACAAGTGTTGATCCACGGGAATGCCAACATGTCTCACCTCAGGTATTTGTAACATATCACGAAGCAACAGGAATAGCACACGGCAACTGGAGGTTCACTCGAATATTCATTCGTGTGGGTATAGGGGTCAATATGGGTGTCCACGGCTCCGATGTTGATCATTGATCGGAAGGGGTTCCGTGTCATCTCTATACTTCACCGAACCTATAGGGTCACACGCTTAAGGGTCATCTATCTGCTGAATACTAGATAGGGAGTCTGAGAGAAAATCACCGAAAAAGTTTCGGACACCGAAAAGTTTCGGACAGCGGAAAAGTTCCGCAGAGAGAGGTCACCGGATGAGTTCCGGTGAAACTGAAAAGTTGTTTCAGGGGATACCATTAAGTCAAAATGGTTTCGGCACATGCCTGATAATTCTTGGAGGATACCAGAATCATTCTGGAAACTTCTGGGAATTTTCTGGAAGAAAAACCGGAAATGTTCCGGGGCTGCCGGAACCGCTTCAGATGCTTTTCGCAGATGAAATCACTAAACTGGAATTGTTCCAGAACGCATTGAAAATTATTTTAGTGGGTACTGGAAATGTTCTAAGCCCACATAAATATTTTCAGTTCGAACGGACGCTGAAAAATGTCGTCGTGAATAGTGAAAGTGCTTTTTGGGAATTTTATGGAAAGCACCTTTTTGAAATTCTAAAAGGGCCTTCTAGAAGGGGAAGGAGGGCATGGCACCTCATGGGGGGGTCCCCCCCCAAGGGTGGCCGGCCAAGGAGGTGGAGCACCATGGTGCTCCACATGGCACTCCCATATGGCATATTCCCTTTTGGAAAGGGATATTCCAAGGGCACTTTGGGGTTTTTGTGTGACAATTTTACCCCTTGGCTAGCCTATATATAGGAGTGATCTTGGCAGCCATTTCCCCATCCTTAGCTCTCACACAAGCCATGCATGATCTGGCATTCTCTCTCCCTCCCAGCGAAATAGTTTCGTAGAGCCGAAAGGCTGTCTGGGTTCCGGCAGGAACTAGTTCTGGACGGCGAAGCCCTGCCGGATAGCTGACACCGTATGTGTGCAACTCTGTAGAGAGGTCGTAGTTTCGATCTTAGTGCCCGAGGGGCTGTTTGAGAGTGCCTCCCGAAGGGCTGTCCAAGTGGCGGTCCGAGTTCTGTGAGTCCCCCCGAAGGGCTGTCCGAGTGACCGTTCGAGTTTCGAAGGTCCTCCCGAAGGGCTGTCCGCGACATCGTCCGGGGGACTGTTCGACCGCCTCCCGGAGGGCTGTCCGAAGGGAAGACGAGGGTATACATCCTCGCGGTTGGGAGGTTGTAAATCCTAGCTGCGGGGATCTGCACCGCCGATCGTCATCGACTTTACTTCCGCTGCGCTACGAGTCGGTAACGAAAATGATCAAACCTTGTATGCAGTCTCCATAGTGGTCCTGGGCTGGTGCGTAGGCCGGAAAATTTTCGTTTTCTGCTGCGTTACCCTACAGTGGCATCATGAGCCGTGCTATGCGTAGATGCAGGTTGCGATCTAGAATACATAGAGATGTATGGGTGTTGCACAATATAATTAGGTAGTAGATGAGTTCTATTACTGAAAATTATTTGTGCGGGTAGCAGATGAAATCTGTTACCTGATGTTCTTGTTGCTTCCCTGGAATTTGCATATTTCTGATCTTGATAACAGTATGGTGGAGTTTCAAGGTTCTGGCAATCCGCGATCCTGATTGATCAACGAAGTGCTAACAGTTCATTGAATTCCACCGTAGTTAAAAGGAAAGATGAAATTTCGCAGACAAAAGGGCAATGCAGATATGATCTGCACGGGGGTCATGCGTATGACGAAGTTTAGTATGGGCCTCGAGATTTTATTATCTCGGATTTCATACACCCTGGAAAGTTAATCTAGCGACTTGAATTATCATACTTGATGATGGACGTTGGTAGCTTTGGTTTGTTTCGAAACCTTAGAAGCCACGTAAAACAAGTTTTTGCATGAACCGATTAGAGGCGTCTAACTTGGTTTTGCAGGAGGGTTTGCATGTGCATATGATGTGGTATAGCAGTGCTCATAATAATTTGATTATGTATGAGATGACTATATGATGTAAATTGATTAACATGACCTGCGTGTCATGATTCGGCATGATGGTTGGAGCCATATGATTGTCACTTTATTGACCTGCGTGTCAACCTTAAGTAATGCATTATTTTATTAGCTATAGAGATAGCAATATTATCTGGTGCATCGATAAGGTGGTGGCAATCTTCGCGAAGGTGAACACCGACGCGAATGCCGAAGATGAAGAAATACAAGACTTCTCCGTCAGAAAGGGCTATACCATATCATGCTATTATGAATTGCCTGCGATGTTTATCCCTTATGATGCACCCTTCTTGATTGCGCGGTAGTCGCTTTTTATTAGGGTGATCTCTCACAAAAATATCAAGTAGTTAGTGTTCTCCCAAGTGTAGCACCGTCACGGCACCTAACTTTTCGGGGTATCACATGCTACCATGGGTACGAACGATTAGGGATGTGTGAGGCGGGTGAGTTGAGACCTCGCAGCGAGATCACTTGGTTGTCTTGACGTTCAGGCATGAAAGTCATGAGCTCGGAACACACGCATCGAAAGATGAACAAGAGTCACATAGAGATGTGATTGGCAAGTTTGCCTACCGATTGAGATTTTCGTCATCAGTGATGCTACCATCAATGGCGTTGAATTGATATGCGGATCTTGAATCACTCACAATCAATTATGAGAGATATTGATTTGAGTGGGAGCGCACTGTTGAATTAACTTGTTTAATTCTCAGTGCAATTAATTATGAACACTGTCTAAGTGTGGTTTGCTAATAGTTGTAGAATAATGGCTCGCATTTCCACCTTCCCTATTAAAATTGAATAGCTGTTAAATATCTGGTTAAAACTTTACGGTTGGTAACGTAATGTGAGGATTGTCCTCAAGAGTGTCGAGAAGGACTTTGTCCTATCGCATACTTTCGGTATTCTTTCGCTTATGCTATGGATCATGTGACTCTCGTCCTTCGATCCAAAAGCTAGAATTCTGTTTCAGTCAAGTGCAATACATTTGCTTCCATGAGACCCGAACTTCGAAAGTTTGGATAGTTATGTGATATTCATGGAATCTGAAAATCATTTTCAGAGACAGACAAAGGCTACAAGATATGAGATATCCAAAGCAATGTTTGTTTGCAAACTATTAGTAAAGGAGTTTACTATGCATTAGACTGATAAGAGAGGGATCCAGAAGAACGCCTATCATATGATGAAAGGTGAATAAAACAACAACTTGAAGAGAAAGGAAGTGTCCGAAGGGTGTTAGTAAGACTTTCACGCCTAGGAAGTCCGGGGCTAACGCCACTCTTAAGTTCGGTGCTTTTTCTGAGAGTAGGAGAAATACTGAAAGTTAAACTGTTAGAAGTATAAAGGCAGAAAGAAAGGAGACTGGAATATCCAGCTCATGTATGAATGTCATACAAGTTTTTGATGTATAGAAGGCTGGTCAAAGATATAGTCCTTGGGAATTATGATTAAATTCTTAATCACTGATTCTTGGGTATTGTGAGTTAATCACAAAGATACCCGCTCGATTGCTTTCTGTTGCAACTCGATGTAAGAACTACTATGGCCTGAAAGACTAGCCAGAAATGAGTTTTAGGTATACACGGGGAACATAGTAAATGTTACTATACCTTCCATCGGTGTATTACCGTCTGTATTTATTTTTATAATTCGTTTGGAGTTTCACAAACTCTAGCCCATTGCATAAGGTGTCTTGCAAGAAGGTTGTTCATAAGAGAACTTTTTATGTTCGAAGTTATGAATAACATAAGGGCCATACTTTCATTGAGAATGAGATGTATGTTATGAATAATGATATTAATATATTACCTCTGGATTTACTTTCATAATTCATTTTAGAGTTTTACACTCTAGCCCCTTGCACAATGTTGTTGCAAAAGGGTTGTTCATAAAAGAACAATTGTTGTTCAGTGTTATGAATAACATTTAGAGCCATGCTTCCATCCAGATGGGATGTATGTTATGAATATTGATAGTAATATGATACATCCATAACACTGATGCTAAATGTCGCAAGACTAAGAGAATACCACACAAGTGTGGCACTACATTTGGTCACATTGGAGAAACCTGCATGGATAAATTCCATTATGATGGATTTTTGAAGTCCTTTGATTTTGAATCATCTGACACTTGCAACTTTCCTCCGAAAAGTGAAGTGACTGAAATACCGTTCACAGGCCATAAGGAACGGACAACAAACTTATTGGTGATCATACATTTGATGGGTGTAGTCCGATAAATGTTGTTAGTAGTGGATTTATCTATCTTCAGAAATGACTCAAGTAGATATGTCGATATTTACTTGATGAGACGTAAGTCTGGATCTTTTGAATTCATTCAAAAGGTTTTCAAAAATGAAGTAGATGGTTATTGTAACAAGAAAATTATGTTTCTACAATTCGATTGCAGAAAGGAATATTTGAGTTACAAGTTTAGCAAATGTCTGATGAGTTATGAAAGTAGTTTCATAACTTGCACCTCCCGGAACACCATTGCATGTGGAAAGTCCGTGAAGATGTAATCAAACCATTTATGACATGGTAAGATCAAAGATGACATATATAAATTTGCCATTATCCCTTTTAAAGAGTGATGCTTTAGAGACTACGGCTTTTACACTGAAAAGAGCTCCATCAGGTCTGTTGAAATGACGCCATGGTATGGTACGCCCAACCATGTTATATCTTTTCTTAAACATTTGGAATATGGGGCTTGTGTAAAAGGTTACAAACCTATTCCAAATCAGACAAGTGCTACCTTGTAGGTTATCCCAAGCAATTGGGTATTCCTCCCTCACTATACCGAGGCAAATAGGTTTGCCACAAAGAACGGTATGCTTTTTGAAGAAAATGGTTCTTTCAAAAAGGTGAGTGGGAGAATAGTGCAACTCGACGAGGTAAACAGTATCTTCGTCATCAGGTCAAAGGAAAGAGACCTTGGAAGTAATTCCGGAGTTTCCTACTGCGACTGATACGGAAGTCTCTACAATAAAATGTATTAACTTCAGTCGAACTTGCAGCTGAACCACGTAGGCAAGGCTCGTGCTAACCTATCAGGTGCGCAACGAGATATTGTTGTTAGACAACAGTATACCTACGATACACAAGGAAGCGTTGATGGGCCCTGACTCCGGAATTGGCTAAATGCCAATACAATCCGAGATAGTTTCCATATAAGTGATTCAAGATTAAAACCTTGATACACCTTTCGGAAGACTTAGAGTCTGACGAATATTTATGGAACTATAACTGATACGAATAAAAATGTTTTATCCATAAAGCTCGACTTGTTGCAATATACAAGTTCAAGGAGTTGACTACGATGAGGTTGCTTCACCGTAGCGATGCTTAAAGTCGGTTCGGGTTGAACTAGCATTAATACATATTTCAATCATGAGATATGAAACAAGGATGACGAAAGGATTTCCATCTGATGGAAATGAAACCAAGGACTTGCATGTGTTACAGTCCAAGGTATTTTGTCAGTCCAAAGGATGCTAGTAAGTATGCAAACTTCAGAGTTCCAGCGATGGATAGAAGATAGCAAAATGGAGTTGGAATCTTCGTGTTTTGATGATATGGTTAAAAGGGTTTTGACTTCATCAATGGGTAACGAAGATGCTTATGATTCAAGAAAGTAAGTGGGAGCATAATAAAATTTCTAAAAAACGTTGTGTGCTTGACACATTGTTAATTGGAAATAAATTTCTTGACATGAATTAGGACTTCATTTGAAAATAGTTTTTCGATGAAGTGCTTGGGCTAAATAGCCTTTATATTAGGCATGATGATCTATGGAGATAGATTTACCTAATGGGGCTGAGCAAAGATACATATTGACAAGATGCTAAAACCTTTTAGCATTAAAAACGTCAAGGAGTGATTCTTGCCGAAGTCACATGGAAAGAGTTTTTGCAAGACTCGGTGTCCCAAAAGACTGATGAGCAAAATACATGATGGAGATTCCACACACTCTTGTGTTTGGATTAATCATGTATTCCATGGTATGTAAAAACAACCAGATATGTCCAATACTCCCAAAGTTGTTGCAAGTATAGATACCAAAGTGATCAAAAGTACTGATCATGGGACAACAGTGAAAAAGGGTCATTAAGTACTATAGTAGCACTGATGACATGTTTTCTCGCAAGCGGAGATCATGAAGAGTTCGTTGTAAAAGGTTACATCGATACAGTCTTCATCCATGCTCCAAGCGATTTTCGATTTAAGTTAAGGGTTTTGTGCAATACACAATATGGTGGCACGGTAGTTGGAAATTGTTCCAAACAAGTTACTGTGGCGAATTCTATAACAGAGGCGAAGTATGTTGCCGCTTTTAAAAGCGACAAAGAAGATGTTGAATCATATAGTTCATTTATGAACTTAGTATGGTTCCAAGATGGCTTTTGTCAATAGGACACTACTGCTGGTAGTTGCTCCATAACTCAGTCTGAGGAATCCAGGTTCGACCTGTGATTCACATACATACAAAGCCAAGTCCACACAAAATATGAATTTTGTGAAAGCGTGAAAACGCGAGGATATGCAAAGATACACACGGAGCTGAAGTCGTCAGATCCGTTGGACATTCAGGCTATACCACAAGCGAAGCATATTTACACCGGTGTGCCACAGGTGTAAAGTGCATTAGCATTAACTAGATTATTGACTCTAGTGCAAGTGGGAGTCTGTAGGAGATATGCCCTAGAGGCAATAATAAATGTTATTGATTATCTCCCTGTTCATAATTAGGTTTATGTTCCATGCTATAACTGCTATGGTTCTCGAGTCTGCAAATAAAACGAGGCTCGGAGGAAGACTCATATGCACGTGTGGAATAATAAATGATAAAATGTATTCCTAGTCAAGCCTCTATGACTGGCTCAAGTATTGCATGATGATCCTGTTTTCCTGATCATGGGCATGATTATGCTAGCAATTTTGAGGGCACAATGTTAACAGAACATTTGTGTTGAATCGACCCGATTGATGTTATGCTATGAGGTTCTTTCGTCACAAGTTAATGGTTAATAACACAGAGATGGTTAATGTTTGCATGATTCCTTAGACCATGAGAGTATCGAGTTTCTTCATGCTTGCTTCATGAACTTTGGGGTTTGTTAAACGTCATCCGTAAATGGGTGGCTATTACGGCGGCTTACGGGTTCATGGAAAAGTGTGTCAAGTAACTTGATAGCTCAAGATTGGGATTTGCTCCTCCGGCGATGGAGAGATATCTCTGGGCCCTCTCGGTGTTACGGTATCCATCATCGTCTGGCCCGACACTTTGTGATTTGATCACGGGGATGCCGGAACATGGTAACGAGAAAAGAGAACAATACCGGTAACGAGGTAACTAGCATAGTGGACAAGTGTTGATCCACGGGAATGCCAACATGTCTCACCTCGGGTATTTGTAACATATCACGAAGCAACAGGAATAGCACACGGCAACTGGAGGTTCACTCGAATATTCATTCGTGTGGGTATAGGGGTCAATATGGGTGTCCACGGCTCCGATGTTGATCATTGATCGGAAGGGGTTCCGAGTCATGTCTATACTTCACCGAACCTATAGGGTCACACGCTTAAGGGTCATCTATCTGCTGAATACTAGATAGGGAGTCTGAGAGAAAATCACCGAAAAAGTTTCGGACACCGAAAAGTTTCGGACAGCGGAAAAGTTCCGCAGAGAGAGGTCACCGGATGAGTTCCGGTGAAACTGAAAAGTTGTTTCAGGGGATACCATTAAGTCAAAATGGTTTCGGCACATGCCTGATAATTCTTGGAGGATACCAGAATCATTCTGGAAACTTTTGGGAATTTTCTGGAAGAAAAACCGGAAATGTTCCGGAGCTGCCGGAACCACTTCAGATGCTTTTCGCAGATGAAAATCACTAATCTGGAATTGTTCCAGAATGCGTTGAAAATTATTTTAGTGGGTACTGGAAATGTTCTAAGCCCACATAAATATTTTCAGTTCGAACGGACGCTGAAAAATGTCGTCATGAATAGTGAAAGTGCTTTTTGGGAATTTTTATGGAAAGCACCTTTTTGGAAATTCCAAAAGGGCCTTCTAGAAGGGGAAGGAGGGCATGGCACCTCATGGGGGGGTCCCCCCCCCCCAAGGGTGGCCGGCCAAGGAGGTGGAGCACCATGGTGCTCCACATGGCACTCCCATATGGCATATTCCCTTTTGGAAAGGGATATTCCAAGGGCACTTTGGGGTTTTTGTGTGACAATTTTACCCCTTGGCTTGCCTATATATAGGAGTGATCTTGGCAGCCATTTGCTCATCCCTTGATCTCATACACATGCCAAGATGATCTGGCTTCTCTCTCCCTCCCACGAAAAGAGTTTCGTAGAGCCGAAAGGCTGTCTGGGTTCCGGTGGGAACTAGTTCTGGACGGCGAAGCCCTGCCGGATAGTTGACACCGTATGTGTGCAACTCTGTAGAGAGGTCGTAGTTTCGATCTTAGTGCCCGAGGGGCTGTTCGTGAGTGCCTCCCGAAGGGCTGTCCAAGTGACGGTCCGAGTTCTGTGAGTCCTCCCGAAGGGCTGTCCGAGTGACCGTTCGAGTTTCGAAGGTCCTCCCGAAGGGCTGTCCGCGACACCGTCCGGGGGACTGTTCGACCGCCTCCCGGAGGGCTGTCCGAAGGGAAGACGAGGGTATACATCCTCGCGGTTGGGAGGTTGTAAATCCTAGCTGCGGGGATCTGCACCACCGATCGTCATCGACTCTACTTTCGCTGCGCTACGAGTCAGTAACGAAAATGATCAAACCTTGTATGCAGTCTCCATAGTGGTCCTAGGCTGGTGCGTAGGTCGGAAAATTTTTGTTTTCTGCTGCGTTACCCTACAAGAACGTCCACCACCGCCAGACTATATGGCGGCTATGATGCAATAGTTTGAGCTTAACCGCCAGTTCATGGTTGGAATCATGGCTCAGTTTCCGCATCAGAACAACCAGAACCAGAACCCAGCTTCAATAACTTTGACAGAGTTTACGCGACTCAACCCAACGCAGTTTCGCAACTCTGACAAGCCCCTGGATGCCGATGACTGGCTCCGCGACATCACTCACGAGATGGAGTCAGCTAATGTCGTCCCTGCCAACTATGTCAACTTCGCGGCCTTTTTCTTAAAGGGCCCCGCTGCTCAATGGTGGGACACACACAAGCGTACTCTGTCTGTTGGAACAGTCATCACCTGGTATGAGTTCCAGGCTGCTTTCCGTACACGTTACATCCCTCAAGCAATTATGGAACGCATGAAGACCCAGTTCCGTAACCTCACCCAGGGCAATAAGACCGTTGAAGCTTATCAGCGGGAATTTCTTGATCTCTCCCGCTATGCTGAAGAAGACATCGCCACAGATGCTCGCAGACAAGAGAAGTTCCGTAATGGACTACACCCTGACCTCAAGCTTGCACTAGCTGCTCAAGACATCAATGACTTCTCAACTCTAGTGAACAAGGCTATTCTTGTTGAGACCGCTCAGATGGAACACAAGGACTCGCAGAAGCGCTATCGTGATGCTGGCTCATCTTCGGGCTCAGCACCGAAGCGTAGAGTTTGGATTCCCAACAACGCGTTCCGTCCCAATACCTCTGCGCCAAAGAACAATGCTGCACCACGTCTGCCTCCTCCACCGCCGAGGCCGTCAAAGGCTCAAGCTATACAGAACAATGCCCCTCTTCGTCCTGAAGATGGTTTGTGTTTCAAGTGCCGCAAACCAGGCCACCAGGCTAAAGACTGCCGCCAGACTCAGAATCAGTTAGATTTTCCTCGTGCTGGCCGTGGATATGGCCGTGGCAACAATCAGACCCGCAACTATAATACTGGGTCGGCTTCACGTGGTCATGGTCAGGCTTACAACATTGACATTGAAGAAGTCCAGGATCAACCTGCTACTGTGATGGGTACCCTTCTGGTTAACTCAGTACCTGCTTCTGTATTATTTGATTCAGGAGCATCGCATTCATTCATGTCTGAAGCATTTGCATTATCTCATGACATTGCATTCGAAAAGATGAACCTGCCAATAGTTGTCCATACCCCTGGAGGCCAATGTCAAACCACTATGATGGCACATAATGTCCCTGTTGAAATCAAGGAATTTGAATTCCTGGCTTCCCCTATTATCCTGAAGTCTTCCACCATAGACCTCATACTCGGAATGGATTGGTTGAAAGCTCACATTGCTTCGATCAATTGTGCCACTAAAGTTATCCAACTTCTTCACCCCTCCGATGAGATAGTGAACTACACTGCCCGAATTACTCGAGACGCTGAAGCTGAGATATATGTTATGAATGCTTTGAACGCCTCACCTCTGGAAGGAATCGAGAACGTTCCTGTCGTTCGAGATTTTCCAGACGTCTTTCCCGAAGAACTTCCAGGCATACCCCCGGCTAGAGCTGTCGAGTTTGTCATTGACTTGAAGCCTGGCACCGTTCCTATTGCCAAGCGACCTTATAAGATGCCTCCGCATCACCTTCTTGAGCTTAAGGAAGAAATCGACAAGTCACTTAAGAGTGGTTTCATCTGCCCCAGTTCCTCTGCTTGGGGAGCACCTTCACTCTTCGTTAAGAAGAAGGATGGAACTAACCGATTGGTTCAGGATTACCGGCCCATTAACCAAGCCACAATCCAGAATAAATACCCACTGCCCCGTATCAATGATCTTTATGATCAACTTGCCGGATCATCGGTGTTCTCTAAACTCGACTTGAGGTTGGGTTATCACCAGATCCGTGTCCGTGAAGAGGACATTCCCAAGACTGCATTCGTCACTCGTTATGGCTCCTATGAATACACCGTCATGTCATTTGGCCTAACGAATGCCCCAGCTACGTTCTCCCGTCTGATGAATTATATATTCATGGATTACCTCGACAAATTCGTCGTGGTATATTTAGATGATATTCTGGTCTATTCTAAGAATAAAGAGGAACATGCTGAACATCTTTGCCTTGTTCTAGAAAGGCTCCGAGAACACCAGTTGTATGCCAAGTATTCCAAATGCGAATTTTGGCTTCCTGAAGTAACTTACCTTGGACATGTGATTTCCAAGGATGGGATTGCTGTTAACCCCGAACGAGTTCAGGCTATTCTCGACTGGACTCCCCCAAAGAATGTTAAGCAAGTCAGAAGTTTTCTCGGACTCGCTAGTTATTGCCGTCGATTCGTTGAGAACTTTTCCAAGATTGCAAAACCATTGACATATCTGCTTCACAAAGGTGTTAAATTTGAGTGGACAGAAAAATGTCAAGAAAGCTTTCAGACACTAAAAGATAAATTGACATCTGCCCCAGTACTAGCACCCCCGGATTCCCAAAAGGATTTCGTGATATACTGTGATGCATCTCGTCAAGGATTAGGCTGTGTCCTAATGCAAGAGCGCAAAGTGATTGCTTATGCCTCCCGACAATTGCGTCCTCATGAAGAAAATTATCCCGTGCATGATCTTGAACTTTCTGCGGTTATCTATGCCTTGAAGCTATGGCGACATTACTTTCTCGGTAACCGTTGCGAGATATACACGGATCACCAAAGCTTGAAGTATCTATATACTCAACCAGATCTGAACCTTCGTCAACAAAGATGGCTCGAAACAATTGCCGATTATGATATGAATATTTCATATACCCCCGGCAAGGCTAATGTAATGGCCGATGCTTTGAGTCGCAAGTCCTATAGCAACAATCTTATGGTTCAAGAAACACAACCTCTTCTCCATGAAGAGCTTTGCAAATTGAACCTCCATATTGTTCCACAGGGTTATCTCAATACCCTGGTTGTCAAACCAGATTTAGAACACGGCATTAAGGTTATGCAAAGGAATGACACTGAAGTTGAAAAGATCAAGCGATACCTCGAGAAAGGAAAGCCGTCGGAATTCCATCTTGATGCAGATGGGATCCTATTTTTCCAACACCGTCTCTTCGTACCCAAGTTCAAGAATGAGAGGGAAAACGTTATGAAGGAAGCTCATGACACTCCCTTGTCCATTCACCCTGGTAGCACAAAGATGTACCGTGTGTAGGAGATATGCCCTAGAGGCAATAATAAATGTTATTGATTATCTCCCTGTTCATAATTAGGTTTATGTTCCATGCTATAACTGCTATGGTTCTCGAGTCTGCAAATAAAACGAGGCTCGGAGGAAGACTCATATGCACGTGTGGAATAATAAACGATAAAATGTATTCCTAGTCAAGCCTCTATGACTGGCTCAAGTATTGCATGATGATCCTGTTTTCCTGATCATGGGCATGACTATGCCAGCAATTTTGAGGGCACAATGTTAGCAGAACATTTGTGTTGAATCGACCCGATTGATGTTATGCTATGAGGTTCTTTCGTCACAAGTTAATGGTTAATAACACAGAGAAGGTTAATGTTTGCATGATTCCTTAGACCATGAGAGTATCGAGTTTCTTCATGCTTGCTTCATGAACTTTGGGGTTTGTTAAACGTCATCCGTAAATGGGTGGCTATTCCGGCGGCTTATGGGTTCATGGAAAAGTGTGTCAAGTAACTTGATAGCTCAAGATTGGGATTTGCTCCTCCGGCGATGGAGAGATATCTCTGGGCCCTCTCGGTGTTACGGTATCCATCATCGTCTGGCCAGACACTTTGTGATTTGATCACGGGGATGCCGGAACATGGTAACGAGAAAAGAGAACAATACCGGTAACGAGGTAACTAGCATAGTGGACAAGTGTTGATCCACGGGAATGCCAACATGTCTCACCTCGGGTATTTGTAACATATCACGAAGCAACAGGAATAGCACACGGCAACTGGAGGTTCACTCGAATATTCATTCGTGTGGGTATAGGGGTCAATATGGGTGTCCACGGCTCCGATGTTGATCGTTGATCGGAAGGGGTTCCGTGTCATGTCTATACTTCACCGAACCTATAGGGTCACACGCTTAAGGGTCATCTATCTGCTGAATACTAGATAGGGAGTCTGAGAGAAAATCACCGAAAAAGTTTCGGACACCGAAAAGTTTCGGACAGCGGAAAAGTTCCGCAGAGAGAGGTCACCGGATGAGTTCCGGTGAAACTGAAAAGTTGTTTCAGGGGATACAATTAAGTCAAAATGGTTTCGGCACATGCCTGATAATTCTTGGAGGATACCAGAATCATTCTGGAAACTTCTGGGAATTTTCTGGAAGAAAAACCGGAAATGTTCCGGTGCTGCTGGAACCGCTTCAGATGCTTTTCGCAGATGAAATCACTAAACTGGAATTGTTCCAGAACGCATTGAAAATTATTTTAGTGGGTACTGGAAATGTTCTAAGCCCACATAAATATTTTCAGTTCGAACGGACGCTGAAAAATGTCGTCGTGAATAGTGAAAGTGCTTTTTGGGAATTTTATGGAAAGCACCTTTTTGGAAATTCCAAAAGGGCCTTCTAGAAGGGGAAGGAGGGCATGGCACCTCATGGGGGGGGTCCCCCCCCAAGGGTGGCCGGCCAAGGAGGTGGAGCACCATGGTGCTCCACATGGCACTCCCATATGGCATATTCCCTTTTGGAAAGGGATATTCCAAGGGCACTTTGGGGTTTTTGTGTGACAATTTTACCCCTTGGCTAGCCTATATATAGGAGTGATCTTGGCAGCCATTTCCCCATCCTTAGCTCTCACACAAGCCATGCATGATCTGGCATTCTCTCTCCCTCCCAGCGAAATAGTTTCGTAGAGCCGAAAGGCTGTCTGGGTTCCGGTGGGAACTAGTTCTGGACGGCGAAGCCCTGCCGGATAGCTGACACCGTATGTGTGCAACTCTGTAGAGAGGTCGTAGTTTCGATCTTAGTGCCCGAGGGGCTGTTTGAGAGTGCCTCCCGAAGGGCTGTCCAAGTGGCGGTCCGAGTTCTGTGAGTCCTCCAGAAGGGCTGTCCGAGTGACCGTTCGAGTTTCAAAGGTCCTCCCGAAGGGCTGTCCGCGACATCGTCCGGGGGACTGTTCGACCGCCTCCCGGAGGGCTGTCCGAAGGGAAGACGAGGGTATACATCCTCGCGGTTGGGAGGTTGTAAATCCTAGCTGCGGGGATCTGCACCGCCGATCGTCATCGACTTTACTTCCGCTGCGCTACGAGTCGGTAACGAAAATGATCAAACCTTGTATGCAGTCTCCATAGTGGTCCTGGGCTGGTGCGTAGGCCGGAAAATTTTCGTTTTCTGCTGCGTTACCCTACAGTCTGTACCCAGATATTATTTGTATGACTGACTTATGTATTCGGATCTTCGGATCCCTGGTCTGTAATATTGTGGACCTCCATTTATTTGTGTTTAGAGTTGTGTTGTGATATCTTCCCGTGAGTCCCTGGGCTTGATCGTACACGTTTGCGTGTATGACTAGTGTACGATTGAAACGGGGGCGTCACAAGTTGGTATCAGAGCCGACTGCCTGTAGGAAGCCCCCTTCCAATTCCTTGGCCGAAGTTGAGTCTAGAAACCGAAAAACTAATTTACTAACTTGGCAGTGTGGCTTACGGGCCCATGTCGCCAACTGGGTGGTATTAGGATCTTTTATTCCTCGTCTATACTCTGGGACTCTGATCTCTCTTCTACTCGTGTTAAATAAAGTTTACTAACGCCGACACTTAGGATCTCGTAAGTTCTGTCTACCCGGAGAGCTGGATATCTGTGCAATTTCCCTGTCGTTGATCTGATTAGTCTGATGATCATTTTCCTTTCCATTGTTTTGTCTAACCTTTCTCTCCGAGTTGTGTTAAACTTCTCATTGTCATTTGACAAATCTGAATTTCCTCTGTTTTAGATGGACCGTTTGTTTCCACCGCGTCCTACGACACAGCTTGTGCTTCGCACTTGGGCTCGTAATACCCCTGGGTTTCCAGCTGTCCTGATCGCTCTCATGACCAGACTTGGCTACCGTTGGTACCCTGAGTACTTGGTTTATGAGGTTTACCGCGAGTTCAACCAGGAACAGTACTATGCTGAAGTTCGGATTTATGATCAGCAAAACAACTCAGACACCGAGCTACACCTTTTTCACGGATTAGGCGTGACGATTGAGATGGCAGTCCATGATGCCGCCTACTCTGCTGTCGTACGTCTATGAGGGGAGCACAATGCTAACTTGGATGATACTGTGTTTCGGTACATTCCGTATGCACCTGTTGGAGATGCTACTGGATACTACACAGCTATCTGTGCCCCGTACGAGTCTCGACGCTACGACCCGCAGGTTCTGATTCAGTGCACTCAGGCTCTGGATCGCACTGTTCGGGCTCTTGCCGTCGAGTTGTTCGCCACTCGAGCACGCTACTACGAGGCTATGACACAGTTGCTACCAGCTGTTCGTGCAGGGATACATCCGGAGTATATTCTTTACCCACGCAGGACCGAGATGCCGCCAGGTATTGATTGGCCTGCTGTGGGAGGTCACACACCTGCACGTGGACCTCTTCTTACAGTTCGAGACCGGGTTCTGCATCAGAGTGCACATGGAGCACAGGATCCTTCCGCGACGAATATTCGTCGTCCGCACTCGCAGTTACCCCGTTACAGTGGTTTTCTCCGACGTTGATGTAGCCTTTGCTATGTCTCGTTGTGTACTTCCTTACCGCGTGCCTGCGCGCTGCCTAGTATGTCTAGCTTTTAATTTGCGCTGTTATGCTGTCCGCATGTACCCGACTTTGTGTATGGATCTGTATGTCTTAATCGACTACTGTTATGTATCTATTACACTGCTTAAAGTATTGTCGTGTTACATCATACTTGTCGCTAAACACTCGCAATTGCTTTTACTAAACTACCCCCTGTTGATACTTAGCAGGATGGTTAGACCAGGTGGTCGTGGTCGTGGTCGTGCCCCTGAACGTCCACCACCGCCAGACTATATGGCGGCTATGATGCAACAGTTTGAGCTTAACCGCCAGTTCATGGTTGGAATCATGGCTCAGTTTCCGCATCAGAACAACCAGAACCAGAACCCAGCTTCAATAACTTTGACAGAGTTTACGCGACTCAACCCAACGCAGTTTCGCAACTCTGTCAAGCCCCTGGATGCCGATGACTGGCTCCGCGACATCACTCACGAGATGGAGTCAGCTAATGTCGTCCCTGCCAACTATGTCAACTTCGCGGCCTTTTTCTTAAAGGGCCCCGCTGCTCAATGGTGGGACACACACAAGCGTACTCTGCCTGTTGGAACAGTCATCACCTGGTATGAGTTCCAGGCTGCTTTCCGTACACGTTACATCCCTCAAGCAATTATGGAACGCATGAAGACCCAGTTCCGTAACCTCACCCAGGGCAATAAGACCGTTGAAGCTTATCAGCGGGAATTTCTTGATCTCTCCCGCTATGCTGAAGAAGACATCGCCACAGATGCTCGCAGACAAGAGAAGTTCCGTAATGGACTACACCCTGACCTCAAGCTTGCACTAGCTGCTCAAGACATCAATGACTTCTCAACTCTAGTGAACAAGGCTATTCTTGTTGAGACCGCTCAGATGGAACACAAGGACTCGCAGAAGCGCTATCGTGATGCTGGCTCATCTTCGGGCTCAGCACCGAAGCGTAGAGTTTGGATTCCCAACAACGCGTTCCGTCCCAATACCTCTGCGCCAAAGAACAATGCTGCACCACGTCTGCCTCCTCCACCACCGAGACCGTCAAAGGCTCAAGCTATTCAGAACAATGCCCCTCTTCGTCCTGAAGATGGTTTGTGTTTCAAGTGCCGCAAACCAGGCCACCAGGCTAAAGACTGCCGCCAGACTCAGAATCAGTTAGATTTTCCTTGTGCTGGCCGTGGATATGGCCGTGGCAACAATCAGACCCGCAACTATAATACTGGGTCTGCTTCACGTGGTCGTGGTCAGGCTTACAACATTGACATTGAAGAAGTCCAGGATCAACCTGCTACTGTGATGGGTACCCTTCTTGTTAACTCAGTACCTGCTTCTGTATTATTTGATTCAGGAGCATCGCATTCATTCATGTCTGAAGCATTTGCATTATCTCATGACATTGCATTCGAAAAGATGAACCTGCCAATAGTTGTCCGTACCCCTGGAGGCCAATGTCAAACCACTATGATGGCACATAATGTCCCTGTTGAAATCGAGGAATTTGAATTCCTGGCTTCCCCTATTATCCTGAAGTCTTCCACCATAGACCTCATACTCGGAATGGATTGGTTGAAAGCTCACATTGCTTCGATCAATTGTGCCACTAAAGTTATCCAACTTCTTCACCCCTCCGATGAGATAGTGAACTACACTGCCCGAATTACTCGAGACGCTGAAGCTGAGATATATGTTATGAATGCTTTGAACGCCTCACCTCTGGAAGGAATCAAGAATGTTTCTGTCGTTCGAGATTTTCCAGACGTCTTTCCCGAAGAACTTCCAGGCATACCCCCGGCTAGAGCTGTCGAGTTTGTCATTGACTTGAAGCCTGGCACCGTTCCTATTGCCAAGCGACCTTATAAGATGCCTCCGCATCACCTTCTTGAGCTTAAGGAAGAAATCGACAAGTCACTTAAGAGTGGTTTCATCCGCCCCAGTTCCTCTGCTTGGGGAGCACCTTCACTCTTCGTTAAGAAGAAGGATGGAACTAACCGATTGGTTCAGGATTACCGGCCCATTAACCAAGCCACAATCCAGAATAAATACCCACTGCCCCGTATCAATGATCTTTATGATCAACTTGCCGGATCATCGGTGTTCTCTAAACTCGACTTGAGGTTGGGTTATCACCAGATCCGTGTCCGTGAAGAGGACATTCCCAAGACTGCATTCGTCACTCGTTATGGCTCCTATGAATACACCGTCATGTCATTTGGCCTAACGAATGCCCCAGCTACATTCTCCCGTCTGATGAATTATATATTCATGGATTACCTCGACAAATTCGTCGTGGTATATCTAGATGATATTCTGGTCTATTCTAAGAATAAAGAGGAACATGCTGAACATCTCTGCCTTGTTCTAGAAAGGCTCCGAGAAGACCAGTTGTATGCCAAGTATTCCAAATGCGAATTTTGGCTTCCTGAAGTAACTTACCTTGGACATGTGATTTCCAAGGATGGGATTGCTGTTAACCCCGAACGAGTTCAGGCTATTCTCGACTGGACTCCCCCAAAGAATGTTAAGCAAGTCAGAAGTTTTCTCGGACTTGCTAGTTATTGCCGTCGATTCGTTGAGAACTTTTCCAAGATTGCAAAACCATTGACATATCTGCTTCACAAAGGTGTTAAATTTGAGTGGACAGAAAAATGTCAAGAAAGCTTTCAGACACTAAAAGATAAATTGACATCTGCCCCAGTATTAGCACCCCCGGATTCCCAAAAGGATTTCGTGATATACTGTGATGCATCTCGTCAAGGATTAGGCTGTGTCCTAATGCAAGAGCGCAAAGTGATTGCTTATGCCTCCCGACAATTGCGTCCTCATGAAGAAAATTATCCCGTCCATGATCTTGAACTTTCTGCGGTTATCTATGCCTTGAAGCTATGGCGACATTACCTTCTCGGTAACCGTTGCGAGATATACACGGATCACCAAAGCTTGAAGTATTTATATACTCAACCAGATCTGAACCTTCGTCAACAAAGATGGCTCGAAACAATTGCCGATTATGATATGAATATTTCATATACCCCCGGCAAGGCTAATGTAATGGCCGATGCTTTGAGTCGCAAGTCCTATAGCAACAATCTTATGGTTCAAGAAACACAACCTCTTCTCCATGAAGAGCTTTGCAAATTGAACCTCCATATTGTTCCACAGGGTTATCTCAATACCCTGGTTGTCGAACCAGATTTAGAACACGGCATTAAGGTTATGCAAAGGTATGACACTGAAGTTGAAAAGATCAAGCGATACCTCGAGAAAGGAAAGCCGTCGGAATTCCATCTTGATAATGATGGGATCCTATTTTTCCAACACCGTCTCTTCATACCCAAGTTCAAGAATGAGAGGGAAAACGTTATGAAGGAAGCTCATGACACTCCTCTGTCGATTCATCCTGGTAGCACGAAGATGTACCATGACATTTGTCAGAGATACTGGTGGCCTAATATGAAGCGAGACATTGCTCGTTATGTTTCTGAGTGTGACGTTTGCCGCCGCGTTAAAGCTCAACATCAAAGGCCCGCAGGAACTCTGCAACCCCTTACAATTCCTGAATGGAAATGGGACAAGGTCCAAATGGATTTCATTACTGGTTTTCCCAAATCCCAGAAGGGTAATGATGCTATATTTGTCGTCATTGACCGATTCTCCAAGGTTGCTCACTTTCTGCCTGTTAAGGAGACAATCACTGCTAGCCAGTTAGCAGACTTGTATGTTTCCCGAATTGTGTCACTCCACGGTGTTCCGTTGGAGATCAGTTCTGATCGTGGCAGCCTCTTCACCTCCAGATTCTGGAATAGTTTCCAAGAAGCTATGGGAACTCACCTGTCTTTTAGCACCGCTTTTCACCCTCAGTCACAGGGTCCAGGGAACGGAAGTTAATCAAGTGCTCGAAGATATGATTAGAGCTTGCGTCATCTTCCTTCGGTAAGAAATGGGAGGAATCTCTCCCGTATGCCGAATTCTCTTACAACAATAGCTATCAAGCTAGTCTGAAGATGGCACCGTTTGAAGTTCTATACGGTCGTAAGTGTCGAACCCCTCTGAATTGGTCAGAAACTGGGGAACGCTCACTCGTCGGACCGGACATTATTCGGCAAGCTGAAGAACAAGTCCGCATTGTTCGTGAACATTTGAAATCTGCTCAGTCTCGTCAGAAGAGCAACTATGACCGAAAGCACCAGGAAATAGTCTATCAACCTGGCGAGCAAGCTTACCTCCGCGTCACTCCGTTGAAAGGCACTCATCGGTTCGGAATCAAAGGCAAGTTAGCCCCTCGCTACATTGGCCCGTTCCGTATTCTTGCCCGTCGAGGAGAAGTGGCATATCAATTGGAATTACCGCCAAATCTTTCACAAGTACATGATGTCTTTCATGTATCCCAACTCCGTCGCTGCTTCAAGGATCCTATTCGAGCTGTGGATCATGAAGTGCTTGAATTACGGGAAGATCTGTCATATCCAGAATATCCCATCCGTATTCTTGATCAAGCTGAGCGTCGAACACGTCAAAAATCAATCAAGTTCCTCAAGGTTCAGTGGTCAAATCATTCTGAAGATGAAGCCACTTGGGAACGCGAGGATCGTCTTCGCGAAGAATACCCCTCTTTCTTTCAGTCTTCCTCTTAATTCTCGGGACGAGAATTCTTAATAGATGAGGAGAGTTGTAACACCCCCGGTGATTAGCAACAGTAATCACTTTTGATAATGACATGTTAGCATGATCAACAGTGCATAATCATCATTAGCATCACATTGCATTTCAACTCCTAAGTCAAATTCAAGTTTAAATGAAAGTGGAATATGAAAGTTGTCCAACATAGGAGCTAAAATGTCAGATAAATAACAAATATTCCAGAGGCTATTCTAAAATTGAAACCAACATCATTGGAATTGGATAAGTGACTCGAACAACCTCAAACAGTGGATAAAGGTAATATTTAATAACCATTTATTGAATCTGAAATAAATATGGAATTATGTTTTGTCCAAACTAATTTTAGGTGTTAGGGAATAATGCACTGGTATTTATGAAATAGGTCACACTTTTTACAAAAACCATTTGGGGCCTAAACATTTAACAGTGGAGAAAAGAGAATAAAGAAAAAGGAAAAAGAAACAGAAAAGGAAAAAAGGACGCCCCCCCCCCTTGAGCATTCCAGATATCGCCCATTCTATTCTCCTGCTTGCATTAGATTTCGCTACCGTTAATGTATGCTCCTATTCTGATGCATAGCCTGCTGTTGTAACCTGTTCATTGCTATCTTACCTGCCTATGATAAACTGTTTAGTATAGGTTGGTATGACCCATCTGTGACCCCACCACCTTACTTTGTCGCCCCTGCTTGTTCATCAACGACTCGATCAACGTGATCGTCGATCAGAGACAGACGCCTCACTTCACACCCCCCCTTAGTTGTACGACTCTGCGTAGTAACTATCGAGTGCCGAGGGTGATACCTCGTAACGCACTCCTGATGAATACTCTGCAGCATAGCTGTACGGTCGTGGTCATCGAGGGTGATTCCTCCTTCTCCATGTCCGATACGACTCTGTCGTGCAACCCCTCAGTGTGAACCTCGAGGGTGATACCTCTTACGTTCACCCTGATGATTATGACCACACGGTTACTTGACCTTTTTCACAGGCGGGTCCACCCTGGTGGGTACCCGCTGGGGATCTATGATTTCGGGTGTGCCGGAAGGGCACTCGAGTGTGACATTGTGGCGGAGCATCAGAGACTCTGATTGTCTCCTCTTGATACTAATTGAGCCTATTGGATTTGGGTGTGTGATCTGAGTGGGTCGACGTGCCCTATACGCACTGCCACCACGCGGGATAATGGTTATGGGGACCTCTGCGATGTACGTTTCGCCGAAAGCTTATCAGACGTCACGATTCACCGTGCGGGCTGATCGTCGGGATTGGGCTGGATACTTCACTGGCGAGTTCAGTGTCGCGCCTGCACCCCGGCCAGCCACGCAACGCGCAGGGTGCCCAGGGCGATGGCCCGAGACCCCTGGGTGCATAGGTTAGTCCGGCGTGCTGACCTCTCTGCTGAGCCTAGGTAGAGCGCTGCTTCGTGTTGATCTTCCGAGGACGGGCATTACCCAGCAAGTATGTCCGGCCAGAGTTGATCGAGCGTGTTGGGTAACAGTAGTGCACCCCTGCAGGGATGAATCTTCTATCGATAGCCGGTCCTACGGTAAAGGACGCTCAGTTTGTGTATCCCGATCTACTACTTAAACTGGATACTTGTTACTTAATTGAAGCTTCGGGATTACTTTCTCGCTGGGAGTCGAGGAAGGATCTTTGAGCTGTACTTCAACATGTTTGCTAAATAAAATGCTATTCTACTCTCTTCTACTGCTGCAAGATGATGGCTTTGAAAGATGTTTGAAGATGCTAGTCTTCGATAGGACTAGGCCTTCCTCTCTATTCTGGCATTTCTGCAGCCCAGTCCACATATACAGCCTTTTCTCCATTGATAATGTTGCATATGTAGTATAGATCCTTGCTTGCTAAGTACTTCGGATGAGTACTCACGGTTGCTTTATTTTCTCTTTTTCCCCCATATACCCCACCTTGATGATACACCAGACGATGGAGTCCAGGAGCCAGACGCCACCACCGGAGCCTACTACCAGGCGGGTCCAGAGGGCACGTACTACTGGATCGAGCCAGCTGACCAGGAGTAGGATCGGAGGCTCCCAGGCAGGAGGCCAACGCCTTTCGATCTAGTGTCGCTGTTTGTGCTAGCCTTCTTAAGGCAGAACTTGTCTAACTATGTCTGTACCCAGATATTATTTGTATGACTGACTTATGTATTCGGATCTTCGGATCCCTGGTCTGTAATATTGTGGACCTCCGTTTATTTGTGTTTAGAGTTGTGTTGTGATATCTTCCCGTGAGTCCCTGGGCTTGATCGTACACGTTTGCGTGTATGATTAGTGTACGATTGAACCGGGGGCGTCACACCAGCGCCCCCCCCCCCCTCGTCGTGGCCCCGACTGGCCGCGTCCAGTTCGGGCGCCCCGCAGCGCCCCAGCGCCCGCTCGCCCGCGCGCCCGTGCACGCTGTGGCCAGGGCCACTGACCACTGGGCCAGTGCCCCCCTGGCCCAATGACATGTGGGGTCCGGTCCCACCGAACGTTTTAGAAAAAGAAAAATAAATAAATAAAAAAATAATTGATAAAAACAATTAATTAATTAATCCTAATTAGGTTAATCTAATTAACTAATTAGTGTTAATTAAATAGTAATTAGTAATTAACTTAATTAACCGCTGACATCAGCATGAGGTCATGCTGATGTCATCATCAGCACAGTTTCGGATAATGTTGAATTAAATAATTAATTAAATTCCAGAAATTAATAAAAACTTTAGAAAATCATATTAAATAAACCGTAACTCCGATGAAAATAATTTATATATGAAACTTGCTCAGAATTTCGATACGAACCCGAATACGTCCTTCGTATTCCCGTCAGACGCCCGCAGCTATAAGAACATTGAACTTTTAGACCGATTTCAGTAAATGAATAGTGCCCAACTTTAATTAAATAAATCCGAATAAATTCCTAAATTAACTAAATCATTTAGTTAGGCAGTAGAACACCCCGGCATATCATTTAGACATGTCATACATGTTGTTTGCATTATTGCCGTGAATTTATTGTTTCTCTCCCCCTCCTTCTCTCTCTCTCGATAGACGCTGAGACCGACGGCGCTGCACCTGGATACGACTACACTACCGACGAGCAGCCCGTTGACGACCTTCCCCTCTTGCCAGAGCAACCAGGCAAGCCCCCCCCTTGAGCATTCCAGATATCGCCCATTCTATTCTCCTGCTTGCATTAGATTTTGCTACTGTTAATGTATGCTCCTATTCTGATGCATAGCCTGCTGTTGTAACCTGTTCATTGCTACCTTACCTGCCTATGATAAACTGTTTAGTATAGGTTGGTGATGAACCATCAGTGACCCCACCACCTTATCCTTGATGCCCCTGCTTGATCATCGACGACTCGATCAATGTGATCGTCGACCAGAGACCGACACCTCACTTCACACCCCCCTTAGTTGTACGACTCTGCGTAGTAACTATCGAGTGCCGAGGGTGATACCTCGTAACGCACTCACGATGAATACTCTGCAGTATAGCTGTTCGGTCGTGGTCATCGAGGGTGATTCCTCCTTCTCCATGTCCGATACGACTCTGTCGTGCAACCCCTCAGTGTGAACCTCGAGGGTGATACCTCATACGTTCACCCTGATGATTATGACCACACGGTTACTTGACCTTTGTCACAGGCGGGTCCACCCTGGTGGGTACCCGCTGGGGATCTATGATTTCGGGTGTGCCGGAAGGGCACTCGAGTGTGACATTGTGGCGGAGCATCAGAGACTCTGATTGTCTCCGCTTGATACTAATTGAGCCTATTGGATTTGGGTGTGTGATCTGAGTGGGTCGACGTGCCCTATACGCACTACCACCACGCGGGATTATGGTTATGGGGCCCTCTGCGATGTACATTTCTCCGAAAGCTTATCAGACGTCACGATTCACCGTGCGGGCTGATCGTCGGGATTGGGCTGGATACTTCACTGGCGAGTTCAGTGTCGCGCCTGCACCCCGGCCAGCCACGCAACGCACAGGGTGCCCAGGGCGATGGCCCGAGACCCCTGGGTGCATAGGTTAGTCCGGCGTGCTGACCTCTCTGCTGAGCCTAGGTAGAGCGCTGCTTCGTGTTGATCTTCCGAGGACGGGCATTACCCAGCAAGTATGTCCGGCCAGAGTTGATCGAGCGTGTTGGGTAACAGTAGTGCACCCCTGCAGGGATGAATCTTCTATCGATAGCCGGTCCTACGGTAAAGGACGCTCAGTTTGTGTATCCCGATCTACTACTTAAACTGGATACTTGTTACTTAATTAAAGCTTCGGGATTACTTTCTCGCTGGGAGTCGAGGAAGGATCTTTGAGCTGTACTTCAACATGTTTGCTAAATAAAATGCTATTCTACTCTCTTCTACTGCTGCAAGATGATGGCTTTGAGAAGATGTTTGAAGATGCTAGTCTTCGATAGGACTAGGCCTTTCTCTCCATTCTGGCATTTCTGCAGTCCAGTCCACATATACAGCCTTTTCTCCATTGATAATGTTGCATATGTAGTATAGATCCTTGCTTGCTGAGTACTTCGGATGAGTACTCACGGTTGCTTTATTTTCTCTTTTCCCCCATATACCCCACCTTGATGATACACCAGACGATGGAGTCCAGGAGCCAGACGCCACCACCGGAGCCTACTACCAGGCGGGTCCAGAGGGCACGTACTACTGGATCGAGCCAGCTGACCAGGAGTAGGATCGGAGGCTCCCAGGCAGGAGGCCAACGCCTTTCGATCTAGTGTCGCTGTTTGTGCTAGCCTTCTTAAGGCAGAACTTGTCTAACTATGTCTGTACCCAGATATTATTTGTATGACTGACTTATGTATTCGGATCTTCGGATCCCTGGTCTGTAATATTGTGGACCTCCGTTTATTTGTGTTTAGAGTTGTGTTGTGATTTCTTCCCGTGAGTCCCTGGGCTTGATCGTACACGTTTGCGTGTATGACTAGTGTACGATTGAACCGGGGGCGTCACACTCCAGCGATCCATTTATGGACTGGTGTAAGCATCTCAGAGTTGGAATATACGCTTTGATGAAGTGATCAAAGCATATGGTTTTATACAGACTTTTGGAGAAGCCTGTATTTACAAAAAGTGAGTGGGAGCTCTGTAGCATTTCTAATATTATATGTGGATGACATATTGTTGATTGGAAATGATATAGAATTTCTAGATAGCATAAAAGGATACTTGAATAAGAAATTTTCAATAAAAAGACCTCGGTGAAGCTGCTTAAGTATTGAGCATCAAGATCTATAGGGATAGATCGAGACGCTTAATAGGACTTTCACAAAGCACATACCTTGACAAATTATTGAAGGAGTTCAAAAAGGTATCAGTCAAAGAAAGAGTTCTTGCCTGTATTCAAGGTATAAAGTTGAGTAAGACTAAAAGCATGACTACGGCAGAAGATAGAGAGAGAATGAAAGTCATTCCCTATGCCTCAGCCATAGGTTCTATAAAGTATGCCATGATGTATACCAGACCTATTATGTACCTTGCCACGAGTTTGGCAAGGGGTACGATAGTGATCCAGGAATGGATCACTGGACAGCGGTCAAAATTATCCTTTGTTACCTAAGAGGACTAAGGAAATGTTTCTCGGTTATGGAGGTGACAAAAAGTTCGTCGTAAAGGGTTACGTCGATGCAAGCTTTGACACTAATCCAGATGACGCTAAGTCTCAATCTGGATACATATTGAATATGGGAGCAAATTGGCTAGAGTAGCTCCATGCAGAGCATTGTAGACATAGAAATTTGCAAATATACATATGGATCTGAATGTGACAGAACCATTTACTAAACTTCTCTCACAAGCAAAACATGATCACACCTTAGTACTCTTTGGGTGTTAATCACATGGCGATGTGAACTAGATTACTGACTCTAGTAAACCCTTTGGGTGTTGGTCACATGGCGATGTGAACTATGGGTGTTAATCACATGGTGATGTGAACTATTCGTGTTAATCAGATGGCGATGTGAACTAGATTATTGACTCTAGTGCAAGTGGGAGACTGAAGGAAATATGCCATAGAGGCAATAATAAAGTTGTTATATATATTTCCTTATATCAAGATAAATGTTTATTATTCATGCTAGAATTGTATTAACCAGAAACTCGTTAGTCAATGGGTCCCTAGTAAGCCTCTACTAGACTAGCTCGTTGATCAAAGATGGTTAAGTTTCCTAATCATAGACATGTGTTGTCATTTGATGAACAGGATCACATCATTAGGAGAATGATGTGATGGACAAGACCCATCCGTTAGCTTAGCATAATGATCGTTAAGTTTTATTGCTATTGCTTTCTTCATGACTTATACCTATTCCTCTGACTATGAGATTATGCAACTCCTGAATACCGGAGGAACACCTTGTGTGCTATCAAACGTCACAACGTAACTGGGTGATTATAAAGATGCTCTACAGGTGTCTCCGAAGGTATTTGTTGGGTTGGCATAGATCAAGATTAGGATTTGTCACTCCGAGTATCGGAGAGGTATCTCCGGGCCCTCTCGCTAATGCACATCACTATAAGCCTTGCAAGCAATGTGACTAATGAGTTAGTTACGGGATGATGCATTACGGAACGAGTAAAGAGACTTGCCGGTAACGAGATTGAACTAGGTATGAAGATACCGACGATCGAATCTCGGGCAAGTAACATACCGATGACAAAGGGAATAACGTATGTTGTCATTGCGGTTTGACCGATGAAGATCTTCGTAGAATATGTAGGAGCCAATATGAGCATCCAGGTTCCGCTATTGGTTATTGACCGGAGATGTGTCTCGGTCATGTCTGCATAGTTCTCGAACCCGTAGGGTCCGCACGCTTAACGTTTGATGATGATTTGTATTATGAGTTTATGTGATTTGATGACTGAAGGTTGTTCGGAGTCCCGGATGAGATCACGGACATGACAAGGAGTCTCGAAATGGTCGAGACATAAAGATTGATATATTGGACCATGTTATTCGGACACCGGAAGTGTTCCGGATGGTTTCGGGTAAAAACTGAGTGCCGGAGGGGTTACCCGAACCCCCCGGGTGAAATAATGGGCCTCATGGGCCTTAGTGGAAAGAGAGAGGGGCGGCCAAGGCAGGCCGCGTGCCCCCTCCCCCTTGGGTCCGAATTGGACTAGGGAAAGGGGGGCGGCGCCCCCTTTCGTTCTCCCTCTCCCTCTCCTTCCTTCCCCCTCTCTCCCTGTTGGTGGAATCCTACTAGGACTAGTAGTCCTAGTAGGACTCCCCTTGTGGGGCGCGCCCTAGGAGGGCCGGCCGGCCTCCCCCTTGCTCCTTTATATACGGGGGCAGGGGGGCACCCTAGAACACACAAGTTGATCTTTTAGCCATGTGCGGTGCCCCCCTCCACAGTTACACACCTCGGTCATATCGTCGTAGTGCTTAGGCGAAGCCCTGCGCCGGTAACTTCATCATCACCGTTGCCACACCGTCGTGCTGACGGTACTCTCCCTCGACCTCAATTGGATCAAGAGTTCGTGGGACGTCATCGAGCTGAACGTGTGCTGAACACAGAGGTGTCATACATTCGGTGCTTGGATCGGTTGGATCGTGAAGACGTTCGACTAGATCAACCGCGTTACTAAACACTTCCGCTTTTGGTCTATGAGGGTACGTGGACACACTCTCCCGTCTCGTTGCTATGCATCTCCTAGATAGATCTTGCCTGATCGTAGGATTTTTTTTTGAAATACTACGTTCCCCAACACTTTTCAGTGTAAAAGCCGTAGTCTCTAAAGCATCACTTTAAAGGGGATAATGGCAAATTTATTTATGTCATCTTTGATCTTACCATGTCATAAATGGTTTGATTACATCTTCACGGACATTCCACTCATAGTGGTGTTCCGGGAGGTGTAAGTTATGAAACTCTTTTCACAACTCATCAGACATTCGCTAAACTTGTAACTCAAATATTCATTTCTGCAATCTAATTGCAGAAACATAATTTTCTTGTTACAATAATTTCTTCATTTTGAAAACCTTTCGAATGATTTCAAAAGATCCAGACTTACGTCTCATCAAGTAAATATCCATATATCTACTTGAGTGATTTCTAAAGATAGATAAATCTAGTACTTGCAACAACATTTATTGAACTACACACATCAAAATGTATGATCACCAATAAGTTTGTTGCTCGTTCCTTATGGCCTGTGAATGGTGTTTCAATCACTTCACTTTTTGGAGGAAAGTTGCAAGTGTCAGATGATTCAAAATCAAACGACTTCAAAATCCATCATGATGGAATTTTTCCTTGCGGGTTTCTCCAATGTGACCAAATGCAGTGCCACAATTGTGTGGTATTCTTTTAGTCTTGAGACATTTAGCGTCAGTTTTATGGATGTATCATATTTCCATCAATATTCATAACATACATCCCATCTTGGATAGAAGCATGGCCCTTCATGTTATTCATAATACTGAACAACAATTGTTCTTTTATGAACAACCCTTTTGCAACAAACATTGTGCAATGGGCTAGAGTGTATGAAACTCTAAAATGAATTATGAAAGTAAACACAGAGGTAATATATTATTATCATTATTCATAACATACATCTCATTCATAATGAAAGTATGGCCCTTATGTTATTCATAACACTGAACATCAAAAGTTCTCTTATGAACAACCTTCTTGCAAGATACCTTATGCAAAGGGCTAGAGTGTGTAAAACTCTAAAATGAATTATGAAAGTAAATACATAGGTAATACACCGATGGAAGGTATAGTAACATTTACTATGTTCCCTATGTGTATCTAAACCTCATTCCTGGCTAGTCTTTCAGGCCATAGTAGTTCTTACATCGAGTTGCAACAGAATGCAATCAAGCGGATATCTTTGTGATCAACTCACAATACCCAAGAATTAGTGATTAACATGTTTAACCATAATTCCCAAGAGCTATATCTTTGACCAGCCTTCTATACATCAAAAACTTATATGACATTCATACATGAGCTGGATATTCCTGTCTTCTTTCTTTCTGCCTTTAAACTTCTAACAGTTTAACTTTTAGTATTTCTCTTACTCTCAGAAGAAGCACCCAACTTAAGAGTGGCGTCAGCCCCGGACTTCCTAGGTGTGTAAGTCATATTAAAACCCTTTGGACATTTCCTTTCTCTTTAAGTTGTTGTTTTATTCACCATCATCATATGACAGCATTCTTTCGGATCCCTCTTTTATCAGTCAAATGCCCAGTAAACTCTTTTACTAATATTTTGCAAACAAACGTCGCTTTGGATATCTCATATCTTTTAGCCTTTGTCTGTCTCTGAAAATGATTTTCAGATTCCATGAATATCACATAACTATCCAAACTTTCGAAGTTCGGGTCTCATGGAAGCAAACATATTTCACTAGACCGTAACGGAATTTTAGCTTTTGAATCGAAGGACGAGAGTCACATCATCCATAGCATTTAGCGGGACAATACCGAAAGTATGCGATAGAATAAAGTCCTTCTCGGCACTCTTGAGGACAATCCTTACATTACGTTACCAACTGTAAAGTTTTAACCAGATATTTAACAGCTATTCAATTTTAACAGGGAAGGTGGAAACGCGAGCCATTATTCTACAACTATTTTGCAAATCACACTTAGACAGTGTTCAAAATTAATTGCACTGAGAATTTAAACAAGTTAATTCTACAGTGCGCTAACACTCAAATCAATATCTCTCATAATTGATTCTGAGTGATTCAAGAGCCATTTTAAAATTCAACGCCAAGGATGTATCCATCTCAAGTGACGAGAATTGTAATCGGTAGGCCAACTTGCCAATCACATATCTATGTGACTCTTGTTCATCTTTCGATGCGTGTGTTCTGAGCTCATGACTTTCATGCCTAAACATCAAGACAACCAAGTGATCTCACTGCGAGGTCTCAAGTCACCCGCCTCACACTTCTCTAATCATTCGCACCCATGTATCCATGTGATACCCCGAAGAGATAGGTGCTGTGACGGTGCTACACTTGGGAGAACACTAACTACTCGATATTTTTGTGAGAGATCACCCTAATAAAAAGCGACTACCGCGGAATCAGGAAGGGTGCATCATAAGCGATAAACATCTCAGGCAATTCATAATAGCATGATATGGTATAGCCCTTTCTGACGGAGAAGTCTTGTATTTCTTTGTCGTCGGCATTCGCGTCGGTGTTCACCTTCGCGAAGATTGCCACAACCTTTTCGATGCACCAGATAATATTGCTATCTCTATAGCTAATAAAATAAGTGCATTACTTAAGGTTGACATGCAGGTCATTAAAGTGACAATCATATGGCTCCAGCCATCATGCCGTATGATGACACGCAGGTCAAGTTAATTTTACATCATATAGTCATCTCATACATAATCAAATTAATATGAGCACTGCTATATCACATCACATGCACATGCAAACCATCCTGCAAAACCAAGTTAGACGTCTATAATTGGTTCAGGCAAAATTTTATTTTACGTGGCTTCTAAGGTTTCGAAACAAACCGAAGCTACCAACGTTCATCATCAAGCATGATTATCCAAATCGCTAGATTAACATTGCGGGGTGTATGAAACACGAGATAATAAAATCTCGAGCCCCATACTGAACTTCGTCATACGCATGACCCCCATGCAGATCATATCTGCATTGCCCTTTCGTCTGCGAAATTTCATCTTTCTTTTCAACTATGATGGAATTCAATGAACTGTTAGCACTTCGTTGATCAATCAGGATCGCGGATTGCCAGAACTTTGAAACTCCACCATGCTGTTATCAAGATCAGAAATATGCACATTCCAGGGAAGCAACAAGAACATCAGGTAACAAATTTCATATGCTACCCGCACAAATAATTTTCAGTAATAGAACTCATCTACTACCTAATTATATTGTGGAACACCCATACATCTCTATGTATTCTAGATCGCAACCGGCATCTACGCATAGCACGGCTCATGATGCCACTGTATGGTAACGCAGTAGAAAACAAAAAAATTCGACCTACACAGCAGCCCAGGACCACTATGGAGACTGCATACAAGGTTTGATCTTTTTCATTACCAACTCATAGCGCAGCGGAAGTAGAATCGATGTCGATCGGTGGTGCAGATCCCCGCAGCTAGGATTTACAATCTCCCAACCGCGAGGATGTATACCCTCGTCTGCCCCTCGGACAGCCCTCCGGGAGGCGGTCGGACAGTCCCTCGGACGGTGTCGCGGACAGCCCTTCGGGAGGACCCTCGAAACTCGGACGGTCACTCGGACAGCTCTTCGGGAGGACCCACGAAACTCGGACGGTCACTCGGACAGAGGAACTCTTGAACTAAGAATGAAACTACGATCTCTCTACAGAGTTGCACACATATGGTGTCATCTATCCGGCAGGGCTTCGCCATCCAGAACTAGTTCCTGCCGGAACCCAGACAAGCTTTCGACTCTACGATACTATTTTGCTGGGAGGGAGAGAGAAGCCAGACAAGTCCATGGCATGTGTATGAGAGCAAGGATGAGGTTTGGGCAGCCCCCTCACCTCCTATTTATAGGAAAACCAAGGGGTAGTGTGCCTCCACAAACTACCAAAGAACCCCATGCATAAGGCCACACACATGAGGGTGTTGTGGGCAAAATGGGATGCCATGTGGAGCTCCATGGAGCCCCACCAACCTTGGCTGGCCACCCCCTTGGGGGGCCCTCATGAGGGGCTTCCTTGGCCCCCAAGCCCTTATAGAAGCCTTTTTGCAAAAGCCCTAAATGGTGGCTTTACAAAAAAAATATCCATAAAGTGATTTTCACTATTCACGGAACCAATTTTCCGCGATCGTTAAATCCAAAAATATTTATGTGGGTCTTAGAATAATTCCAGTACCCACACAAATGATTTTGGATGCGTTCCGAAACAATTTCGGATTAGTGATTTTCATCTGCGAAAAGCTACCAAATCGGTTCCGGCAGCAATGGAACATTTCTGGTTTTTATCCCGGAAAATTCCCAGAAGTTTCCAGAACACTTCTGGCATCCTCCAAGAATTTCCAGGCATGTGCCAAAACCAATTTGACTTTATGGTACCCCCTGAAACAACTTTTCAGTTTTACCGGAACTATTCCGGTGTCCTCTCCGGAACATTTCTGTTGCGTCCGAAACTTTTTTGGTGATTTTCTATCAGACTCCCTGTCTAGTATTCAGCAGATAGATGACCCTTAAGCGTGTTACTCTATAGATTCGGTGATGTATAGACATGACCGGAACACTTTCCGATCAATGATCAACATCGGAGCCGTGGACCCACATTGACCCCTATACCCACACGAATAAATATTCGAGTGAACCTCCAGTTGCCGTGTGCTATTTATGTTGCTTCGCGATATGTTACAAATACCTGAGGTGAGACATGTTGGCATCCCCTTGGATCAACAACTTGTTCACTATGCCAGTCACCTCGTTACCGGTATTGTTCTCTTTTCTCGTTCCTATGTTCCGGCATCCCTGTGATCAAATCACATTGTGTCTGGCCAGACGATGATGGATACCGTAACATCGAGAGGGACCAGAGATATCTCTCCATCGTCGGAGGAGAAAATCCCAATCTCGAGCTATCAAGTTACTTGACATACTTTTCCATGAACCCTTAAGCCACCGTAATAGCCACACATTTACGGATGACTTTTAACAAACCCCAAAGTTCATGAAGCAAGCATGAAGAAAATCGATACTCTCATGGTCTAAGGTATCATACAAACGTTAACCATCTCTGTATTATTAATCATTAACTTGTGACGAATGTATCTCATAGCATAACATCAATTTGGGTCGATTCAACACAAATGTTCTTCTAACATTGTGCCGTCAAAGTTGCTGGCATGAACATGCCCATGATCAGAAAAACAGAACCATCATGCAACACTTGAGCTAGTCTTAGATGCCAGACTAGGAATACATTTTACCGTTTATTATTCCACACGTGCATATGAATCTTCCTCTGAGCCTCGTGTTATTGCAGACTCGAGAAACATAGCAGTTATAGCATAGAACATTAACATAATTATAAACAGGGAGATAATCAATAACATTTATTATTGCCTCTAGGGCATATCTCCTACAGCTAGCTCAATCCATGATGAGAGGTACACCACAAATAAGCTTTACAAGCACAAGGGACTGCATGCGCGGCTACGCTTCAGCAGGCCCAGCCGTTGGCACGAGTCTTATCGGCTGATCTTGCCCGCGATACACAAGATGGTCTCAGTGACCTCCAGCGGGCGCAGGGATCATGGTTTTGGGTACCGCCCGAGAAAAACGGATACCGGGCGGTTACCGAGCTTCTCGTTGCCTCACGAAAAAGACGTATCCCGAGCAAAAATTTCCGAATTTTTTGAATTTTTACGTCCAAAGTATACTGCAATAGCTTAGCATCTCTAGATTATGACCAAACGTTGCTGTGGCGTGTTGTTAGCTGTCTACTTCCCTCCTTGAGAGGACGCTGGTTCGATTCCCCTCTTTTGCACAACTTTTTTTTTTTGTTTTATTTTTCAGAATGCGTACATGATTAAAAAACAAGGACCAGGCAGGAATCGAACTCGCGACATCCTCGCTCAGCGAGTGCACTGTAATTCCACTGCGATGCTATCAACTTTGTGCTCAATACAGGTTCAGGCCTTATCTATATATACTTTAAATTTCGTCCGAAATATGTTCGGTATTTCTCGGTAACCGTGGTAACCGAGAATCTTGCCACCTTGGCAGGGATACCGTCCGATGTTGCTGGCCTCTTCCAAATATACATTGCTATTAAAACTGTAAATAAATAACAATGTTATTACACATAATTGTACTCATGAGATCCAATCTAATAAAGAGAAGAGTAACTACCCCCGTATATTTCTGTGTCCATGCCTCCTTTATTTTTTCTTACGTTTTTGTATTGTGATGTTTGATTGATTGTTTTTAAACGAAAACCATAATTGATCACCTGGCCTCTGCATCAAGCGAATGCACACAATTAGAAAGTATGATTAGCACAAAGTGCTCGAAAATAAAGGTCCAAATAAACAAGCACAGGAAAGAAGTGTGACAGCTAAAGAGAAACAAATCAGGTGGGGAGACCGCTATCTCCAAACGACAAGTGCGCCAACTACTAGTAGCAAAGAGCTCCATCACCCCGGCCTCAAAATGTTGGGCCCCCTCAATCGTGCTTTCCCTGAATTATAGCTTCTGTAAGGGCGCCAAAGACTGTAACAAACTGCGACACCTGGAGATTACTTGATTTGGATGATAAAAAACATTTTATTCAAAAAATATATTACGACAAAGCCAAATAGACCAGGACATCGCCGTAGACCCATCCAGGGTGCTCGAGATCAATCCCCTTCCTAAACCATTTTGCTAGTTCCCGAATATATGAGGCATACAACTAGGTGAAGGAAGATTAAGAGCAATATGAGCAACTCTCCAAACGAAACGATCTACATGAAATGAAAAAAAAAAAGGTGCTGGATTGTCCCATCTTTATCACAAAAACAACAAGTTCTAATACCATGCCAATTCCTCTTAATCAAATTATCTTTTTGTAGGATGACACACCTCCCTAGATACCAAAGAAAGATTTTAGTTTTGAGCCGTAGTTTGAGCTTCCAAAGATGCCTGGGGCGGAATTGGCTGTGAGAGTTCATTAGAATTTTGTACATCGCTCTCCTCTCTGCAGCGGGCATTCAAAACGGCGACTTGCTCCCCCCTCCCCAGCCTGCTCAGCTCCAGCAGCGTTGACGGCCACGGCCATGGAGAAACCCCGGCGCGGTTACGGCTGCGGACGAAGGTGACGCCCAGGGGCGCCATCACCTCCCTGGAGGCGTCGTCATGGCTTTGGCCGTCCCCTGTTCGGGCACCGGGGGAAACCCTAGGTCCGGTTCGTCGGGCCAGCAGGCAGCTGCGCAGCGGCGTCGTCACCTCCCTGGAGGCGCCACCTGAGTGCCCGTGGTGTCTGCCGGGGCGGGAGCTGGCGGAGGTTGCCTCGTCTGTCTTGGCTGTGAAGCTTGGGACGGCGTGTTGCTCTGCGTTGGTTGCCGCTGTGGACATGGGCATTTGGGGCGCTATGTACACCATTATCAGCGCCTCTTGTGCGATGTCGGCTGTTTCCTGCTGTCCACTTGCCGATCTCCTAGGCGCTATGGGTGGAGGGTGAGTTGATCTAGCCGTAGCTGATGTCTTGATTGTGCTTCTGAGGTGTCCGGCTGCAGTTGTGACGCGGCCTTGGCGCCGTGTGTCTTTCCGCTTCGCCATTCATTTCTTGAGTTGGCTAGGTGAGTGGTGTGTCTTGTTGTCGTGGTGTGTGTGGGTGCTAACCTCTCGGTTTGTATCATAGTTTTAAATAGCCGGCTATAGCTTCGCTATAGCGCGCTATAGCCTTTTCAGCAGGGTGCCGCTAAATGGTCGTCTTCACAAATAGCCCGCTATAGCCCGCTATAGCTCCGCTATAGCTGATTTCAAGGCCCGCCGCTATTTTGCTTAGCCCGCTATTTAAAACATTGGTTTGTATTGGCCGTCTTGGCTGTTCTTCTATGATACTGATGCACCTCTTCATGATATATTCTTGAAAAAAGTGTCCATTTTAATGACATGCAAGCAACTACATACCTAGACACTTGATTTTTACCCAAACAATTATGAACATATTGGTTTGTGAGTGGAAAGCATGTGTCGTACTATGAACTTCTTTTCATCATGACACAAAGTTGCTTTTCAGATTCAGAAATATAGATGGACCGGGTGTGATGGCGTTAGATTTTGCTGTAACAGGATCGGACCAAGCAAAGGAGAGAATTGTTTTTGCTCTCACGTGGTAAATCGCGACGGCGTTCACCGTGACCAGGACGCCCTGCTGGCCGTGCCGCAAATTCACCGTCAAGGACGCCGGCGGTGATGCAGGTGGACCCGGCCACGCGCTTTCAGCCTGCCCCGCCGCTCCCTCCTCTTGGACACCGCCCCATGGTCACCGTGTAGAGGCGCGCGCCATCCCTGTTCGAGGTCGGTCCGAGGTGGAAGGCGTTCATCCTGGCGCTCACCATGATGCTAGTGGAGGAGATGTTTCGACGAGATGCATCCTCGAAATGTTTGAACTGCCGCCATTTTCATTTATTTTTTCTTGCCCATTGTTTTCCAAAGTTGGCTAAATTTGATAAATTTAGCCAGAGTTTGATCTAGTTTTTATGTGTTATCTGTTGAACTGTCTAAACTCATGCTGTAACACTGTGCCCGATAGAAGCAATAATATTGCATTGCGCATGACAACACATACAATATATACAAGGATGAACTGAGGTTTTAGAAGAGCTATATAGGGTGTTCTTGCAAACATTTTCTAACAGGGCAATTTAATACAGCGAATGAGAGTACCCTGTGATTGCACTTATCGCCTGCACATGCACTGAATGTAATGCTACTCATACTGTCTGAATGTGAGGTTCAGACGCCCGGGTCGAAGGTTTGCCTTGTCGGTCACGCAGAGCGGTGCAGTTTCTGGTGCAATGCTGGAGACCCCATGGAATATGAGCCTTGATTGACCACCAAATATTAGAACATCACCAGATTCAAGTTTAATCTTCGAAGCCTTAGCCTCATCTCTGTCATCGCCATACAAGAATTCTGCAGTGTCACCCAATGAGAAGGAAACAACAGGCAGTCCCCTGTCAAGGCTAGATTTCGCTTCATCTTTGTCCTGTCAAGTGACACAAATCAATTAGGTCCAACTAGTACTCGTCAAACAAGAATGCTGCGGTATTAGCATAGCATTCCAATCGGAAAGAACCGGGACAAATGCCCCTCCAGAAGAGTATGTTTATTGAATTAATCTATTTAGCGATCAGTTCTACCAATTGATTGCTACAAGCAATACGAAACGGAATGATGCTGATCTATGAAATTTATTGGAGAAAGCTGCTCTTTTCTGTACCCGATGAAGACCTAACTTCCCGGAACTGGTGTAGAAGTTCACAACGCAGATGTCTGGTGACATCAGAGGAAGTTCAGAAGGAGGATTGGAAGCACTACTGCCTTTTTGTTTCAGGAATTCATGGGAAGCTTAAATGGCATCTTGCACGAACTTCGTCAATTCTTCTGGTATCTTTGGTGGTTGAGCACCATCAAAACGTCGTACATCCCCATATGCACTTAAATCTGGGTCCCAGTTCTTCCCTAAGCACATCATCCGCAGACTTAACTTAGCACCTTCTCTGTAGCCAGGTTGATAAAATCCTCCTGGGCCAACACCAAGATCCCGACAAAGCTCGATAATTTTAACCTGAGAAGCGCAACAAAAGAACGCTTTGATATATGCTTTCTGCATTAAATATGAGTTAGGCGTACTTGTACACATGGTAAAGGGAAGTACAATGATAAAATGTGTAAATATAGACATACCTGATCATCCGGCTTTAAGAAGTTTTTCAATAGAACCATTCCAGGTCTCAAATGTTGCACTGGAGCACTGTTTGAAAGCTCCCTTGTGCGGCGTTTCTCCCTATTGATCTCAAGGAGACCGCGTTTCAGCTTGACAGTGCCTTTGCTGTTACTCATGCATATATCAAATGGAGCAGCTCCTGAATCTGACCCCACAGTTACGGAGCCACTTGAAGCGCTCCTGGAGTCTAGAGGTTTTGATACTTGACTTGATGCAACCATTTGGACCGGTGAATCTTGAGATTTTGGTGGTTCAACTGGTTTAACCGTCTGCAGTGTTGAATCCAGAGACTTTGGTGGTTGAACTGGTGAATCGAGAGACTTTCGTAGAACTGGTGTGATCATCGGCAGCGGCGATTTTTTAGTGCTAACGGAGGGAGAAGATGAACAGGGGCCTTCCTTTTGAGACTCTGAAGACCTTTCAGGACCCTATAAAATACAATTGATATTTCCGATTGTTAGCATGAAACAGGTTAACATCAATATCCCTGGAAGACCAGCAAAATGTGGCAACAATATAAGACACATAAACGTACTGTACTTGAGATATAATCAGGCATGACTATCAAATTGAATTTCAGCACGTCAATGATCACAACCTTGTAATGGCCGTATACAACTACCAATTGAAATGAGCGAGCAAACACACAATTCTACAGATATTATATAATAATAATGGGATACAAAGTGGATGTCGAAGCAATGGCATATTGGAATTGGAAGGTCCCCCGGTGCATTCATTCAGGTCAAGCGAATGAAACATACCAAGAAAAATTCCATGGCCACCTCACACTGCAAATGGGTTAGCTACTCTAGCGCAGCAACAAAGAGAACCCAACAAACAACATGCTCTGTCCATCTGCAAGACTAGTACAGCTCCAATATTCTGCGAACACATCAGGTGGTACAGTTCCTCAGCCACCAATTCAGACCCCGATTCCAGGCCCCATCAGTTCCGAGGAAGGAACGCCGCGATTTGATACTTGTTCCGCAGTTCTGCGGCTGCAGAGGAGGAGAAGATTCCTAATTTCACACCAAAACAAAACAAGGCAACCCACACAAACGTCACACATTTAAAAAACACGGCACTACACCCCCACGGCTAAGGGTGCGTACCGAGCGGACTTTTTGGCCCGTTCGGTCGTGGCCCGCTAGAGAAATTGGACGGTCTGGTCTGCCAAATCAGGCCCGAGAAAATGTCGGTCCGGTCCGGTCTTTAACCAAGCCGACCGAGCGGACCGAGAAACGCAGTCATCGTTGTTACCCTTCCTCGTCGTCGCGGCCACCGGCAACCCCTGGGTGAACCACCGTGTCCCCGAGCTTGCCCTCTCCTTCCTTCCTCTCCTCCCCGTGCCCCATAGCCTCTTTCCGCCCCTCGCCGTTGCTGCCGTGCGTGCACTGCCACCGTTCGCGAGTTCTCGACCATGGCAACCGTTTCAGCACAGCACGCACGCATGAAACGCTCGGCCGTGATTTTCGGATCGTGGGAGAAACGCTCGGCCGTGATTTTCTCGTCCAACAAATCAGGCGAGTGTTTTTTTGGAAGCTGCTAGATTTAATACCGTCACCTTCCTATAATCACGCGCAATCCCACGGTGCCGTTTCCTTTTATTCAGTCAAAACAGAAAATTGAAAGTACGAGAGAAACAGGGTTTGATCAAAAATCACGTCACCATCTGACGATTAACTCCACGTCCGATTTGATCCCCTAATCACGCAAGGCCCGCACAAGAGAAATCGTGGGCTCATGCACACGATAGATTACTTGCATGCAACAGAAAAACTGCTAATGAACAAACCCTGTGCACGTTAATGCTAAAGAGGCGCGGAGCCCACGCACTTCCCACGGCACGTCGCCCACCTCGACACCGGCGCTCGCGCATGTCACCCACCTCGCCACAGCACCCGCTTACGACGTACACCTCGCCGCTGCACCCGTGCAAGTCGCCGCCGGTGGTCGTTGGCCGGTCCGCTCGGTCCGGCCCGGGCTTGGTCCTCGCAGGTCCGGTCCCTGAAATCAGGACCGTCATGCTGCTCGGTCTGGCCCGGACCGCCGGCAGCCGGTCCAAACAACGGCTCGGACAGGCCCGGACCGTGTCCACCCTTCCACAGCAATCCGTGGCCGGCGGCGAAACCCCCAAACCCTAACCCCGTCGGAACGGCGGGCCGGAAAGACGAACAGCTCCGTCTGTTTGCGTTCGCACCAAAACAAAAGAGGCGAGGACGGTTAGGGCAAGGCGGCACGTACGAACTCGAGCGATACCCGGGGCTTCCGCTGCCTGGCGGAGGAGGAGGAGGTCGCCGGCTTCCTTTGGCCGCCGCCGCCGCCTGCCATCGGCTGAATCGCGGAAGCGGAAAAGCAGGGGGACTTCCGCTGCCAATGGAGCAGAGCAGAGTGATTGTTTGGGTCTGGGGAGGAGGCGAAAGGTAACGGGTCGCCGTTATTTATGACCCACCCACCCACCGGGTTCGGACCTTGGAGGCTTCACAAGTTCAAAAAGCAAAAAATTATGCGGAGGGACTAATATTATAAACAGTTTTGCTAAGTCTCATTCGACTTAGACTTCGTTATGTCTCAGTCGATAATATCTTCTTTTGATTTTACATGAAGATTAATGCAAAAATTCTTTTCATTTTTTTCTTTTTCTTCTTACATACTACTCCCTCCGTCCTAAAATTCTTGTCTTAGATTTGTCTAAATACGAATGTATCTAGTTAAGTTTTAGTGTTAGATACATCCGTATCTATACAAATCTAAGACAAGAATTTTGGGACGGAGGGAGTATATCACTTGACTTAGACTTGCTTAAGTCTCAGTCGTCGACTGAGACCTAGGAAAATAAAAGTAAAAGGGTGTGAATTTGGCTTGGCTTTTGTACTCCGACCCGGAGGAGCCGGCCCTCTTCTTTATTCATGGCCGCCACCGCCTCAAAAGCAACCACACACAGGGATCGAGAAACTGCCGGATCCACTGATCGATGGGGTGGCAACAACGTCGCTCATCCCGGCCCCTCAAAGGTACCGCCGAGGAGGGGAGAGGGCGACGTATCCATTATTCCAATGCGCCGACGAATTCCCACCAAAACGAGGCACCGGAACACAACCACATCCTAATCCTACACCTAACGCACGCGAAAACGAAAACCCGGGGTTCCCACCCCGTCTCGCAGTCGCCGGAGTAGTAGACGACAGGGGAGAGGGGAACCCCGGCTTCGCCGGTGGCCGGGGGAGGAGTCGGCCGCTTGGCCTTTCTCCTCTCTCTCTCTACTGTAGCAGTGGAGGGGAAAGTTGGTGGCATCTCGCAACGATATGTACTCCCTCAATTCCAAAATATAGTGCGTACGCGTTTTCCGAGGTTCAACTTTGACCATAAATTTAACCAACGAGACCGACTACGGCAGGAGAAAAAAATTATATAATTGAAAACTTCTTTTGAATACAAATTCACTGGTATTACTTTTCTGTCACCTGTTCCATGAAATGCGTCTGTGGTGACCAGGTTTTTTCCTCCAGTTTTTTCTTCCTACCGCTCCACCTTGGTTCTCATGTCGATCTTGCCAGCTTCTCTGGCCGGTTTTACTTTTCGAGCTGGAGTAAATGCACTATTGCTTTCCGCGCCTGTGAGCTGTTTTAGGTGCTTGAAGCTTCTTAGTGGCGGACCTCTTCTAAATGCTATAGCGCGCTATTTAAAATGTTTGATTGTAACACCCCTGTGTAAATGAGCTACAGTGATCTTCATGTTAATGCTAAGCTACTTTGTTTTGCAACGAATGATCACAGTGGAACCATATCTCATTTCAATCTCCTTCACTGAATTCAAATTCCATTTGCAAGTGAAATATGAAGTTGCACAAAAATTGCTGCAAAATATTTCATCATTTAGCAAAAATTCCATAACAAATGATTGTTAAGGAAAACAACATCACCTCTAAGCTAAGATGGACTATAGCAAATAAAAAACAGTGCTATTTCAGCATTTAAATTGCCATTTCATTTGTGAAAAATTCAAATGGATTCGGTTGCCTCTTAAATGTTTTGTGGTAGTGCCAAATAATATAAGGAATTTATGTGGCCTAGTCCCACATTTTTCTAAAGTCATTTGGTAGCCCTAATAATTTCTAAACTGCCTCTTTTTTTAAAATAAAAGGAAAAAGAAAAAATGGAAAAGATCAGAGGGCTTACCCGGCTTACTTGGCCGAAGGCCCAGCTGGCCCAGCCCAACTCCTCCATCGCCTACCTGCTCCCGCCACCGTGTCGGCTCGTCCGTGGCCGCGACGCCACAATGCTCCGTGCGGATAAGGCCGACTACGTCCACCCCCCCTGGACACCCTCCGCCACTCTTCCCCTCTCTCCCTCGCTCGCTCGCTCTCTCTCAACCTCACCCGATCACAGCCATCGCCGCGCCGCTCTGGTCACGCGGCCACCAGCGTTTTCGCGGCTGAAGATCTTGTCCACGCGCTCCGCCCGCCTCTTCCCCTTCGCCTGGTGCCTTCAGCAGGAGTCGGGGCACACTGCAGTCGAGGAATCAAGCTCGTCCCCGCTTTCGGATCCGCAACATCTCCGGCGGATCCCGCCGCCATCTGCTGCTACAAAACTGTCACCGACCTTTCTTGAGCCACCCGGTGAGCTCCGCTTCCCCTCCTTCCTTTTGCTGCTCGCCTTAGGGCCTAGGTTGTGCCGCCGCTATACCGAGCTCTGGCCGCCGCCATGGCCACGAGCTCTATGCTCCCCGTGACGTGCTGCTTGAGCCAGTAGCACCAACGTGCTCCTGGTGAGCCATAGCACCCGCCTAGCTACTTTGCGTGCCCGAAAACGTCCCGTAGCCTTGAATCCGATCACACCCGAACCTCGCCGCCACCATGGCTCTATGCCGTTACCCCTGCTGGCCACCCCAGCCACTGCGACCGCCACCGTTGGATGCGCGGCATAGCCCGCTTTCAAACGCAAGTCCCCGCACTGCAAATGAGCCACCGTAGCGGAATCCCGACCGAGTCCGGCGAAGCACCGCCTTGGAAAAGGCTTGCCGGAGCTATTCCGGCGCCGTCGCTGACTTGGCACCACGTGGGGTCCACCCAGCTATGCTACAGAGATATCATCAGGAGTGAGGTAGGAGGTATCATCCTCGGCACTCAACAGTAGCTCTGCAGAGTCATACAACTAAGGGGGTCTGCGGTGATGTGTCGGTCTCTGCACATCGTTCACCTGTGACACCCCCGGCTAAATCGTGCACTAATCATACACGCAAATGCACACGATCAAGCCTAAGGACTCACGGGAAGATATCACAACACAACACTAAAACATAAATAAAGGCATACAACCTTTATATTACAAGACAGGGGCCTCGAGTGCTCGAATACATAAGCTTGCGAACAAGCGTCAGCGGAAGCATTAGATATCTGAGTACAGATATGAAACAGAAACAGAAAGGCCTTTAGAAAGGTGGGGCAAAATAAAACACTACGATCGAAAGGCGTAGGCCTCCTACCTAGGACCCTCCTCTCCGCTGCGTTTTTTTTTTAACAAAATTTGTCCAAAGTGAAAAACAAAAAGAAAAAAAATGGCTGGCTGGACCTGGCCCATGTAGGATAGAAGAAAGAAAAAACAATGATGGGGCACCCGATGCCACTATGCTGCGCACGTGGGCAACAGTTAGTTCCAGGCGCATGCGCAGTTTTTGTTTTTTTTAAATAGAAACAGAAAAGGAAAAACTGAATAACAAAAATAAAAATAAAATTGTAAATAGGCATATTATATATCAAAATTTTCAGAAAAATATTTCCTAAATATTGAACATATTTTCAGCGGCAAGTAAATTCAAAAAAAAATTAAATAAATTGAACAGTACTAGTGGTTCATTTAAAAACCAAATAAAAAAATATTTTAAAATACCAAAATGATTTCAAACTCATTTTTCTCTACTTTTCTACTATAGGGAATCATTTTACCCTATTTTCCATATATTTTATTTTTGGAGAAAAATAATTTGAATAAAAACCAAATAACTCCAAATTGAAAGTGGTTTCAAAATACTTCCAAATGACTTTCAATTTGATTCTTTGTAACTTCCAACTCATATTTCATATAATTGAAGAAGTCATTTTATCTTCTCTCGTGAAAATCATTGAGTTGCATAAAGTTTCCGAATTTGAAATATTCCAAATGGAATTCAAATCTTTTCAAAACCCTTTTCATTTTTTAAATGGAAGAAGTCATATCATCTTCACTCTAGGGTTTTTGTGATGAAATGAATTTGAATTCATGAGGATCAAAATGCAAGGATGAAAGTTTGGGAAAGTCATTTCATTCCCTCTCATTCAACTTTCAAAAAGTTTCAAATTCCACTCAATTTCACACAATCAATCACACAACAAACAAATAATCAATCAAAACTATTTATTTAATATAACATTCCAAAATTTAGAATTTTGGGATGTTAAAAATATCTTCCCGTGAGTCTCTTATTTTGATCGTGCGCATTGCATGTATGATTAGTGCATGATTGAGTCGAGGGCGTCACAAGTTGGTATCAGAGCCAGGTTTCGATTCTAGGACTTGTGGGTTCTGCCAGGCTTCTTGAGTTTTCTCCGACATGATGTAGCCTTTGCTATGTCTCGTTGTTGTATCCCTCCACCGCGCGCCGGCGTGCCGCCTAGTTTGTCTAGATGCGTGTGTTTCCGAACTCATGCTGCCCGTTTGTAGCCAACTCTGTGCATGGATCTGTATGTCTTTAATGACTACTAATATCTATCTAATGCACTGCTTGTTCATTGCTCATGTTACGTCATGATTGGCTCCATACATTTGAAGTTGATCTTGCTAAACTTCCCCTGTTGTTTTTAGCAGGATGGCTGACGATCCTCTGCCTCCACCCTATATTGCCGCAATGATGCAACAGTTTGAGCTAAACCATCAGTTCATGTGTGGGCTAATGAACCAATTTCCAACCTAGAATGCTCATCAACAGCCTGCCTCAATAACTCTGCAAGAATTCATGCGCCTCAACCCGTCCACTTTTCGTAACTCATCTGATCCTATGGATGCTGATGATTGGCTCCGTGACATCGCCTTTTAGATGGAGTCGGCTAATGTTGCCCCTGCCAGTTACGTCACCTATGCGACGTATCACCTGAGGGGTTCAGCTGCTCAATGGTGGGAAAGCCATAGGCGTATGCTGCCTGTTGGAACTGTAACCGCTTGGCAGGAATTTCAGTCAGCCTTCCGTGCACGGCAAATTCCTCAAGGTCTAATGGACCAGAAGAAGAAGGAGTTCCGCAAACTCACACATGGCAAAATGACTGTGAATGAATATCAGAGGAAATTCCTTGATTTATCCCGCTATGCTGAGGATGATGTCTGAACTGACGTGCGCAAGCAGGAGAAATTCCATGAAGGATTGCATCCTGATATAAAGCTCGCACTTGTTGTCCATGATTGCGTAGACTTTGCGATGCTTGTCAGCCAAGCTTTCCGGGCTGAAACTAGTCTGATTGAGTACCAGGAGTCGCTCAAGCGTACTGGAGATGTTGGCCCATCCTCAGGTCAGCCTGCTCAGAAACTTCGAGTCTGGATTCCTCACGATGTCAATCACCGACCTGCTCCTACACCAAGGCCGTCTTATGTTGCACCTCGTCTGCCTCCGCCGCTGAGACAACTAATGATTCAGGGTGGACAGCCCAATGCTATGGCTCCTCCCCATAATGATGGTTTATGCAGCAAGTGTGGACAGCCAGGACACCTTGGTATCAACTGTCGCCCAGATCAGCCTAAAGATGGACCACGTTCTCCTGTTGGTCATAAGAAGAGGAGTCAAAACCGTCATTTCAGAAGCTGTAATGCCAGGCCATCTGCTATGAGTCGTGGTCAAGTCACCCATGTCAAGATTGAAGAAGCTCGTGAGGCCCCCAAAATCATGATGGGTACCCTTCGCGTTAATTTAGTGCCAGCCTCTGTTATCTTTGATTCAGGAGCATCGCATGCCTTTGTGTCCCAACAATTTGCTCGGTTACATGGGTTAGACACGGAAAAATTACCCACTCCTTTAGCAATTAAATCTCCGGGATCCAAGTGGCAAACCACAATGGTAAGCCCTCACAACCAAATCGAAATTGGAGGTGTACATTTTCCGTAATTCAATTTGACGTTTAACAAACCCCAAAGTTCACGAAGCAAGCATGAAGGAGCTCGATACTCTCATGGTCTAAGGAATTATGCAAACATGAACTATCTCTGTGATATTGACCATTAACTTGTGACGAAAGTATCTCATAGCATAACATCAATTTTGGGTCGATTCAACACAAGTGTTCTACTAACATCGTGCCCTCAAAATTGCCGACATAGCCATGCCCATGATCAGGAAAACAGGATCATCATCAATACTTGGGCCAGTCTTAGAGGCAAGACTAGGAATACAATTTACCGTTTATTATACCACACGTGCACATGAGTTTCCCTCTGAGCCTCGTGTTATTGCAGACTCGAGAATCATAGCAGTTAGGGCATGGAACATAAACATTCATTACAAACTTTGGAGATACAAAATAACTGTTATTACTGCCTCTAGGGCATATCTCCTACAGACTCCCACTTGCACTAGAGTCATAATCCAGTTACATGGCTTCCCTAACACCAATGGCTATCCGGTGCTGCTCATGCTTGGGTCGTGGTAGAGGCTTTGTCATCGGGTCTGACACAATCAGATCCGTGTGAACTTTGCGTACTTTCACTAAACCCTCTTCGACATGATGTCGAATGAGTTTATATTTGCGTTTAATATGTCTTGTCTTATGGTGCGAACTTGGCTCCCTTGCCTGAGCCACAGCACCACTATTATCACAATAGATCTCCACCGGGTCCAGAGCAGTTGGAACCACACCAAGGTCTTCAAGAAATTACTTGATCCATACCACCTCCTTGGAGGCTTCTGAAGCTGCAACATATTCCGCCTCCGTCGTAGAATCTGCCATAGTCTTTTGTTTGGAACTTTTCCAATCAACTGCGCCACCGTTCAATATGAAAACATAGCCTGATTGAGATGAGCTCTTCATCACCTCCGTACACAAGGAGTAAATCCTTGGTCCTTCTGAGGTACTTAAGAATACCCTTGACTACGGCCCAGTGTTCCAATCCTGGATCACTTTGGTACCGGCTGCTAACACTTAGCGCATAGGAAACATCTGGTCTTGTACATAGCATGGCATACATAATAGAACCAACTGCCGAGGCATATGGAACATCATTCATTTGTACTCGCTCATCGAGAGTCCGAGGACACTGATTCTTGCAAAGTACTGTGCTAGGTGACATGGGGTGTAGGTCTTTCTTGGAGTTCTCCATGTTGAAACTTTTCAACACATTCCCAATCCGTGTGAACTTTGCGTACTTTCCCCAGACATTTTCCCGCTCCGTCTGTAACGTGTAGCAGTGCGTTAGGTCACCCCTAGCACAGCATATTGCCATGTCATGCAATGGGATGCATTTGTTTACTTTGTATTTAATGTTTCATCCCCCTCTTCTTCCCCGGTAGACCCCGAGACCGACGCTGACATCACCGAGTATGACTACACCACAGACGTCCAGCCCCTTTCAGCAGAGCTTCCAGGCAAGCAAAACCCCCTTGATCATTCCTATATCACCCATTCTTTCTCTCCCAAGTTTGCATTAGATTTTGCTACTGTATTCGATTGCTCCTATTCTGACGCATAGCCTGATTTTGTAACCTGCTGTTGATACTTTACTTGTTGTCCTATATGCTTAGTATATGCTGGTTACAGATGCAATAGAGGCCTAACACCCTTGTCCGTGTTTCCATGCTTTACTACCGGAAGATTCAATCAAGGTGAATGACGTGCAGAGTGTAGGGTAACGCGGTAGAAAACAAAAAAAAATTGACCTACGCACCAGCCCAGGACCACTATGGAGACTGCATACAAGGTTTCATCTTTTGTGTTACCGACTCGAAGCACAGCGGAAGTAGAGTCGATGACGATCTGCGGTGCAGATCCCCGCAGCTAGGATTTACAACCTCCCAACCGCGAGGATGTATACCCTCATCTGCCCCTCGGACAGCCCTCCAGGAGGCGGCCGGACTGTCCCCCGGACGGTGTCGCGGACAGCCCTTCGGGAGGACCTTCGAAACTCGAACGGTCACTCAGACAGCCCTTCGAGAGGACCTTCGAAACTCAGACGGCCACACGGACAGCCCTTCGGGAGGCACTCATGAACTAAGACCAAAACTACGATCTCTCTATAGAGTTGCACACATACGATGACATCTATCTGGCAGGGCTTCGCCGTCCAAAAGTAGTTCCTGCCGGAACCCAGACAACCTTTCGGCTCTACGAAACTTTTTCGCTGGGATGGAGAGAGAAGCCAGACAAGTCATGGCATGTGTATGAGAGCAAGGGATGAGTGAGTGGGCAGCCCCCTCCACTCCTTTTATATGAAAACCAAGGGGTAGGAAGGGTATTGAAAATACCAAAAATACCCATGAAGGAAACACTTTCCAAGGGCAAAATGGGAATGCCAAAGGACAAGTGGTGCTCCATGGAGGAGCACCACATGTGCCCGGCCACCCCCTAGGTGGGCCCCCTAAATGGGCCTCATCCATCCGTGTCATCCCCAAAAATATCTTGGGACAAAGCCCAAAATAATGGATTTCCGAAAAGTGATCAAAAAAGCACTTTCACTATTCATGGAAACATTTTTCCGCGACCGCTAAATCCGAAAATATTTCTATGGGTCTTAGAATAATTCCAGTACCCACACAAATGATTTTGGATGTGTTCCGAAACAATTTCGGATTAGTGATTTTCATCTGCGAAATGCAAACAAAGCGGTTCCGGCAGCTCCGGAACATTTCCGGTTTTTCTTCCGGAAAATTCCTAGAAGTTTCTAGAATCATTCTGGCACCCTCCAAGAATTATCAGGCATGTGCCGAAACCAATTTGACTTAATGGTATCCCTGAAACAAATTTTCCGCTGACCTCTCTCTTCGGAACTTTTCCGCTGTCTCCGAAAACTTTTTCCGGAAACTTTTTCTCAGACTCCCTGTCTAGTATTCAGCAGACAGATGACCCTTAAGCGTGTGACCCTATAGGTTCGGTGAAGTATAGACATGACCCGGAACCACTTCCGATCAATGATCAACATCGGAGCCGTGGACACCCATATTGACCCCTATACCCACACGAATGAATGTTCGAGTGAACCTCTAGTTGCCGTGTGCTATTCCTGTTGCTTCGCGATATGTTACAAATACCCGAGGTGAGACATGTTGGCATCCCCGTGGATCAACAACTTGTCCACTATGCCAGTTACCTCGTTACCGGTATGGTTCTCTTTTCTCATTCCCGTGTTCCGGCTTCCCCGTGATCAAATCACAAAGTGTGTGGCCAGAAGATGATGGATACCGTAACGCCGAGAGGGCCCAAAGATATCTCTCCATCGTCGGAGGAGCAAATCCCAATCTTGAGCTATCAAGTTACTTGACATACTTTTCCATGAACCCGTAAGCCGCCGTAAAAGCCACCCATTTACGGATGACGTTTAACAAACCCCAAAGTTCATGAAGCAAGCATGAAGAAACTCGATACTCTCATGGTCTAAGGCATCATGCAAACGTTAAGCATCTCTGTGTTATTAACCATTTAACTTGTGACGAATGTATCTCATAGCATAACATCAATTCGGGTCGATTCAACACAAATGTTCTTCTAACATTGTGCCCTCAAAGTTGCTGGCATAGACATGCCCATGATCAGGAAAACAAAACCATCATGCAACACTTGAGCTAGTCTTAGAGGCCAGACTAGGAATACATTTTACCGTTTATTATCCCACACGTGCATATGAGTCTTCCTCCGAGGCTCGTGGTTATTGCAGACTCGAGAACCATATCAGTTATAGCATGGAACATAAACCTAATTATGAACAGGGAGATAATCAACTACATTTATTATTGCCTCTAGGGCATATCTCCTACAGACTCCCACTTGCACTAGACTCAATAATGTAGTTAATGCTAATGCACTTTACACCTGTGGCACACCGGTGTAAATATGCTTCACTTGTGGTATAGCCTGATGTCCAACGGATCTCACGACTTCAGCTCCGTGTGTATCTTTGCATATCCTCGCATTTTCACGCTTTCACAAAATTCATATTTTGTGTGGACTTGGCTTTGTATGTATGTGAATCACAGGTCGAACCTGGATTCCTCAGACTGAGTTATGGAGCAACTACCTGCAGTAGTGTCCCATTGACAAAAGCCATCTTGGAACCATTCTAAGTTCATGAATGAACTATATGATTCAACATCTTGTTTGTCGCTTCTAAAGCGTTAACATACTTAGCCTTTGTTATAGAATTTGCCACAATATCTTGTTTGGAATAATTTCCAACTACTGTGCCACCATATTGTGTATCACACAAAACCCTTAACTTAAATCGAAAATCGCTCGGAGCGTTGATGAAGACTGTTACGATGTAACCTTTTACAATGAACTCTTCATGATCTCCGCTTGCGAGAAAACATGTCATCAGTGCCACTGTGGCACTCAGTGACCCTTTTTACTGTTGTCCCATGATCAATACTTTGATCACTATGGTATGTATACTCGCAACAACTTTGGAGTATTGGACATATCTGGTTGGTTCTACATACCATGGAATACATGACTAATCCAAACACAAGAGTGTGTGGAATCTCCATCATGCATTTTACTCATCAGTGTTTTGGGACACCAAGACTTGCAAAAAATTCTTTCCATGTGACTTCAGCAAGAATCACTCCTTGGCGTTTTTAATGTTAAAAAGTTTTAGCATCTTGTCAATATGTATTCATTGCTTAGCCCCATTAGGTAAATCTATCTCCATAGATCATTATGCCTAATATCAAGGCTATTTAGCCCAAGCACTTCATCAAAAATCTATTTTCAAATGAAGTCCTAATTTGTGTCAAGAAATTTATTTCCAATTAACAATGTGTCAAGTATACAAGGTTTTTAGAAATATTATCATGCTCCCACTTACTTTCTTGAACAACAAGCATCTTCGATACCCATTTGATGAAGTCAAACTTTTTTGACCATTTCATCAAAAACAAAGATTCCAACTCCATTTTGCTATCTTCTATCCATTGCTGGAACTCTGAAGTTTGCATACTTACTAGCATCCTCTGGACTGACAAAATACCTTGGACTATAACACATGGAAGTCCTTGGTTTCATTTCCATCAGATGGAAATCCTCTCATCATCCTTGTTTCATATCTCATGATTTGAAATATGTATTAATTGCTAGTTCAACCCGAACCGACCTTAAGCATTGCTACAGTGAAACAACCTCATCGTAGTCAACTCCCTGAACATCTTATTGCAACAAGTAGAGCTTTATGGATAAAACATTTTTATCCGTATCAGTTTTAGCTCCATAAATATTCGTTAGGCTCTAAGTCTTCCGAAAGGTGTATCAAGATTTTAATCTTGAATCACTTATATGGAAACTATCTCGGATTGTATTGGCATTTAGCCAATTCCGGAGTCAGGGCCCATCAACGCTTCCTTGTGTATCGTAGGTATACTGTTGTCTAACAACAATATCTCGTATGCGCACCTGAGAGGTTTGCACGAGTTTTTCCTACGTGGTTCAGCTGCATGTTCGACCGAAGTCCATACATCTCATGTAGAGGCTTCCGTATCAGTCGCAGTAGGAAACCCTGGAATCACTTCCAAGGTTCCTTTCCTTTGATCTGATGATGAAGATACTATTTATCTCGTCGAGTTGCACTGTTCTCCCACTCACCTTATTGAAAGAACCATTTTCTTCAAAAACCATACCGTTCTTTGTGGCAAATCTATTTGCCTCGGTATAGTGAGGGAGGAATACCCAATTACTTTGGATAACCTACAAAGTAGCACTTGTGTGGTTTGGAATAGGTTTGTAAACATCTTACACAAGCCCCATATTCCAAATGTTAAGAAAAGATATAACATGGTTGGGTGTACCATACCATGGCGTCATTTCAACAGACCTGATGGAGCTCTTTTCAGTGTAAAAGCCGCAGTCTCTAAAGCATCACTTTAAAAGGGATAATGGCAAATTTATATATGTCATCTTTGATCTTACCATGTCATAAATGGTTCGATTACATCTTCACGGACTTTCCACTTGCAGTGATGTTCCGGGTGGTGCAAGTTATGAAACCCCTTTCACAACTCATCAGACATTCGCTAAACTTGTAACTCAAATATTCCTTTCTGCAATCGAATTGTAGAAACATAATTTTCTTGTTACAATAACTTCTACTTCATTTTTGAAAACCTTTCAATTGATTTCAAAAGATCCAGACTTACGTCTCATCAAGTAAATATCCATATATCTACTTGAGTCATTTCTGAAGATAGATAAATCCAGTACTTGCAACAACATTTGTTGAACACAAATAAAAAATGCATGATCACCAATAAGTTTGTTGCTCGTTCCTTGTGGCCTATGAACGGTATTTCAGTCACTTTACTTTTTGGAGGAAATTTGCATGTGTCAGATGATTCAAAAGCAATTGACTTCAAAATCCATCATAATGGAATTTTCCATGCGGGTTTCTCCAATGTGACCAAATGCAGTGCCACACTTGTGTGGTATTCTTTTAGTCTTGCGACATTTAGCGTCAGTGTTATGGATGTATCATATTACCATCAAAATTCATACCATATGTCCCATCGATGATGTAAGTATGGCCCTTATGTTATTCATAATTCTGAACAACAATTGTTCTTTTCTGAACAACCCTCTTGCATCAAACATTGTGCAATGGGCTAGAGTGTATGAAACTCTAAAATGAATTATGATAGTAAACACAGAGGAAATGTTTTATTATCAATATTCATAACATACGTCTCATTCGTAATGAAAGTATGGCCCTTATGTTATTCATAACACCGAACATCGAAAGTTCTCTTATGAACAACCTTCTTGCAAGATACCTTATGCAACGGGCTAGAGTGTGAAACTCTAAAATGAATTATGAAAGTAAATACATAGGTAATACACCGATGGAAGGTATAGTAACATTTACTATGTTCCATTTGTGTATCATAACCTCATTCCTGGCTAGTCTTTCAGGCCATAGTAGTTCTTACATCGATTCGCAATAGAATGCAATCGAGCGGGTATCTTTGTGATTAACTCACAATACCCAAGAATTAGTGATTAACATGTTTAACCATAATTCCCAAGAACTATATCTTTGACCAGCCTTCTACACATCAAAAACTTGTATGCCATTCATACATGAGCTGGATATTCTAGTCTTCTTTCTTTCTGCCATTATACTTCTAAAGTTTAACTTTTAGTATTTCTCCTACTCTTAGAAGAAGCACCCAACTTAAGAGTGGCGTTAGCCCCGGACTTTCTCTGCGTGAAAGTTTTACTAACACCCTTCGGACATTTCCTTCCTCTTTAAGTTGTTGTTTTATTCACCTTCATTTACATGACAGGCGTTCTACTGGATCCCTCTCTTATCAGTCAAATGCCCAGTAAATACCTTTACTAATATTTTGCAAACAAACATTGCTTTGGATATCTCATATCTTTTAGCCTTTGTCTGTCTCTGAAAATGATTTTCAGATTCCATGAATATCACATAACTATCCCAAAACTTTCAAAGTTCGGGTCTCATGGTAGCAAACATATTGCACTTGACTGAAAATGGAATTCTAGCTTTTGGATCAAAGGACGAGAGTCATATGATCCATAGCATTAGCGGGAGAATACCAAAGCATGCGATAGGACAAAGTCCTCGTCACTCTTGAGGACAATCCTCACATTACGTTACCAACCATAAAGTTTTAACCAGATATGTAACAGCTATTCAATTTTAACAGGGAAGGTGGAAACGCGAGCCATTATTCTACAACTATTTTGCAAATCACACTTAGACAGAGTTCATAATTAATTGCACTGAGAATTAAACAAGTTAATTCTATAGTGCGCTCCCACTCAAATTAATATCCCTCATAATTGATTGTGAGTGATTCAAGACCCGCATTTCCATTCAATGCCATTGAACGAGATGAACATTGATGGCGTGAACTTCAATCGGTAGGCAAACTTGCCGATCACATCTCTATGTGACTCTTGTTCATCTTTCGATGGGCGTGTTTTGAGCTCAGGGAGATCCTTCCAGAACGTCAAGACAACCAAGTGATCTCGCTATGAGGTCTCAACTCACCCGCCTCACACTTCTCTAATCGTTCACACCCATGGAGATCATGTGATGACCCGAAGAGATAGGTGCCGTGACGGTGCTACACTTGGGAGAACACTAACTACTTGATATTTTAAGTGAGAGATCACCCTAATAAAAGCGACTATCATGCAATCAAGAAGGGTGCATCATAAGGGATAAACATCTCAGGCAATTCATAATAGCATGATATGGTATAGCCCTTTCTGACGGAGAAGTCTTTCATTTCTTTGTCTTTGGCATTCGCGTCGGTGTTCACCTTTGTGAAGATTGCCACCACCTCGTCGATGCACCAGATAATATTGCTATCTCTATAGCTAATAAAATAAGTGCATTACTTAAGGTTGACTCGTAGGTCATTAAAGTGACAATCATATGGCTCCAGCCATCATGTTGAATCATGACACGCAAGTCATGTTAATCAATTTACATTATATAGTTATCTCATACATTATCAAATTATTTTGAGAACTGCTATACCAAATCACATGCACATGCAAACCATCCTGCAAAACCAAGTTAGACGCCTCTAATCGGTTCAACAAAAATTTGTTTTACGTGGCTTCTAAGGTTTCGAAACAAACTGAAGCTACCAACGTTCATCATCAAGCATGATTATCCAAGTCGATAGATTAACATTGCGGGGTGTATGAAACACGAGATAATAAAATCTTGAGCCCCATACTGAACTTTGTCATACGCATGACCCCCGTGCAGATCATATCTGCATTGCCCTTTCGTCTGCGAAATTTCATCTTTCTTTTTAACTACGGTGGAATTCAATGAACTGTTAGGACTTCGTTGATCAATCACGATCATGGATTGCCAGAACATTGAAACTCCACCATGCTGTTATCAAGATCAGAAATATGCAAATCCCGAGGAAGCAACAAGAACATCGGGTTGATTTCATCTGCTACCCGCACAAATAATTTTCAGTAATAGAACTCATCTACTACCTAATTATATTGTGCAACACCCATACATCTCTATGTATTCTAGATCGCAACCTGCATCTACACATAGAACGGCTCATGATGCCAATGTAGGGTAACGCGGTAGAAAACAAAACAAATTCGACCTACGCACTAGCCCAGGAACCCTATGGAGACTGCATACAAGGTTTGATCTTTTTCATTACCGACTCGATGCGCAGTGGATGTAGAGTTGATGACGATCGGCGGTGTACATCCCCGCAGCTAGGATTTACAACCTCCCAACCACGAGGATGTATACCCTCATCTGCCCCTCGAACAGCCCTCCGGGAGTCGGTCGGACAGTCCCCCGGACGATGTCGCGGACAGCCCTTTGGGAGGACCTTGGAAACTCGAACGGTCACTCGGACAGCCCTTCGGGAGGACCTTTGAAACTCAGACGGTCACACGGACAGCCCTTCGAAAGGCACTCACGAACTAAGACCGAAACTACGATCTCTCTACAGAGTTGCACACATACGGTGTCATCTATCCAGCAGGGCTTCGCCGTCCAGAACTAGTTCCTGCCGGAAGCCAGACAGCCTTTCGGCTCTACGAAACTTTTTCGCTGGGAGGGAGAGAGAAGCCAGACAAGTCATGGCATGTGTATGAGAGAAAGGGATGAGTGAGTGGGCAGCCCCCTCCACTCCTTTTATAGGAAAACCTAGGGGTAGGAAGGGTATTTAAAATACCAAAAATACCCATGAAGGAAACTCTTTCCAAGGGCAAAAGGGGAAAGCCAAAGGACAAGTGGTGCTCCATGGCGGAGCAGCACATGTAGCCGGCCACCCCCTTGGTGGGGCCCCCCAAGGGGGCCTCATCCATCCATGTCATCCCCAAAAATATCTTGGGTCAAAGCCCAAAATAATGGCTTTCCAAAAAGTGATCCAAAAAGCACTTTCACTATTCACGGAAACATTTTTCCGCGACCGTTAAGTCCGAAAATATTTCTGTTGGTCTTAGAATAATTCCAATACCCACACAAATGATTTTGGATGTGTTCTGAAACAATTTCAGATTAGTGATTTTCATCTGCGAAACGCAAACAAAGAGGTTCCGGCAGCTCCGGAACATTTCCGGTTTTTCTTCAGGAAAATTCCCAGAAGTTTCCAGAATGATTATGGCACCCTCCAAGAATTATCGAGCGTGTGCCGAAACCAATTTGACTTAATGGTATCCCCTGAAACAACTTTTCAGTTTTACCGGAACTCATCCGGTGACCTCTCTCTTCGGAACTTTTCCGCTGTCTCTGAAAACTTTTTCCGGAAAGTTTCTCTCAGACTCCCTCTCTAGTATTCAGTAGTCAGATGACCCTTAAGCATGTGAACCTATAGGTTCGGTGTATTATAGACATGACCCGGAAACCCTTCCGATCAATGATCAACATCGGAGCCGTGGACACCCATATTGACCCCTGTACCCACACGAATGAATATTCGAGTGAACCTCCAGTTGCCGGGTCCTATTCTTGTTGCTTCACGATATGTTAAAAATGCATGATGTGAGACATGTTGACATCCCCGTGGATCAACAACTTGTCCACTATGCCAGTTACATCGTTACCGGTATTGTTCTCTTTTCTCGTTACTGTGTTCCGGCATCCCCGTGATCAAATCACAAAGTGTCTGGCCAGACAATGATGGATACCGTAACACCGATAGGGCCCAGAGATATCTCTCCATCATCGGAGGAGCAAATCCTAATCTTGAGTTATCAAGTTACTTGACATACTTTTCCATGAACCCGTAAACCGCCGTAATAGCCACCCATTTACGGATGACGTTTAACAAACCCCAAAGTTCATGAAGCAAGCATGAAGAAACTCGATACTCTCATGGTCTAAGGAATCATGCAAATGTTAACCATCTCTGTGTTATTAACCATTTAACTTGTGACGAATGTATCTCATAGCATAACATCAATTCGGGTCGATTCAACACAAATGTTCTTCTAACAATGTGCCCTCAAAGTTGCTGGCATAGACATGCCCATGATCAGGAAAACAGAACCATCATGCAACACTTGAGCTAGTCTTAGAGGCCAGACAAGGAATACATTTTACCATTTATTATCCCACACGTGCATATGAGTCTTCCTCCGAGGCTCGTGGTTATTGCAGACTCGAGAACCATAGCAGTTATAGCATGGAACATAAACCTAATTATGAACAGGGAGATAATCAACAACATTTATTATTACCTGTAGGGCATATCTCCTACACAGAGACCGACACATCACCGCACACCCCCTTAGTTGTACGACTCTGTAGAGCTACTGTCGAGTGCCGAGGGTGATACCTACTATCTCACTCCTGATGATATCTCTGTAGCGTAGCTGGTTGGTTGTGGTTTACCGAGGGTGATTCTTCTTTCACCACCTCTGATGATGCCTCTGTCGTGCAGCCCCTCAAGTGTGAACCCATCGAGGGTGATTCCTCCAAGTTCACCTTGACGGTTACATCGAGTAGGAATCCAACAAGGGTGATTCCTCAGATTCCCCCTTGATGTTATGGGCACACGGATGCCCCTGTCTTTACCTCAGTCCCTTGTTGAAGTCGGGTTGACCCCAAGGGGTACCCGCGAGAGATGTGAAGTCGGGTTGACAGTGAGAGTACCCGCGAGATAATTACGCGGCACGGCCGGGCAGGCAGACCACCCCAGGAGAGAGATGGGCTTGACCCTTGCCGTAAGTCCGCGAGACGGGGCGACAGGATCACTGATTGTCTCCGCGAGCTCCCAATATGCTAACGGTTTGGATATATGACCTAAGTCGGCCTCTGATGTCTGCTAGAACTATGTCGGTTTTTCCCCAGAGAGGGAGGGATGATGCAGCACAGCGACGGTAGGTATTTCCCTCAGTGATGAGACCAAGGTTATCAAACTAGTAGGAGAACCACGCAACACCACGTAAATAGCTCCTGCACACAAAGAACAAATACTTGCAACCCGACGTGTTAAAGGGGTTGTCAATCCCTTTTGGGTAACAAGATAGATAAAATTGTAGTAGATTGAAAGATGCAAATAAAAGCAAATAAAAATCAGCGAGGTATTTTTGGGTTTTTGGATAAATAGATCTGAAAATAAAAGTTGCAAATAAATAAAAGAGTGAATAGCAAAATAGATCCTGAAGGCAAATATATTAAAGAAGAGACCCGGGGGCCGTAGTTTTCATTAGTGGCTTCTCTCGAGAAAAATAGAAAATGGTGGAAACAAATTACTGTTGGGCAATTGATAGAACTTCAAATAATCATGACGATATCCAGGCAATGATCATTATATAGGCATCACGTCCAAGATTAGTAGACCGACTCCTGCCTGCATCTACTACTATTACTCCACACATCGACCGCTATCCAGCATGCATCTAGTGTATTAAGTTCATGGAGAAACGGAGTAATGCAATAAGATCGATGACATGCTGTAGACAAGATCTATTTATGTAGAAATAGACCCCATCTTATTATCCTTAATGGCAACGATACATACGTGTCGTTTCCCTTTCTGTCACTGGGATCAAGCACCGTAAGATTAAACCATCACAAAGCACCTCTTCCCATTGCAAGATAAATAGATCAAGTTGGCAAAACAAAACCAAAATATTGGAAAAGAAATACGAGGCTATAAGCAATCATGAATATAAGAGATCAAAGAACACTCAAATAACTTTCATGGATAAAAAGATAGATCTGATCATAAACTCAAAGTTCATCGGATCCCAACAAACACACCGCAAAAAAGAGTTACATCAAATAGATCTCCAAGAGACCATTGTATTGAGAATCAAATGAGAGAGAGAAAGCCATCTAGCTACTAACTACGGACCCGAAGGTCTACAATGAACTACTCACGTATCATCGGAGAGGCACCAATGAGGATGATGAACCCCTCCGTGATGGTGTCTAGATTGGATCTGGTGGTTCTAGAACTTGCGGTGGTTGGAATTGATTTTCGTCGACTCCCCTAGGGTTTCTGGAATATTGGGATATTTATAGAGCAAAGAGGCGGTGCGGGAGGCGGCCGAGGTGGTCACAACCCACCTGGGCGCGCCCTGGTGGGTTGTGCTCCCCTCGGAGCACCCCCAAGCTGCTTCTCCAGCCCACTGGATGTCTTCTGGTCCAAAAGAAATCCACAAAAAGTTTCGCTGCATTTGAATCCGTTTGGTATTGATTTCCTATGATGTAAAAAACATGCAGAAAACAGCAACTGGCACTGGGCATTATTTCAATAGGTTAGTACCAAAAAATGATTGTACAACATCCAAGAATGATAATATAACAGCATGGAACAATCAAAAATTATAGATACGTTGGAGACGTATCAGCCTCCGGCCTTTTCACACTAACCACCACACGGGATAAGATATGGGCACTCGGCGGCGTACGATTCTCCCGAACGCTCTGTCAGACGTCCAGTTTGGCATTGCGGGCCTGTCGGGCTAGTGCCATCCAGGATGAGATGGTACTCATCCCGGCTTGTCGCATAACAACCTGAGTGCTTAGGATGATTGGCCCATGACCCCTTCACACTTAGGATGTAGATCAGCGGGGACCTCTCTGCGGAGCCTAGGTAGGACTACGTCGTGTCGATTAGCCGAGGCCACAATGACCAGGAAAAGTGTGTCCAGCGAGAGTTAATAGAGCATGTTGGGTAAGTTGATGCACCCCTGCAGGGAAGTTATCTATTCGAATAGCCATGTCCACGGTAACAGGACGCTCAAAGTTGTATCCCGATCTACTACAACTAGAACTGGATACATGTGACACTAAACTGATATGATGGCTACGGGATCGCTTCCTCGCGGGGTAGACGAGGAAGGATATCTCTGGGCGTTACTAATATATACTTGTTACTATATTATATATTACTCTACTCTCTTGTGTGGCTGCAAGACGCTAGAAGATGCTAGACTTCGATAGGCTAGGCCTTCCTCTCTATTCTGTCATTTCTGCAGTTTAGTCCACAGATACAACCCCTTCCCTTTGATACCGATGCATACTTAGTATAGATCTGTTGTAAGTCTTGCGAGTACTTTGGATGAGTACTCACGGTTGCTTTGCTACCTTTTTCACCCTTACCCGATTGTTGTGACCAGATGACGGAGCCCCAGAGCCAGCTTGTCCCGTCGATGAGTACTACTACCCCGACGGAGCCTACTACTACGTGGAGACCGACGACCAGGAGTAGTTCGGAGGCTCCTAGGCAGGAGGCCTGCGCCTTTTCAATCTAGATGTCGTTGTTTTGCTCAGCCTTCTTAAGGCAAACTTGTTCAGTTATGTCTGTACTCAGATACTTATGCTTTCACTGACTCTTGTGTAACTCGAGCTTATGTATTCGAGCCCTTGAGGTCCCTGACTTGTAATATAAAGCTTGTATTATTTTATTTTGTGTCTAGAGTTGAGTCTCTGGGCTTGATCCTGCGCATTGCATGTATGCAAGTGGTGAAGAACACCGGAGTTATTTTGTTTGATATAATGAAATGCTTGTGCCCGCTACTCCTTTATTAACATACTACATATATCCAAAAGAAAAATCCATTTCTAAGCAGCGGTTAACTATAGTTGTTGCACATGGTGGAGAACTCCATAGTTATTTATTTGATACAGTGAGATGCCTGTGCCTACTGATCCTTTGTTAACATGCAACATTTATCCGCAAGAAAGTTCCATGTCTAAGTAGAGGTTAACTGTAGTTGTTGCACATGGTGGAGAACACCGCGATTATCTTGTTTGGCAACATAAAAAGCTTGTGCCCACTGCTCCTTTATTAACATATCACATTTATGCACGAGAAAAATCCATTTGTAGGCAGCGGTTAACTATGGTTATTGCAGATAATGGAGAACACTAGATTTATTTTGTTTGATACAATGAAATGATTGTGCCCTAACGAAGTTCCTTTTATTTTATTTTGTAGGTTGTACAATCTCCGGGGTTGCTACTTCTTTGTTCTGCTGCTCAAGGTTTGCTTACTTCCTCTCTAGCTAATTGATGCATTCTTTTCTGTCCTACATACTATTATGGTCCTTAGTTCGCTGATTGTCTTGATATTCCGGATTTGGCCGGGCGTTGTGTTTTCTTTTGCCCTGTGCTGCTTATATTTTGTCCTTGCATGCGGACAGGATGTGTGCGCTTTTTGCCACTGTTATATTTGTTTTGGAGGCCGTGGTAGTGCGGTAAGATTTATGAGCGCTTTCGTATTTGTGTGAGGTCGCAGAGGATGGGTCTATTCTTGCTTGGGTAGAATTTGAGCTGCCAGGGGATGGCTTAGGTCCAGTTGTGGAGGGAGTTCTTTTGGAGCTCGGCATGGTGCGGTTTTATACACGGTTATGAGCAGGCTGCCCTCCAGGCCATAAGATTTTTGCAAGGCTTATATGGATTTGTTGTTCTTGACTATAACTATGACTCTTTGGTTGTTTTATGTGGTTGTCCTAGGGTACCATGTTACTTCCTTTCTTGGAAGTTGTTGGGCCTCAGGAGAAGGGTGATGCAGGTAGCAGTAAAAATTTCCCTCAGCTAAGAACTAAGATTTATCGAAACACAAGGAGCACTTAGATTGCAGTCAATGATCAGTACCTACACACAATTATTGAACTTTACTTGGTCCCCAACTAAACTAGTGATATTGTCAATTTCACTAGCCTTGCTAGTTCTAAGGATTAATGTATAGTGTGGTTGGAATTGATGATTGTAGCAAAATAAAGAATTGGTTCAGATTGTAAGCAGTAAAGACAGTGTTTGATCGAGATTGAAACAATATGGGATGAATGGACCGGGATCCAAAACTTCTCTAGTGACATGTCTCCAGAAAACATAGCATGCTGTGGTGAACAAATTACAGTTGCATATCAATTAAAATGCAGTATTTATGATTGATTATACATGTCATGATTACATATTGGCATTACGTCCATGTATATATAGACAACTATGCAACACGCATCTATAGCTAATACTCCACCCCAAGAGCGCTATCCAGCACTCATCACAAAGTATTAAGTAAAACAGAGTATTGCATTAAGCAAAGTGACATAATATTGATAGTATATTGTCATTACCTCCAGCTCATTACTGAGACAACTATGCCACTATCTTTTTATCCTTAGTGACAATAATACAATACAAGCCTTTTTCTCTTTGTCACTGAGATAGATTACTTGCAAGATTAAATCCAACTAACATACACAACTCTTTCTTGGAGATCATTCATCTAAACATGGCCAGTGTAAGACTAATAGATCATAGAGCATACATGTCTACAAATCATGCAGGAAAGAAACCAAGCGAATCCAAAAGAAATCCATATATAGATTTGGTCATAAAGTGTCAACTTATCACACCGCAACAAAGACACCGATAATTACATCATATGCATCACAATCATGTAGGGCAGCTGATCTTTGTATTGAAGAACAAGGGAGAGAAGATTCCATCTAACTACTATTATGGACCCATAGTCCAAGGAGGATTGCTCACACATGGACATGGTGGCAGCAAGGTTGATGAAGATAGCTCCGGTGATGATTTTCCCCTCTGGCAGAGTACCAAAAAGGACATCTAGATTGGATCAACGCAGAATGCATGGTGGTGGCGGCGGAAAAATTCCTCGATAAATGTTTGCAGGATTTTTGGAGCAATATAAAGGCAGGCGCGCTGAGAGGTGGTGCAAAGGTGGGCCGGGGGGCCACGCGCCCTCCCCATGCGGCACCACCCCTGGGCTGCGTCACCAGGCCACATGGGGCCCACAGGCCCCCATTGGGGGGCTTAGGGGCCTATGGTCTTCTCTTGTTCTGAAACTTCACGTCACTTTTTTTTTTGGTTCTAAAAAAATTGAATTTCCTGAGAGGTCCAAAAACAACAATAACAACAACTAGCTCTGGGCACTGAATTTATAGCTTAGTCCAGAAAATCAATGAAAATTATACCCAAAACTATACAATTATGATATGAAAGTAGCATGAAACAAGCAAAAATTATAGATACGTTTGAGACGTATCATACCACTACTGCACTTGTCCAGCGGTTTATACCTAAATTGTTTTCAGTATTATGCCCATGCTTCATGTCTGTGTTTCCTTTCATAGCAAATCGCCATGCCCTGGCCGTAGTACCAGGCACACGTTGTTTGGGACTACTACCAAGAATTCTATTGCACGAGAAGAGGCTGTGCTACCAGGCAATGAAGCAACAGAGGTGCAGCCTATTTTTTCTTCAACTGTTAATTTCCCCTATACACACATCTTTGTTTGCTAATTCATTTCATTTTTCGTACCAGGCCAACGCTAATGCTCCTTTAATTATCTCATATGTCCAATAATAAAAACCGATCATTTCTGTCTCTTAGAACAATCTTCAAGAACCTGATATACAGTTAGTAGCAACGACGGGAGTGGTGCTTTCATCTCACAATGACATACTGAACACGCCGCCGCCTGAGGTAATCTCTATCTACAATGCCTTTGGTTCCTCATATGCAAAATAGTAAATCTTCTCACTTTGTTGCTTTAGGATGGTCTTCTGGAAGTTGATGAAGAGCTATAGCCAAAGCTGACCCAAAAAGACAGTGCCAGGTATACACTACTAGGAAAAAGCTTATAGGTGAACTCACATTAGTGGCAGGCACAGTCTAGCGCCTGCCACTGTGAATCTAAAAAATTACCAGTGGTGGGCGCCCGCCACTGCTATTGCCTTACCAGTGGGGGGCGATAGATTGTGCCTACCACTGGTAACAGGTGTTCAGATTTGAGTTGGGACAAATGTTACTAGTTGTGGGCACAAAATAGCGCCCGCCACTGGTACTTGAGTTACCAGTGGCGGGCAGCAATATGAGCCCGCCACAGGTATTTTTGATCCCGCGGCAAATGTGTCTAAAATACTAGTGGCGGGAAGTAGTACGTGCCCGCCATTGGTAACTCAATTAACAGTGGCGGGTACCTGCCACAGCTAACATTTCTGCCCGTCACGGCAAACATTTTTCTACCGTGGCCTGCATTTTTTTTTGTGCCGGCCACTGGAATTTTTTTTCTTCCATTTTTTTGTAATGGAAGGTTTTTAGTGTTTTAGGTTTAGTCTTAAGGGCCAAAAAAAATTTGTACATTAAAGGTACATCATTTAATGTTTCATGTAAGAGTTTGACCCTTTTTACTTTTTATCCGCTATTTTTCAGACATTAAATAGATTTCTATGTATTTAATGGAGGTAAATGCACTTATAGGCTTAAATATAGCAGACATATCCGAAACAATGCCAAATTTTGGCATGTCACATGTGATGGTGTATGTTGAGTGTGGAAAAAGCTTGAACACATACTGAGGAAGGAGCAGCCAGTTCGCATGCAAACTAGTCTATTTCAAATGTCTAGAAATTCATTTAGTTGATTAAATATAGCAAACTGATCCCGAAAAATACCAAATTTTAACATGATACATGTAATGGTGTGTATTGAGTGTGGGAAAAATTTCTAGGTCAACTGACAAAGCAGCACTCGATTCACATGCAAACTTGACCCATTCCCTCTCGAAATCTAGTTTGTTCCGCGGAGATGGTCTGGTTTGTGAGCAGTCTATGTGACTACTTTTACGAAACATTCTCAATTTTTTTACCACGGCCTCTATGGGTCATATCATGACACCATGCCAAGTTTTGTAATTTTCGGGCATCGTTTGAATTTTTCTGCAATAAAATGCCAATAAGCACTATGGTTGTGCCCCGATCTCGGCCACCTGGTGTATGAGACTCCTTATTTTTTCTTACACAAGGAATAAACATATACTAAAGAACACTAATAAGATTTTTCAACTCATGTCATGCTATTATTTAGTGTACCTGCGGTTCAAATTTGGATTATATCCATTAAATGCCTATAAATGCATTTAATGGCTTAAATATAGCAAACAGACCAAGAAAATAGCCAAATTTGACATGATACATGTAATGATGTGTATTGATTGTGGAAAATATTTCAAACCCAAATGCCAAATTACTCACTCTACGACTTTACCACTCACTCTTACCACTTAGTGCATAAAAAAATAAATTACTTACTCGGCGACTTCCCCACAATTTCCACGTAGTGCATTACCTAATAAATGGCAATAGTGAAAAAGTGGTAACCGTGAAAAAGTCACAGAGTAAGTAATACATTGAGTTACACAATAAACAGTAGAAAAACAGGCAAAAAGATAGCCATGGCGGGTGCACTGGCTCGCCGGCCACTGTTAATACAGTTACCAGTGGCGGGCTCAATCTAAAGCCCACCACAGGTAATTCCGCGATCCGGCGTGGACAAAATGTTTCCTTCTGATTGTTCGAAACGACCCTCCCACGGATTGATGATGTGGCTCCCATCCACGTGTCCACACCCATCTGTGCATCTTCTGTGGTGGAGAGGAGAGGAGCCACATAGGTCACCGGCCACATCCACTTCTCTACCCCTCTCTCTCTCTCTCTCTCTCTCTCTCTCTCTCTTTCTCTCTGTCTCTCTTGCTCGCTCGATGCTCCGATCCCCTTTTCGCCTCCATCTTCACCGGTCGATTCTGGCCGGCTCCGGCCATCTCTCCTGGCGCCAAGCACACTTCAGCGCCGCCTCGCTCTCCTCTCTCTTCCCCACCAGACCGAATCATCGATTGTCTCCTTCCCACGCTGCATCGGCTAACCCTACTCGCCTTTGTCCAATGCAGATGCGATGGTGCTCGTGTCCATGTATGCGAGCTCAATGTTGGGCGCCGGTCCTTGTGGGAGATGATGCTCCGATGGCGGTGTCGAGGTCACGTGCAACCTGCTTGAACACGGGAGCGTCGACGTCATGGAGGTGGAGCAACGCGCGGCGGATGGAGTGCGAAAGGGCGCACGGAGACGGCGCGGGGTGGTGGATCCAGCGGGCGGCGGCGTTGCCACCCTAGATGTTGCGTGCGTGCGTGTGTGCCAGCTTCGCGAGCTGGGCAGGGCCGCACCGTGGAGTGCCGCCGCTATGCCGCCGGTAGGTGCATATTTTATTTTTAGTTTATTAAATCATACCAGTGGCGAGGGAATAAGGACCGCCACAAGTATGTTTCCCTGCCAGTGGCGGGTGAATATTGACGCCCGCCATTAGTAGTGTGTGTCGTTAGTGGATTACTGGTGGTGGGCGCTAGGTAAAGCCCGCCACTGCTAGGTCTTTACCAGTGGCGGGCGCACGCCCGCCACTGATGCCATGTTAGCTGTGGCAGGAGGTCAGTGGTGGGTGGCCCTGAGAGCCTCGCCCGCCACTGCTGGGCTTTTGGCGCCCGCCACTGATAAGCATTCCTGCAGTAGTGATAGACCTTATAGAATATATGCACAACCAAAGACATAACGTTTGCTTCTATACTAATCTTTTCTTCTTGGTCTAACTGACAACACAACTATGTATAAGATCTCTGGACAAAGAGCTACAAGGAGAGCATTGTTTGGTGTGCCATGCAACAACAGCCACGCCAATGACCAGTGAAGCTGCGTATCAACAACTGCTCCTGCAAAAAGGATCTTAGAGAATCATTAGAGAAGCTTTGGCGCCATCTTTTGTTTCCAGTGAAGGACTTTTTTGTTCATCAGTCCATGTCTCTATGTACTATAGTTTACACACCCCTAAGGCAGAACAAGGCCTTCAATCCTATCTTATCGTGTGCTATCTTAATTCCAATGCATTACCTATGTTTACAGCTGTTCGAATACCCTTTTTCGAAACATACCATCCGTAGTTATTTTAAAAGTATTGTCTACAATGTTAAGCCTTCATTTCCAAATAACTACATGTCTAAATTGGGACCTTTCAGCCATTTGGCACAACGGGTCATCTAGTTTAAAGAAAAATAAACGGTACAATCAGCAGCAACTACATGGGCGATTCTGTCCCGAAGTTGCGTATTCCAAATATCTTCTCTTTCGGAGAGACGAGCATAATCTGCAATCTCATGTGCTACTTGATTTTGGTCTCTTTTGACTTTGGAAAAACTGCAATTCGTCAGATTAAGGGCTCCTTGCCGGATTGCATAGAGAATATCGCCTAAGAAAAAATGAACAGTAGTCGGGACCTTTTCCCCTCCCTCCCTCCCGCATAGCTCCCGCGAGCGCCCAGTGGGAACCCTAGCCGCCGCCTCCCCGCACCTCCTTCCTCGGTGCTCCTCCCTCGCCGCTGTGGCGGCGGGGTCTCCTTCTCCCCTCCACTCGGGATCCATGGCTGGCGCAGGGTGGCCGCTCGACTGGGGGCACTGGCCTGCGGCGGGGGCCAGCGGTGCAGCGGCGTTGCTTCGAGGCGGCGTCGAGGGCGCCTGGTGGCGTCGCGGCGCCGGCCGGGTGGGCGCCTGTGGTGCGGCTGCTGCTGCAGGTCTCGGATCGGGCTAGCTCCGGCCAGATCTGGTGGAGCACGCTGGGGGGGGGGGGGGACGGTGCTGGCGGCTCCTCCAGTCCAGTCCCTTCCAGGGGTGCGGGTCGGGGGCGACTTGGGCTGCGGCCGGCGGCCGTTACCTCGGCTTATGGCTGGTAGGGGAGGCGGCGCAACAGCGGTGGTCCTGGCAGACGTGCTGGCCGGGCTCCAGCCGGTTCCGGTAGTTGGAGGTCAGCGGGCGGTGTGGGTGGACATCTCTGCTGAGCTGCTTGGCGGATGGTGAGGCTCGTTTCTATCTATCTCGCCGGTGGACAAATGGCATTGGTGGCCTCGCCTGGATCTGCGCCAGCTGCCATGGTGGGGCGACACAGGGGGTGTCCGTTGGGGAGGTAGGCTGGAGGGATGGGAGGCGCCGGCATGGTGGTCGGGCCACCCGTCACCGGCATAGGGGTGTGCCGGTCATGGATGCGTCCGCTCCCCCTCCTCCCCCTTTCCTTGGGCGAGCGCGTGCTAGCGCATTTCTGGCGATGTTCGAGGCAGGATGTTTGCCTCTATCTCGTTGGTTGGGGGCGGCCGTTTCGACCAAGCCGCTGCCTTTGTTTGGTCTCGCGGATGTCTGGATGCAGGGCGGTGGTCCTGGCGGCGGGAGTCGCGGCGTTTGTTGGCGGAACGTGCGTCTCAGTTGTGGGCAGGAGGTCATGGCCATGAGGGTGGCATGGCTGTTGGTGGTTGGCGTAGCATGGGTGCGCCGGAGGGATGTGAGCGCGGGGATGCATAATTTGTCCGGTGTTCCGGCCGACAGTGGCGGCGTCCGCGGATGCCGTTCCCCTTCTTGAAGGCTCCGTCGAGGCGGCTCCCACTTCCTCGGGCGGCTCCGGGTGAAAACTTGATCTTTGGGAACGGATGGTGGCGGCACTCCGGTGGCGTCCACTTCTTGGAGGCACCGTCTTGGTGTTCATGCTTCGTAGGTGTCCGGCTCACCTCCCCGCGGTGGCTAGCTCTTGTGGTGGTGGCCGTCGGCTCCAAGCGGTTCATCTTGTGTATCTGTAGTTTGCTTGGCGGTCGCTCGGGTGGTACGGTGTAGTGGTGCCTTTGTATCTTGCCTTGGGTGTGTGGTGTGTGTGGTGGTGGCGTGTGTTTGTATCGGTTCCTCTCATGGTCGTTGCTTTATATATAAAACGGGGAGAAAGCCTTTTTCGGTAATATTGCCTAAGCTCGAGTGTCTACAATCCTTTCCTGAAAAGCCGAAACAATGAACGCACAGTTATTTTCAATGGTTACCGGCAGATTTGTCCAGGCCACCCCAAGCCGGACGCCATAGAGACAAGTATGTGCTTCCGCTTCCTCAGTGCTCAGGCATCTCACAAGGGGTGACGCCCTGCAGCAGGGATGACATTCCTGGCATGGTCACGAATGACAGCACCTACACCTGCCATCCCCGTTTCAGTGACGAATGATCCAATTGTTCAAAGATGTGAGTTACTTTTAATTTTTGAGAAACACAGTACAAACGCAGACACTCATATACACATGTACACTCATCCATATGAAACGCACGCACGCACACCCTACGTCCTGAGCACATCCGAGACACTGAGCAGGCAAATCTCGAGATTGACGAAATCACCGTAGGCAAATGTCATCTCCTACTGAAAGAACATCGTCGGAAAGCTTGGAATAAATCTAGAAAAATGCGAACACCAAGTCTAGGACTTGAACCAAGGTTGGCAAGTTCCACCCTAAGGATCCTCACCAACTAAGCTACGCTCAGTTCGCCAAAGATGTGACTTACTAAACGTTTTTTTTTGCACAAATAGTACAACATGTAATTTTACAACACATATTTTTGAAAATTTAATTTTGTACATATTTTAACAACACAAATTGTACTTATGTATTATAGAAACATAAGTAAAGTTAATTCCGTACTTTTTGTAACAACACATATTTGTCTAAAATAGATGACGTACTAGAGAAGGTGTAGTCAAACTAAATATATGGATAATTATTTGGACTAGTCAAGTGAAATAAGATCAATATGTAACGTCCTAAGAAACTTAAGTGCTCTCGATTGGTTAGGTTGTAGGCATGCTCAACATGAGGACGAGGTCCAGGACCTCACCCCCTTTCTGGCGTCAGGGTAGGGCATGGAGCGGTCGGTCAGCCAATATCTTGCTTTCCTATTGAATAAAAGAGCCTGGCACAACATAGGAATAAATTTCGGAAAACCACCACATTTGGGGTATGTTTTACACCTAACCACCATTTTTGGCGATTTTCACGTAAAACCACCACTTCATGGGCAGGGTTGTAAGCGTTGAGTTGTGGTTTTGCGTGCAAATCACCAAAGATGGTGGTTAAGTGTAAAACCTGCCCCAAATGTGGTGGTTTTCTATAATTTCCTCTAGCACATAGCGTCCACCTAGAACTCATACGATTGTTGCATGCTGAGCCCATATGTTTGTGATTTATGCTTCACAAACAAACAAAAAATCTTGTAAGGATGTGGAGTACTCCCAATACTTATAAGTCCAGAAATCTCCCTATAAAGTTATGAAAATTTGCGAAAAATATATATTTGGTGGCATAGATAAAATATATCGATCATGTCATAATGATTCAAATGCAATTTCACAACACAGATCTAGAAACAACAAAGAAGAATACAAATCTAGCTATGAATATAGGAATAGTAACTAATCCAATTTAGGCAGTGATGTTGGCCCATCGACCATATTAACGCTGGATTTGTCTTTTTAATTTCTCGAGCTATATATTGAGTTTGGATTTGAAATTTTGTTACATCATGTATCCATTTGTACAAGTGTTGTGATATTTTTCATAAATTTAAACTTTTATACACCAAAAAGATATTGCACAAAAGCTATTCTTAACAACTAAGTTTGCACCACTTCATGTCTCCGCATCTCCACCATCTGGGTCCATCTGTGCATTATGCGTGTCGCACTTTTTTTTTGCGGTACTTGAAATGTCATATCACATAAAAGATATTCTTAACCACTAAGTTTGCACCACTGCATTGTCTCTGCATTCCACCACCCGGATCCGTACGTGCATTATGCATGCTGTCCTTGAAATGTTGGGACAAAAGCTTGTGACGACATAGATCAAAAGGAGATTCTTTCACCTTGGTCCAGAATGCAACCACAAATCCTAGAATGCGTTAATTTACTTTAGCACAAGTGGTGGCGTGTCATTTTGCCAGCAACAGTCGTATCAAAGATGATAGTAGGTACATAGCGGCAGCAACTAGATACGTCAAAAGGAGATTCTTTCACCTCCGTCCAGCTGGATGCAACCATAAATCCGAGAATGATTTGATTTACTTTAGCACTAGTGGTGGCGTGTCACTTTTCCAGCAACATGCGTATCAAAGATGATGGTAGATGCGTAGCGGGCATGTGGTAGCAACTAGTATATCTAAAAGGAGGGAGTATGTTGCGCACACCAGAGTACATAATGAGTTACGCAAACAGAGAGGAACCCTTAGTTTTGGAATCTTGTTTTCCGATGTATTACATCGTTCATCCGGGCATCACACCCAACAGTGAAATCTACGGGTTTATCCATCCATGTATCGGAACGGAGATCACTGGTGCTATGACCTAAAATACCAGCAACCATATGCAACTCTTATGGAGGATATTCGAAGGTTATCTTCACGAGCAAAATCAACATCAAGTATCGGTTCTCAAAAGAGTGCTGACTTTTTCCCATTGATTTTGGACTCGATGCTTCTCACGATTGGACTGCATGTTCTGTTTGTTAATTGGGCCGGGCTGTGTCAGCGTCGTCTCGGCCCGGTACCATAGTGCTCTCTCTTCTGAGTCTTTTTCAGCCGAACCTACTGTGTCCTGCTACCGATGAATGGAAGACGAAAAGACTCAAAAGCGCCTAACGATTCCTTAACAAACGGTGGTATGAAGAATAGAAGTAATTCCAGGACTCACAGTAAAAATGTTCTCCTCTCTTTACATGTAAGTAATGACATCCATGGTCTATCCCTAACAAAAACACGCATAATCTATAGTTCATTCTACAAACAATGAGATCATAGGCAGGAATTTCTTCAGCCACTAGGACCCGTTAGAACATGAGAACTCAAAAATAGAGGAACAGAAAAAACCCAGCGGCGGAGCTGGCTTGATCTTGATACTGTGCAAGGTATATAGGCATCAAGCTTGGGAGCTGGACATTCAGAGGTACATGTACAAGAAGCCGGTCTCGGCTGAGTTCATCTGCGCGGTCACCTTGCTGGTCGCCGCCACTGGGAAGAAAGGAAGATGTGCACCTGCCCCTGCCCCGCCCACCCCCGCATCTGCGTTTGAGGCTGCTGCCCAATGTTAACATCCCCTATCCAACCGTGTGTGTAGTTCTTGTCTGCTTTCTGTTGCAGTCTGCTTGTGGCCTCTTTAGCATACTATGTTAGTTTCAGTGGATCTAGGAGTCGCCTCGGATCTTTTCGCTACAGCAGGAAGGCTTACCAGTAACGCACGGGTATATTCCACTTTACTGACTATAGAATTCATGCTCCAGCCAGTTATTCCAAAAGTCCGAACTGATAAAGAGAGGCGGGCAATATATTTCAACACTCCCCCTCACGTCTAGCCTTGTTTAGTCCTTAGACATGGGATCGATGTAAGCGCAATTTTTTTTATAATGCGTTGGCAGGGTCTTAAACTCGAGATCTATTGACTCTGATACTATATTAAATTCATGCTACAGCCAGTTACTCCAAAAGTCTGAACCTATGGAGAGAGGTAGGCAATATATTTCAACACTGGTGAGCAGGGTGCTCGACAGTGGTAACTCGCCACTGGTAAGAACTTGCTTGCCAGTGGTAACTCGCCACCGGTAAGAACTTGCTAATGACAGGCAGTTACCAGTGACGAGCGAAAAGACCCGCGCATCTGGTAACTACTCTACCAGTGACCGGCATATTTACATTCCTGTCGCTAGTATATTTTTTGATTTATTTTAAAATAAAACAGTGGATAATTAACCGAAAACAACAGACACAAATTTATTCCATTTCAGCAAAACATCACAAATACAAATACAAATGAAATTTCATTTCATCAAAGGAGCACAAATACAAACTTTATTCTATTTCATCACAATACAAAAGTTTACATTATTTCTTTGGAGGAGATACACAACTAGACCGGCATCAGCGGCCGATGGGAATAGGATAAAATGAAACCCTGCCCTAAACATTAACCCGTCGAAGGGGGAGAATAGGCTCTAATCCCCAAGCCCGTCTAAGGGAGAGGGATAGGTTAAAGATGGTTGAACAACACACGGTGCATCATCACACTTAAAAAAGCCTATCCTCGCCCAATGGTAGCCCCGGAAGATTGAATGACATCTCCAAAAATGATATCGTCCTATTTGGAGGAAGACCCTAACTCAGTATATCATTATGCCTTTTATTGTATCATCTCTATGGGTGGGTTAGTCGGAGCAGCTCTGTGGTGCCGAGGCATAACTTGTGGGAGCCTGGATGCCATATGTTGGATATTGAGATCTCAAAGTAGTGATCCTGACAGGGATAGGGCCGCGGGGTGGCAGTGCCACGGGTGGCAGCGGGTCCAGTTTCTCTCCCCCATGGCAAGGCCCGAGCATATGCCGATGATGCAATAAAAGTGTCATAATGGTAGAAAGGTTTTATTGGGGCAGCACTAGTCCACCAGTGTGGGAAGTGTTCTGAGGTACGGGACGAAGAGATCCATAGTGTGGGTAAAGTTTACAACCTTTGCAGAGTGTCAAACTTATTTGAATAGCCGCGTCCTCGGTCAAGGACACAATTCGCACTGGGTCACACTCTTTGGTTTGTGTCGAGTTTGGAGGTATAAACAGTAAGGAATGACATGGCTGCAATTGAACCATGAACAGGTAAAATTTATCACAGGAACATGGAGAGCTCGTGGCAGGAAGAACTTGAGATTAAGCCATGGGATGGCTATAAGAAATTCGGTCGGATGACCGTGAGAAGTCGGAAATGATCTTGGAATGATCATGAGAATAACTTGAATATGACATATTTATTTATCCTCGTCATACTGTATCTACTTTAGTTATTAATCTTGCCAGTTATAAATGCCATGCAATGATAGCTAGACTATCTATAGTACTTGATGCATGTCTAGATAATGCTTGAATGCCATGGATTGCTTTGCTTTAGATATATGTTATTTGTATGACTTGCAAGTACATACAATGTACTCACCTGGCTTTTCATGTGGCCAGATTCATCACAGGATCCGTCTTCCACTAGTGAGAACCCGGGGTGTTCGCGTGCTAGGAGAGTAATCCAGCCAGATCCCCATGAAGTGGAGCCGCTCCAAGTCCGTGTTGCCCCTAGATGACATTTTCGCTGCCCCTATCTCTGTAAAGTGCCATTTATGGCGATGCTGTACTATTCAAGTCACAATGACATGTAAATCCTTCTTGTAGATATGCATGTGTATCTGATACATGTTGTAAAGGCGTGCGCCAGCATGATATCCTGGGCTGGCATGTGCGGCAGTTGTCTGGATGTAGTGGTACTCAGGCGGCGCACCACAGGCATGGTATTAGAGCCACCAGGCTGGCTTTGAGTTACGATAGCCAGATCTTCATTGTCTCTTGCTCAGTACAAATCCCAGATGGATTTTAGCCATCTTTGCAAAGCCGGCATGACTACTATTGATCAACAGGCAATACCATAGGTTTTTTCTTATATCAGATCCCAACTCTCATGGCCTTTGCCATTAGTGTGAAATGTCCACACCAGGCAATAAGAGTGAATTCCACTACTTTGGTGAGGCTAAAATAGTTGAGCACTAGGATAAACAACTGTTTGGTTGTGAAGTTGGATCACTCCTGTTCTGATACCTTGGCACCCCTATCCATCATCGTAAACTCATGAATAAGGAGTGGAAGGGGATTGAAGACTAAGTTGAGAAAAAACTTTTCTCTTGGAAGGGCAAGATGTTGTCTTATGCGGGAGGACTTGTCCTGAGCAACGCAGTTCCCACCAAGTTGCCGATGTTTGTGTGGTCCTTCTTCGAAATACCAAATGGGGTAAGGAAAATATTGGACTATTACAAATACAAATTCTTCTGGCACTGTGATGAGCATAAGCGGAAATATCGGCTAGCAAAGTGGAGTATTCTCTATAGGCCGAACCAACAAGGGGGCCTAGGGATTGAGAATCTCGAGTTAAAAATAAGTTCTTACGCAACAAATGGTTGTTTAAGTTACTTCATGATAAAGGGGTTTGGCAAGAGCTATTGCGTAACAAATGCCTTCACTCTAAATCATTGTCTCAGATGGTCGTCAAGGCCACAGACTCACCTTTTTGGAAGGGTTTGCTGAGGGTCCAGGACAAGTTCTTTAGTAGAGGCTCTTTCAAGGTCAGAAATGGCCTCACCACGAGGTTTTGGGAAGACACTTGGTTCAGAGACACGCCGCTAAGTCATCAGTACCCGCCCTTGTATAATATCGTGCAACGGAAATAGGTTTCCGTTGCGGCAGTCATGACAGAGGTGCTATTGAATATTGCTTTTCGGTGGGCACTCACTGGTGACAAGTGGATGGCGCGGCTCCGCCTGGTCCAAAGGTTGATGCAGGTTAACCTTTGTCAGGACTTGGATGTATTCCACTGGAAGCTACATAATTTTGGTGTCTTCTCGGTAAGGTCGATGGACGCCGATTGAGTAGATGAGGTGTAACACCCCCTTGTAATAAGCTCTGTGACACTCTGTTAATCTTGCCAAGTCATGATCATTTGCAGTGCCAAGTCATATGGGTTAATGATCCAATTCAAATTCACATCTGAAAATCAACTCAAACTCATAAGTGGAATATGAAGTTGATCAAATACTGTTGGAAAAATGTTCATTAAATGGCAAATAATCCAGGAACATTTGAAAAACCATCATCAAAATATTTGGAGTTAGATAAGTGACTTAAACAAGTTGTAACAGCACCAAAACAGGATATTTAAATCCATTTAAAATCTTTTCAAATACAAATGAATTCCAAATCTGTCCGAACCAATTTTTGGTGAAAGATAATAATGCAATGCTTTTGGGTCAACTCTCATATTTTGCAAAAGTGCAAAAGTGTGCTAACTATTTCGAAACAGGAAATGAAATAAAGAAAAGAGAACAGAAAAGGAAAAGAATAAGCAAAGGCCACTGTGCACTAGCCTAAGTGCACAGTGCCTGACGCCAGCCCATCCAGCCCACCTGGCCCATTTCTCCTTCTCTCTCCGTGCGTGTCGCCGCCGCTGTGGCCGAGCGCGCGCGCGCGCCGACCGTGCGCCAACACGCCGCTGCACACCGACGATACAGGAGCACGGAGGGGATAAGGGGGGGCTCGAGCCGTCCCCCCTGGCCACACCGTTCACTCTCCCCTGTCCTCCTCCATTGCTCCGCCCTTCCTTCCCCTTCATATCCGCGCGAGGCCGAGCGCCGTCGACGCCGCGCCTCTGTTCTGTCGCTGCCACCGGCGACGCCGCGCTCGTCCACCGTGTCGGCCAGCTTCGCCGTCGCCTTCTTCATCTACTGGAGGCCTCAGGTGGAGCCGGAGGACCCCACAACGCCGAGCCCTTTCGTCCGCATCTCCGACCAACGCCGTCGATCTTCGTCATCTCCGGCGAGCTCGACTGCAGCTACTAAACCCCCGAGGGCCACCGTGTGCCGCACTGTAAGCCACAGCTCCCCCTCTGCCCTTCGCGTAGTTCTAGCTATCCGCCGCACCGTCGCCGCCATGACCGAGCTCTGCACGCCGCGGGTGAGCTCCGTCGCCGCGGCCACGACCGCCGTTGGCAGCGCCCGAGCCCAGAACCGTGCTCCTGGTGCTCCCAGGAGCACGTAGCACACGCGCACGCGCCTCCTTGTGCCCCGCAGCCCCGTTTCCATCGAAGGCCGAACTCCGACGCCGCTGTTGCTCAACGCCAGCGACGATTCCGGCTGATTCCGGCGAAGCCACCACCACCACCGCACGCGGCTCGCTCGTCTCATTCGAACGAGACCCCGCGCGCGCCAAATGGCCGTCTGTAGGCGAAGTCCGACGAGGCCGAGGCCCTCCGCCGCGTTTTCTGTCGCCGCCGGCGCGTCGGCGGTCGCCGCCGACGTGGCAAGGCCGGCCCCACCTCAGGTGGCTGCCAGTGGGCCCTGGGGGCCCCAGTTGACTGGGTTGACCCAGTCAACTGCTGACTGGGCAACCCAGTGAGGCTGACATGTGGGCCCCGCGTTAGTTAAAAGATTTAAAAGAAAAAGAAAATGGTAAGTAAGTTAATTAAACTAATCTCTCGCTGACAGATGGGGCCCACACCCCTAATTAACCATGTGTATTAAGTTAATTCACTGGTAAGATAAACAGAGACTGACATGTGGGCCCCACATGTCAGGATTGACTCTGGTCAGCGCCTGTTGACCGCTGGCGTCACAGTGACATCATGCTGACGTCATAATTCATTTTCTGTAAATAAAGTAATTTCAGAAATTTAAATAAACTTTGAAAATTAATTACTTTTAAACCGTAGCTCGGATCGAAAAAGTTAAAACATGAAAGTTGCTCAGAACGACGAGACGAGTCTGATCATGCCGTTCGTTTCTTTGTCGGAACCCCCTACGTAGAAGAACTCGTCACTCCGGACCCTTATCCGGCTGATGAATAGTGCACACACTTCGGTAAATAAATCCCAGATTAATTCTAAAAAGAACTAAAATGACTTAGATGCATATTTAGGCAACCCTGCACTGCATCATAGCATCACACGCACCGTATTGCATTTGTTTGCATTATGTTTACCTATTTCTTCCCCCTCTTCTCTCTCGGTAGACCCCGACGTTGACGTAGCTCCCGAGGCAGACGCAGCTCAGGAGTACGACTACGTCCCCGACGACACCACAGACGACCTTGCCCTTGCCCCAGAGCAAACAGGCAAGCACCCCCATTTTGAACATGCCTATATCGCCTAATCTCTTCTCTCTTAAGCTTGCATTAGAACTGCTACTGCTACTGCTACTGTTTTCCTATATCTGTTGCATAGCCTGTTTGATTGTAGCCTACTGTTGATACCTGTCTGTTATCCTAGACTGCTTAGAATAGGCTGGGTAGAGACCCGACAGACACCCCACTTGATCCCGACTGCCCCGCTGGATATCAGAAGACCTGATCATCGGGATCGAAGATCAGACCCGTACACCGCACGTCACTTCCCCCTATGTTGCTCGACACTACTGGGTTACTATCGAGTGCCGAGGGTGATACCTCGACAGCACTTCAGATGATAACCTTGTAGGTTAGTTACTCGGCCGTGGTAAGCGAGGGTGATTCCTCCTACACCACCCCCCGATACCGACGCCGTCGTGCAACTGTTCAAGTGTGGACCTCGAGGGTGATTCCTCCTTCGTTCACCTTGACTATAACATCAGGTGGGATCCCATCGAGGGTGATTCCTCAGGGTTCCCCTTGGTGTCAGACACACAGAGACTTTGGATACTATGACTGATTACTAAACCATGTTACTAAAGACGGGTCGGCCCTGAGGGGTACCCGCGCGAGCTTAATGCAAAGTGATGTGGAGTCGGGTTGACCTGGATGGTGCCCGCGAGATAACTACGAGGCGTGGCCGGGCATTCTTAGCCCTTGCCGCAAGTCCTCGAGACGGGGCGACGGGGTCACATCGATCGTGAGTCTCTGCTCGTTTCCGCATGCTCCCACGGTTTGGATATTTGATCAGAGGGGCCTCTGGCCCGATAGCACTAACCATCACGTGGGCATAGTATGGGCGTTCTGCGTCGTATACATCAGCCGAAGCTTATTTGACTTCAGTAAGGAGCGGCGCACGCCGAGTTGGACTGGTAACGCAACCGCGCTTGTATAAGGGGTTGCTAGGTCTGCTCTCGGTGGCCCCGTAACGTGCAGGACTTTCCGGGGCGATGGCCCAAGACCCCTGGGGGCATAGGTTTAGTCCGGCGTGCTGACCTCTCTTATAAGCCTAGGTCGGGTTGCGACGTGTTGCTTAGCCGAGGCCGGGCCTGACCCAGAAAAGTGTGTCCGGCCGGAGTTAAGCGAGCGTGGTGGGTAACTTGGTGCACCCCTGCAGGGAAGAAACTTCTATCGATAGCCTGTCCTATGGTAACGGACACTCGGAGTTGTATCCCGATCGGTACAACTAGAACATGAGATTAGAACTGGATAGTACGGCTCTGGGATTGCTTTCTCGCAGGGAGTCGAGAAAGGATCTCAGTTCGAGGTTGATGATACTACTACTACTTTACATTACGTTGATCTACTCTCTTCTATTGCTGCAAGACTGTCGAAGATTGTTGAAGATGCTAGTCTTCGATAGGACTAGGCTTTCCCCCTCTATTCTGGCATTTCTGCAGCCCAGTCCACATATACAACCATTCCTTTGAAAATGTTGCATATGTAGTGTAGATCCTTGCTTGCCGAGTATTTCGGATGAGTACTCACGTTTGCTTTACTTTATTTTTCCCCCATATTCCATTTGATGCCACCAGACGTCGGAGCCCCTGAGCCAGACGCCCCAGCCGACGACCAGTACTACTACCCGCCTGGCGAGTACTACTACTACGAGGAGCCGTTTGACAACCAGGAGTAGGATCGGAGGGTCCAGGGCAGGAGGCCTACGCCTTTCGATTGTAGTATTTTATTTTACCCCGCCTCTATGAAGGCCTATTTCTCTCTTTGTAATATATCTGTACTCAGATATCTGATGCTTCCGTTGACGCTTGTATGCCATCGAGCTATGTATTCGAGCCCTCGAGGCCCTGGCTTGTAATATAAAGCTTGTATGACTTTATTTATGTTTTAGAGTTGTGTTGTGATATCTTCAGGTGAGTCCTTAGGCTTGATCGTGCACATTTGCGTGTATGGTTAGTGCACGATTAAGCAGGGGTCGTCATAGGTTGGTATCAGAGCCGACTGCCTCTAGGTATCCCCCTTCCCAATTCCTTGGCCGAAGTTGAGTCTAGTGGTCAAAAACTGTTTTACTAACTTGGCTGTGTGGCTTACGGGCCCACGTCGCCAACTGGGTGGTATTAGGATCTTTTATTTCCCGTCTTTACTCTGGGATTCTAATCTCTCATCTATTCGGGTTTAATAAAATTTACTAACACTGACATTTAGGTTCTCGTTAATTCTATCCACACAGAGAGCTGGATTCAGTGCGATTTCCCTGACTTTGATCTGATTAGTGTGATAATCATTTTCCTTTCCATTGTTTTGTTTAACCTTTCCTTCTGAGATCGGTTATATTTCTCATTGTCTTATGACAACCCTGAACTTCTCCGTTTCAGATGGATCGACTGTTTCCACCACGGCCTACGACCCAGCTTGTGCTTCGCACTTCGGCTCGTGATGCCCCTAGATTTCCAGCTGTTCTAATCGCCCTCCTGAGTAGACTGGGTTACCACTGGTATCCCGAGTACATGGTCTATGAGGTTTACCGCGAGTTCAACCGGGAGCAGTACTATGCTGAAGTTCGGATCTATGATCAGCAGAACAACTCAGACACTGAGCTACATCTTTTCCACGGAATAGGCGTGACGATTGAGATGGCAGTACATGATGCCGCCTACTCTGCTGTCGCACGTCTCCGAGGAGAGCACAACGCTAACTTGGATGATTCTGTGTTTCGGTACATTCCGTATGCACCCGTTGGAGATGCTACTGGATACTACACAGCTATCTGTGCCCCGTACGAGTCTCGACGCTACGACCCGCAGATTCTGATTCAGTGCACTCAGACTCTGGATCGCACTGTTCGGGCTCTTGCCGTCGAGTTGTTCGCCACTCGAGCACGCTACTACGAGGCTATGACACAGTTGCTACCAGCTGTTCGTGCAGGGATACATCCGGAGTATATTCTTTACCCACGCAGGACTGAGATGCCGCCTGGTATTGTTTGGCCTGCAGTGGGAGGTCACACGCCTGCACGTGGACCTCTTCTTACAGTTCGAGACCGGATTCTGCATCAGAGTGCACACGGAGAGTAGGATCCTGCAAGTTGATCGATCTTCGGTGTTTTCTAAACTCGACTTGAGGTTGGGTTATCACCAGATCCGTGTCCGCAAAGTGGATATTCCGAAGACTGCATTCGTTACCCGTTATGGCTCTTACGAGTACACAGTCATGTCGTTTGGCTTAACAAACGCTCCAGCTACCTTCTCCCGCTTAATGAATTACATATTCATGGATTACCTCGACAAATTCGTCATGGTATATCTGGATGATATTCTGGTTTATTCGAAGAACAAAGAAGAACATGCTGAGCACCTTCGTCTAGTTATGGAGAGACTACGAGAGCACAAGTTATATGCCAAGTACTCTAAGTGCGAATTCTGGCTTTCTGAGGTAACCTACCTTGGACATGTCATTTCCTAGGATGGTATCGCAGTTAACCCGGAGCGAGTTCAGGCTATTCTTGACTGGACCCCTCCGAAGAATGTCAAGCAAGTCAGAAGTTTTCTCGGGCTTGCAAGTTATTATCGCCGTTTCATTGAGAATTTCTCCAAGATTGCTAAGCCCCTGACTAATCTGCTCCACAAAGGCGTTAAGTTTGAGTGGACAGACAAATGTCAGGAAAGCTTCCAGACCCTCAAGGACAAGCTGACTTCTGCTCTAGTCCTTGCTCCTCCAGACTCTCGCAAAGATTTTGTGATCTTCTGCGACGCCTCTCGCCAAGGACTAGGTTGTGTCCTAATGCAAGAGCGAAGAGTAATTGCTTATGCTTCGCGACAATTGCGTCCACATGAAGAGAATTACCCAGTGCATGATCTTGAACTTGCTGCTGTGATTTATGCTTTGAAGCAGTGGCGTCATTACCTCCTTGGTAATCGGTGTGAGATTTACACCGATCATCAGAGCTTGAAGTACTTATTCACTCAACCGGACTTAATCTTCGTCAGCAGCGTTGGTTGGAAACAATCACCGATTATGACTATGGTATTTCCTACACTCCTGGCAAAGCTAATGTGATGGCTGATGCCTTGAGCCGCAAGTCTTATTGCAACAACCTCATGGTTAAACAAGCTCAACCCCAGCTGTATGAAGAATTGCGCAAGCTGAACCTTTGTATCATTCCGCAAGGTTCTCTTAATAACCTTGTGATACAACAAGATCTTGAGAAAGCTGTCAAGATTGCGCAAGCTAAAGATGCCGAAATTGGTCTAATGAAGAAAGGCTCCACCTTCAAAAGTACAGGGATTTCTCGATCGCTGAAGATGGAACCTTGTACTTCCGAGACCGCATTGTAGTACCTCGCTTCGAGCTGATGACTGACAAAGTCATGAAGGAGGCCCATGATACACCGCTATCTATCCATCCGGGTAGTACCAAGATGTATCGAGATCTTCGTCAAAGGTACTGGTGGTCTAGAATGAAGCAAGATATTGCTCGTTATGTTGCCGAGTGTGACGTTTGTCGTCGCGTGAAGGCAGAACATCAGAAACCTGCTGGAATTCTGCAACCACTTCCTATTCCTTTGTGGAAGTGGGATAAAGTGCAGATGGATTTCATTACTGGTCTTCCCAAGTCTCAGAAAGGTCACGACGCTATTCTTGTCGTCGTCGACCAACTTTCCAAGGTTGCACACTTTCTTCCAGTTAAGGAGACTATTACTGCTAGTCAGTTAGCAGAGCTATATATCTCCAGAATTGTTTCACTCCATGGTATTCCCAAGGAAATCAGTTCAGACCGTGGCAGCATTTTTACTGGCCATTTCTGGGAAAGTTTCCAGAAATCAATGGGAACTTATATTACCTGGAGTTCAGCTTATCATCCACAATCCCAAGGCCAAGTTGAGCGCGTTAATCAAGTGCTTGAAGATATGCTTCGAGCTTGTGTTATATCCTTCGGTAAGAAATGGGAGGAATCTCTCCCGTACGCCGGGTTCTCTTATAACAACAGCTATCGAGCCAGCTTAAAAATGGCCCCCTTCGAAGTTCTTTATGGTCGTAAATGTCGAACCCCTCTGAATTGGTCAGAAACTGGGGAGCGACCTCTTGTTGGACCGGACATTATTCAACATGCCGAAGAACAAGTCAGAATTGTCCGGGAAAATCTCAAGGCGGCTCAGGACCGTCAGAAGAGTAATTATGATCGCAAGCGATGGGTTGTGATCTATCAACCTGATGATCAAGCTTATCTTCGTGTCACTCCGATGAAGGGCACACGTCGTTTCGGAATCAAGGGCAAGCTAGCTCCTCGCTATATTGGTCCTTTCCGCATCGTGGCTAGACGTGGACAGGTGGCATATAAATTAGAGTTGCCACCGCAATTCTCCCATATTCATGATGTCTTCCACGTGTCGCAACTTCGTAAGTGCTTCAAGGAATCCCCGCACCGTGCAGTGGATCATGAGATGCTCGAGCTACAAGATGATCTTTCCAATAAGGAGCATCCGATCCGCATCCTCGACGAATCTGAACGTCGAACTCGTCAGAAGACGACCAAGTTCCTAAAAGTGCAGTGGTCGAATCACACTGAAGATGAAGCCACTTGGGAACGCGAGGATCATCTTCGGTAAGAATATCCCGGACTCTTTCCTTCTACCTCCTAAATTCTCGGGACGAGAATTTCTTTTAGAGGAGGAGAACTTGTAACACCCCCTTGTAATAAGCTCTGTGACACTCTGTTAATCTTGCCAAGTCATGATCATTTGCAGTGCCAAGTCATATGGGTTAATGATCCAATTCAAATTCACATCTGAAAATCAACTCAAACTCATAAGTGGAATATGAAGTTGATCAAATACTGTTGGAAAAATGTTCATTAAATGGCAAATAATCCAGGAACATTTGAAAAACCATCATCAAAATATTTGGAGTTAGATAAGTGACTTAAACAAGTTGTAACAGCACCAAAACAGGATATTTAAATCCATTTAAAATCTTTTCAAATACAAATGAATTCCAAATCTGTCCGAACCAATTTTTGGTGAAAGATAATAATGCAATGCAATATTTGGGTCAACTCTCATATTTTGCAAAAGTGCAAAAGTGTGCTAACTATTTCGAAATAGGAAATGAAATAAAGAAAAGAGAACAGAAAAGGAAAAGAATAAGCAAAGGCCACTGTGCACTAGCCAAAGTGCACAGTGCCTGACGCCGGCCCATCCAGCCCACCTGGCCCATTTCTCCTTCCCTCTCTGTGCGTGTCGCCGCCGCTGTGGCCGAGCGCGCGTGCGCCGACCGTGCGCCGACACGTTGCCGCCCACCGACGATACAGGAGCACGGAGGGGATAAGGGGGAGCTCGAGCCGTCCCCCCTGGCCACTCCGTTCACTCTCTCCTCTCCTACTCCATCGCTCCGCCCTTCCTTCCCCTTCAGATCCGCGCGAGGCCGAGCGCCGTCGATGCCGCGCCTCTGTTCTGTTGCGGCCACCGGTGACCCCGCGCTCATCCAGCGTGTCGGCCAGCTTCGCCGTCGCCTTCTTCATCTACTGGAGGCCTCAGGTGGAGCCGGAGGACCCCACAACGCCGAGCCCCTTCGTCCGCATCTCCGACCAACGCCGTCGATCTTCGTCGTCTCCGGCGAGCTCGACTGCAGCTACTAAACCCCCGAGGGCCACCGTGTGCCGCACTGTAAGCCACAGCTCCCCCTCTGCCCTTAACGTAGTTCTAGCTATCCGCCGCACCGTCGCCGCCATGACCGAGCTCTGCACGCCGCGGGTGAGCTCCGTCGCCGCGGCCACGACCGTCGTTGGCAGCGCCCGTGCCCAGAACCGTGCTCCTGGTGCTCCCAGGAGCACGTAGCACACGCGCACGCGCCTCCTTGTGCCCCGCAGCCCCGTTTCCATCGAAGGCCGAACTCCGGCGCCGCTGTTGCTCTACGCCGGCGACGATTCCGGCTGATTCCGGCGAAGCCACCACCACCACTGCACGCGGCTCGCTCGTCTCGTTCGAACGAGACCCCGCGCGCGCCAAATGGCCGTCTGTAGGCGAAGTCTGAAGAGGCCGAGGCCCTCCGCCGTGTTTTCTGTCGCCGCCGGCGCGTCGGCGGTCGCCGCCGACGTGGCAAGGCCGGCCCCACCTCAGGTGGCTGCCAGTGGGCCCTCGAGGCCCCAGTTGACTGGGTTGACCCAGTCAACTGCTGACTGGGCAACCCAGTGAGGCTGACATGTGGTCCCCGCGTTAGTTAAAAGATTTAAAATAAAAAAAAATGTTAAATAAGTTAATTAAACTAATCTCTCACTGACAGATGGGGCCCACACCCCTAATTAACCCTATGGATTAAGTTAATTCACTGTTAAGATAAACAGAGACTGACATGTGGGCCCCACATGTCAGGATTGACTCTGGTCAGCGCCTGTTGACTACTGACGTCACAGTGACATCATGCTGCATCATAATTCATTTTCTGTAAATAAAGTAATTTCAGAAATTCAAATAAACTTTGAAAATTAATAACTTTTAAACCGGAGCTCGGATCGAAAAAGTTAAAACATGAAAGTTGCTCAGAACGATGAGACTAGTCTGATCGTGCCGTCCGTTTCTTTGTCGGAACCACCTACGTAGAAGAACTCGTAACTCCGGACCCGTATCCGGCTGATGAATAGTGCACACACTTCGGTAAATAAATCCCAGATTAATTCTAAAAATAACTAAAATTACTTAGATGCATATTTAGGCAACCCTGCACTGCATCATAGCATCACATGCACCGTATTGCATTTGTTTGCATTATGTTTACCTGTTTCTTCCCCCTCTTCTCTCTCGGTAGACCCCGACGTTGACGTAGCTCCCGAGGCAGACGCAGCTCAGGAGTACGACTACGTCCCCGATGACACCACAGGTGACCTTGCCCTTGCCCCAGAGCAAACAGGCAAGCACCCCCATTTTGAACATGCTTATATCGCCTAATCTCTTCTCTCTTATGCTTGCATTAGAACTGCTACTGCTACTGTTTTCCTATATCTGTTGCATAGCCTGTTTGATTGTAGCCTACTGTTGATACCTGTCTGTTATCCTAGACTGCTTAGAATAGGCTGGGTAGAGACCCGACAGAGACCCCACTTGATCCCGACTGCCCCGCTGGATATCAGAAGACCCGATCATCGGGATCGAAGATCAGACCCGGGCACCGCACGTCACTTCCCCCTATGTTGCTCGACACTACTGGGTTACTATCGAGTGCCGAGGGTGATACTTCGACAGCACTTCAGATGATAACCTTGTAGGTTAGTTACTCGGTCGTGGTAAGCGAGGTTGATTCCTCCTACACCACCCCCCGATACCGACGCCATCGTGCAACTGTTCAAGTGTGGACCTCGAGGGTGATTCCTCCTTCGTTCACCTTGACTATAACATCAGGTGGGATCCCATCGAGGGTGATTCCTCAGGGTTCCCCTTGGTGTCAGACACACAGAGACTTTGGATACTATGACTGATTACTAAACCATGTTACTAAAGATGGGTCGGCCCTGAGGGGTACCCGCGCGAGCTTAATGCGAAGTGATGTGGAGTCGGGTTGACCTGGATGGTGCCCGCGAGATAACTACGAGGCGTGGCCGGGCATTCTTAGCCCTTGCCGCAAGTCCTCGAGACGGGGCGACGGGGTCACATCGATCGTGAGTCTCTGCTCGTTTCCGCGCGCTCCTAATCCACTATGGTTTGGATATTTGATCCGAGAGGCCTCTGGCCCGATAGCACTAACCATCACGTGGGCATAGTATGGGCGTTCTGCGTCGTATACATCAGCCGAAGCTTATTTGACGTCAGTAAGGAGCGGCGCACGCCGAGTTGGACTGGTAACGCAACCGCGCTTGTATAAGGGGTTGCTAGGTCTGCTCTCGGTGGCCCCGTAACGTGCAGGAGTTTCCGGGGTGATGGCCCAAGACCCCTGGGGGCATAGGTTTAGTCCGGCGTGCTGACCTCTCTTATAAGCCTAGGTCGGGTTGCGACGTGTTGCTTAGCCGAGGCCGGGCATGACCCAGAAAAGTGTGTCCAGCCGGAGTTAAGCGAGCGTCGTGGGTAACTTGGTGCACCCCTGCAGGGAAGAAACTTCTATCGATAGCCTGTCCTACGGTAACGGACACTCGGAATTATATCCCGATCGGTACAACTAGAACATGAGATTAGAACTGGATAGTACGGCTCTGGGATTGCTTTCTCGCAGGGAGTCGAGAAAGGATCTCAGGTCGAGGTTGATGATACTACTACTACTTTACATTACGTTGATCTGCTCTCTTCTATTGCTGCAAGACTGTCGAAGATTGTTGAAGATGCTAGTCTTCGATAGGACTAGGCTTTCCCCCTCTATTCTGGCATTTCTGCAGCTCAGTCCACATATACAGCCATTCCTTTGAAAATGTTGTATATGTAGTGTAGATCCTTGCTTGCTGAGTACTTCGGATGAGTACTCACGTTTGCTTTACTTTCTTTTTCCCCCATATTCCATTTGATGCCACCAGACGTCGGAGCCCCTGAGCCAGACGCCCCAGCCGACGACCAGTACTACTACCCGCCTGGCGAGTACTACAACTACGAGGAGCCGTTTGACGACCAGGAGTAGGATCGAAGGGTCCAGGGCAGGAGGCCTACGCCTTTCGATCATAGTATTTTATTTTACCCCGCCTCTTTGAAGGCCTATTTCTCTCTTTGTAATATATCTGTACTCATATATCTGATGCTTCCGCTGACGCTTGTATGCCATCGAGCTATGTATTCGAGCCCTCGAGACCCTGGCTTGTAATATAAAGCTTGTATGACTTTATTTATGTTTTAGAGTTGTGTTGTGATATCTTCAAGTGAGTCCTTAGGCTTGATCGTGCGCATTTGCGTGTATGGTTAGTGCACGATTAAGCCGGGGTCGTCACATGAGGGCCATGTTTTCTGCAGGAAATATATTTGGAAACTAAAAGTCTTGTTAAAAATAAAAAATCATTATGTGGTATCTGGCCGGGGAGTGGTCTTAACGAAAGACAACATGGCCAAGCGTAGATGGCTAGGGAGTAAGAAGTGCTGCTATTGTGACCAAGATGAAATAATACACGGATGCGGCTCTTCTGCACCCGGTCTCAGATGAGCCCAGGTGTGAACAGTAAATTCGTTTTAAATACCAAAAAAATCCAAATTTTTTTGTGGTGTAAGATGCTCATGTGCATGATGTCCGTGTAAAATTTGGTGAAGTTCACACCTGGTTTTGTCTTCTTTGCCACAAGCTCCTCAAACATCCAAACAGCCTGAAAATTTACACGAACATCACGCATTTGAGCATCTTGCACCACAAAAAAATTGATCTTTTTTGCTATTTTTACTGTTCATTAGCTGTGGATGAACCCGGGCACCAAATTGAATTATCAACAATACACCACTTATTCTTGTCTTGCCCTTTCGCCACCCTACCTTGACACACTATTCGTGTTGATTTTAATTTACCTCCGCCTACGAGCATCACGAATATGTTTGGCAACTGGTTAGCTGGGAGGAACCCCAAGCTTAAGGCACAAATTCAGGTGGGGGTGTGCGCTCTTTGTTGGGCAATTTGGAATTCCTAGAATTATTTTGTTTTTAACAGGATTAGAGGCTAGGGTGTGCGCTCCCATTTTTTTTCTTCCTAGAGATAGGAAAAATAATCGCTGCTATGTCTTTTGGTTTCCTGCCATTGAGCCACGGAGCATGCCAAAAAGACACTTTTATTCCGTCGCCGACAGTGATAGCGGTGGACTCATAAAAAGAATTCCATGTCCGTCCTCATGCCTGCCCAAGCTCCTGTTTGGTGCTTCACTCTAGCCATGGGCATCTTAGTCTCAATGCACGCGAGAATTAGTCGAGGTCGAGGACCCCTAAGCCTCCCAAGTTGGTGGGTCGACATACAAGCTCCCATAGCCCATATGATTTTACATTGCCCACCATTCACTCTGCATTATACAGGGGAAAAAAAAAATCTCAATTTTGTTGATGATTTGCATAGTTCCATGTGGAAAAAAATGTGTTTATTCATTGAGAAACTAGGTAGTAGTGGTACATTATTCCCAGCGGAGTGGACGTACGCGTCAGCACAAACCACCGAAATCAGCTTTAAGCCGTGGAAATCAGCTTTAAGTGGACCGTGTGGAGCTTTGATCTTTCTCCTTGTCCAATGGAGGCCATGGACCGGAGTGGTGTGAAATGTGTGCTTCCGCCTTTTTCTGTAGGTGACATGGAAATGATGGCTTTGCCGTAGGCTGCCCTTTCCCACGGTCGGCTGATTTCGATGGCTTATCAGCAAACAAAGCTGAAATTTCTTTCTCTTTTATTGGCACGTCAGGTAGAGATTACAACACAGACGTACGGAAGGGAAACGCTGGAAAGACCGAGAAATGACAGTTGTCCTGGCACAAGTGCAAAAAGAACGCCGATAGAAAAATTATTACTATCGGTTCCCTGGGGACCCTGATCACGAGTCCACGTTCGACGACTTATAAGCTAAGAAAGCTGGAAATTAATAAAGCCCAAACAGCGCCTGAGCCTTCTCCAGTAAGACTCGAGTCCACGCGCTCCACACACTGCACACGCACACACACCGAGACGCGCACTTATACGCACACTCGCCTCGGTGGAGGAGGAGGAGGAGGCGCAACTGCAGGCGGATGGCGCAAATAGGTTCCCGGAGGCAGCATAGGAGGCGGAGGCGGGTGAAATGGCTGGGCCACTACTCCTCGGCACAAACCATCCTGGTCGTCGGAGATGGGGACTTGTCCTTCTCGCTGGCGCTCGCCGCCGCGTTCGGCTCCGGCCACAACCTTGTCGCCACATCCCTAGACTCCTACGGTTCGATATCCTTTCTGCTTTCTCTTGCTGCTCGATTGATCCTATGTACCTTACAAGGAAGGATGCATCAACCTGCCCATGCTTAAGCTAGAAGGATTAGAGATAATGATGTTAATTTGTGTGCCTTTGTGATCGTTTCTCTCTACTTAGGTAGCTTATCTGATTGCCATGGAGGGTGTAGGGTCACATACATGTGTTAATTTGAGGATTCCGGGAGAGAATTTCGTATCCTCTGCTGTGCTGGTTAAACAAGGGTTGATGCTCTTTACTCGGTTACGATCAAAGCTGCCTTGCATTCTGTGATAACGAAACTAATTTAATTGAGAGACAAGGTGCTAGTAATTTATCCGAGCTGTACTGAGAGACAAAGTGTTAATAATTTAACACATATACATTGGAACATTACAGATTTTGTTGAGAATTTTGCGTGAGCTCAGTGAAACTAAATACTGTTATGAACCGAGCTAGTTCAGGGTGTGTTATGATTCTGGTTGGCTAATCTACAATGAGATCCCCTGTTTTGCTGATGGGAGCTGTTTAGAGTAACCTATTGTTTTGATGGCAGCCCAATTCTCTACTCTGGTTAGCTACTCTGTTTTCCACAGCATCACTTTTTTCTTTTCTTTTGCAACTTCTTTGTGTCAAGGCCGACTCAACCACTGTGTCAAATTGCCTTTGGAGCAACAAGCAGAATTGAGTGAGTGAGAACATCAACACTCAGCGAAAGCACTATACGAGGGCATCAGCCGAACTCACAAAGTATCTCGATTTCAGAACTACTTTTTCCTTGATTCTTTTTGCAAAATTTTCCTATTTAAATTGTTTTTACCTTTTAGGTTTGTTATTCGCTTCACACTTCATGCCGCATTAAGCCCTGTGTATGTATCAGCCTGCCCTGCTTACCTTATAAGCTCTGAGGGATAATTTTAGTGTTGTTTTGTGATCCTTTTAAAATTAACTTTCTATTTTCTATGCATGTCTTGTTTGCAATCTACTTGAACAGACGATCTGACTAGCAAGTATGGTAAAGCTGAATCAAATATAACAGAGCTGGAAAGGTTGGGGGCCACAGTTTTGCATGGTGTCGATGCCAAAACGATGAAGCGGCACCCTTGTCTGAAGACAAGACGGTTCGATCGGATTGTCTTTAATTTTCCTCATGCTGGGTTCATAGGATGCGAGAAACAGGACTATATGATCAAGTATGTGCACTCTCTTGATATGGTTATCTTTATTTATCTATTTTATTCCCATTATTTGTTTGTCAACTCACACTTTCCATTAAGAAAAACTTCACATTAACATTTTTTTCTTGTGACGTGAAGCGCTCATCAATTGCTGGTGAGGAGGTTTTTCCGCAATGCAAGCCACCTGGTTTGTCCTGATGGTGAAATCCACGTTAGCCACAAGACGGGGCAGCCATACGATAGATGGGAAATCAAAGAACTAGCCTATGAGTTTTCACTTGTTGTGTTTGAGATGGTTGCCTTTCGAAAAGAAGACTACCCAGGTTATAACCAAAAGAGAGATGGTGAAAGGTGCGACGAAGAATTCTCTCTGCGTAACGGCTTCACTTTCAAGTTCTACGTCGAATATGAAGAAGCTGAAAAGTATGCGCAAAAAGGTTATTCCACTCATAATATGGCTAATGAGTCATCAGAAGCCTCTCCAAGCATGGTTGTCAAACAAGTGTGGCGTGCCAAATCACCAAGTGCTGAAATTTCAGAGTCCAACAAGCAAGAAGAGAAGAATACTAGTGCCGACACTATCAAAATAGGCACTAAAGAGTTGGCGATCAAAGAACTTGGTGAAGGGCCGATTGTCGTTGGTAATCCGGTTAATTATAATGGTGGTGTGGCTATTGTCCAACAGGGTCCCATGGCTAATGATCTTGACGCTAGTATGAGCAAGAGTAAGCCTAGGGATCCCAAGTACATTCAACCCAAGTGGTGCCCTCCCGGATTATGCAAAACCAAGAAAAGGGGATTGCAGCGCATGAGGAACCAAGAGAAGGTAGAGCAAGAAGCGGAGAAGAAAATGGACGAATCCTTTAATGAAATTGTGCCTGTGGTACCCTCAAAACAACTATGGAGGCCTAAACAAATAGAAAATGCAGCAGCTTCTACATCAATTATAGCAGCACCTATATCATCAAGGGAGAACAATGCGGGTACTATTACATCACCTATGACATATACCGCACTACCTTCACTTGAGGAGACTCCAAAGCAGGGGACCACATTAGGAGATGACGATGAGATGGTGGACTTTGAGCCTCGACCGGTTCGGGAAGGTATGGACATAAATATAGTGTATTACTTACCTGCTCAATTTCGTGCCATAGATGAGAAAGGGGAGGTAGCCCAGCTGGATTTTGATCCCAAGAATGCCATTTTTGAGAAGCCAAAGGAATTTGTGAAGCACTTGAAACCATTGTACGTCAAGCGTCGTGTTGACGGATTACATGATGATGAACTAATAAAGGCCAATATGGAGCTTAATGGGTTTGAGGGAAAAGAAAAGACAGAGGCCAGAGGCGTGATGTACCTGGAGCATACTGATAGGTTCCCGATATCCCTGGCTAATAACGTGGTGCCAAAAACAAAATATATGTTTGCCCTTGAAGAGCAATGGTTTGTAGTTTCAGAAGAATCCACCCTCAGTAGTGATAAATAAGGTATCCATCCACAGAGTTCTGTTACATGCCAATGATCGGCCCTGCACTCAACTAAAGCACCTTCTGTTGGTCGCCAACTTGGGCTAGTCAGGTTGTCAACCTTGCTAGCTTTGCTAGTCACAAGGATTAATGTATTGTGTGTTTGGAAATGAATTTTATTAAAGCATGTAAAAATATTTCATAATATAAAAGAACAGAAAAATAGTAAAACAGAGTTGTATTTATGAATAATAAAGGACTGAGATCCATTATTTCACTAGTGGCATCTCTCAAAATAGCATATTCATGGTGAACAAATTACAATTGTGTACCGATTAAATTGATGTTTTTATGTTTGATCATATATGTCATTATTGCATATAGGCATTACGTCCTTATGTCCATAGACCGCTATCCAGCATGCATCTATAGCAAATAGTAAAATTATTCCATACTCGGTCTTCAAGAAATTAGGACTACATGATGATGAACTGATAAAGACCAATATGGTGCTTAATGGGTTTGAAGGCAAAGAAAAGATAGAGGCCAAGCGTGTTGTGTGTGGAGCTTACTGATAACTTCGTGATATCCCTTGCTAATAACATCAAGGGTCATATTAACGGATCGCCGGTTGCTAGAATGCTCATTGATGGTGGCACTGTAGGGGAATGTGTTATGCAACAATATTTTTATGCTACACAATCATACCCTGGAACACTATGAAGATGGTGGGTAATGATATTCTCACCGACGAGCAGAGTACCGGAAGCAATGTAGTCTGTCGGTCAAGCGCAACGATTACCGCAGCTAGGTTATACTTTCTAGCCGCGAGAATTTCTTCGAGATGATCCGTCGATCAAGAGTGAAAGTAGACAATCCCTCCGAGCTATCCACGTGTTCTGAAGTACTAACCAAGCAGCACTTCGATGTCCAAGAAGAAGAGCTTAGAGAAAACTAGAGAGAGAGAAAGCCTAGCGATGTTCCCGCCTAACTAGGAATCTAATCCTATTAGACCAATTACACTGGGAGAGATCCCATTTAATTAGGAGTCTAATCTATAGACTAATTAGACCGGGATTAGAGCATAGCTCTGTGGGTGAGATCCCCTTAGAAGTTGATGTGCTCTTGGGGGAGGGGGGGGGGGGGGGGGGGGAATCTCCCACATATATATAGGTGGAAGAGGGGAGGAGGGTTGGCCGAATTGGGATTGGACCCCAAGTAGGATTCGGCCTCCCCTTTTTTTCCTTCTTTGGTGTGACACCCTGATTTTCGCTCCTCCATTTTTCATTTGTGGATTTGACTTTCGTCTTTTTTTTCCGGTGTTATTGGATTTTCTCTCGCTCTTGGTATATGAAGATGGTCATATAGCCTTGCCTTCCCTATCTTGCCAGCAATTCTCTCCAATCCAACCTTGCCATCCAAGATATACTCTCTCAAGGTTTTACCGCCAAAACCCTACTTTCCGAATTGCCGGAAGGGAAACCCTAACTCTTCCAGTTACAAAGGAACCCCAATTTCCTTTGGTCCGTTGCATCCCAAACTTTTCCCAAAGATTCTCCTATATCTACCAACCATGGATATGCAAAAATATTGCCAAGTCATTTGCAATATTTTGCATTTAAAATTAATTCCTTTTTCTGCCCTGAGAAGGAACTAAATCCAGGAAAATATCTAGCCATCTCCAAAGTTCATGAAAACTTGTGGAGATATTCTTTTTGACCATATTGAGCTTCCATACAAATATTGGCCATAATTAAATAGGAGAAATTGCATTTTCATATTTAAAGTCAATATTGCAATTTGGGCACTTTCTAAAGGAACTACCATTTTGGTGGCCAGGAAAAATCCCAAATAATCAAATTTTGAGTAAAGCATCCATTTGCAAATTCTATCCATTTGGGCAATTTGCAAAGGAAGTGCTTGAACCCTTCATCCTTTGGAGCTGAAATTTTGCATGGTGATTAACATTGACTAATAACCCATGCAAACAAAAAATCAGCTCAATTCATTTGTCCAATCCCTCTCAATATTCTGTCCAGAGAGAAGCATTGTGAAGGAAGTACCTTCATAGTGCATCCAAATGAGCTGAAATTTTACCAGATCATTACTATGCCTAAATAATTCCCACCCAAAAAAATTCAGCTCATTATAGTGATTCATTTGATCCCAGCAGCAAAACCTAGTTTCTGGACCAAGTATTGCATTGTGAAGGAAGTGCATTCAAACTTGGTCCAAATGGCTTAAGATTTGGTAAGAACCTACTCCTTCCTATACACAGTTCGGTGTGAGGAAGATTTAGCTCAAACCCTCCACCCATTTCTCCGCAAATATTAACCAAAGTTGTTGTCTAGAATCTTATTTCAGATGAATTCCTGAGTTCAAAGATCTTCAACTGGGTCCAACTATTCTTGTCATCTAGTTGATCATCAAGACACCTGCCAGACAGGGTCTGGTAGCCATTTAAGGGTTTGGCCACGCGGTGCCCGCGGTGACCACGCGTTGGCCACGCCAAAACTGGCGCTCTGTGCGCCGGCAGCGTCGGGTCGCGTCGGCCAGCCCATCCCCGGCTGCCTTTGGTTGTCCGGGCGCGCCGACGTCACCGTGGCCGTCCACGCAGTCCTCCTAGAACCCTCTTCCACCTTCTCTTCCATCCTGGACGTGCCAGCTCCGCCCTGTCACAGTTCGCGCCCGTGACCCGCCGTCGTCATCTTCTTCCTGTCCTCTTCTTCATCGAGCTCGGTCGAGTTCGCCCATGGCCTCTCCACTCCACATGAAGCCACCCGGCGCTCACAACTGGCCAGCAACGTCCTCCCCGAGCTCTAGTGCGCTGATAAGGCCGCCACGGTGGCTGTGCCCATCTATTCTCGCCGGATGCCTATATATAGGCCCTCCCCACACCCCTCGAGCTCACCAGCCCCTCCAATCATGCTCTGGATTTCCCCTGCCTCTGGCTCGAGCCGCTGTGCCCCCACGGGCTCAAATTTGACCACAGCCACCACCGCAGCTCTGCGCCCAGCCTACCCCGGCGCTTGTGATGATGCCCACGAGATGCGCCACTCGCCACAGACCACCCCCACCTCCTCGGCCGACTGTTTCTCCCATCTGAGCTCCTCCATTGGCTGGAACTGCCGCGCCTTGCCGCTGCTCACACCGGTGCCCACAGCTACTGGGACGCCCACGGCTTAATCGTGCACTAATCATACACGCAAATGCACACGATCAAGCCTAAGGACTCACTTGAAGACATCACAACACAACTCTAGACATAAATTAAAATAATACAAGCTTTATATTACAAGCCAGGGGCCTCGATGGATCTAATACATAAGCTCGCATACAAGCGTCAGCGGAAGCATCAGATATCTGAGTACAGATATGAAACAGAAACAGGTAAGCCTTTAGAAAGGCGGGGCAAAAGAAAAACACTATGATCGAAAGGCGCAGGCCTCCTGCCTGGGACGCTCCGAACCTACTCCTGGTCGTCGGCCAACTCATAGTAGTATCCACCCTCGGTGTAGTAGTAGCGATCGTCGGCGTGGGCAGCTGTATCCGGGGCTCCGTCATCTGGTTGCACCAAAAGGATATGGGGGAAAAAGAAAGCAAAGCAACCGTGAGTACTCATCCGAAGTACTGAGCAAGCAAGGATCTACACTACATATGCAACGTTATCAAAGAAGGGCTGTATATGTGGACTGGGCTGCAGAAATGCCAGAATAGAGAGAAGGCCTAGTCCTATCGAAGACTAGCATCTTCAACGGTCTTGCAGCATTAGAAGAGTGTAGGCTAGTACAGTATAAAGTAGTAGTAATGTTATCAACCTCACCCAGAGATCCTTCCTTGACTCCCTGCGGGAAAGCAATCCCAGAGCCATACAGTCATCAACCTCGCCCAGAGATCCTTTCTCGACTCGCTGCGAGAAAGCAATCCCAGAGCCCTAGTATCCATATCTCATCACAAGTATCCAGTTATAGTTGTATCGGTCGGGATACAACTCCGAGCGTCTGTTACCGAGGATCCGGCTATGCATAGATTAGTTCTTCCCTGCAGGGGTGCACCAACTTACCCATCATGCTCGATTAACTCCGGCCGGACACACTTTTCTGGGTCATGCCCGGCCTCGGCCAAATGACACACCGCAACCCTACCTAGAGCTCAGCAGAGAGGTCCCCATTGGTCTACATCCTAAGCGCTCAGGGGTCTTGGGCCATCGCCCTGTGCACTCCGAGTCGTTGCACGCAGGGGGAAGCCAGGCACCAGGGGGGCGCCGGTCCGTCCCGGCCGCAATGCTGAACTGGACGTCTGACAAAGCATTCGACTGATGCATACGATGCAGAGTACCCATATTTATTCCCGCGTGATGGTTAGTGCTATCGGGCTAGAGGCCCACTCAGATCACATATCGAAACTGTTAGTACATTGGGGGGTGCGGTAACGAGCAGAGACTCACGATCGATGTGACCCCGTCGCCCCGTCTTGAGGACTTGCGGCAAGGGCTAAGAGTGCCCGGCCACGCCTCGTATTCATCTCTCGGGTACCGTCCAGGTCAACCCATCTCGACATCACTCGCGGGTACCCCTCAGGGTCGACCCGCCTTTCCAAGTAACAGTAGCACAGTCCAAGTATCCGTGTGTCCATAACATCAGGGGAATCCGAGGTATCACCCTCGTTGGATTCCTACTCGATGTATCCGTCAAGGTGAACTCGGAGGAATCACCCTCTATGGGTTCACACTTGAGGTGTTGCGCGACAGGGTCGTATCGGAAGTGGAGAAGGAGGAATCACCCTCGATGACCACGACCAATTATCTACCCTACAAGGTTAACATCAGAAGTGCTGATGAGGTATCACCCTCGACACTCGATAGTAACCCAGTAGTGTCGTACAACTAAGGGGGTGATGCGTGGTGCCGGGGCCTGGCGGTCGATCATGTTGATCGGGTCATCTAATAATCCAGCGGGGGCAACTAGGGACAAAGTGGGGTCTTTGGTGGGTCTCTACCCAGCCTATACTAAACAGTTTAGGATAAGCAGGTATGTATCAAAAGCAGGTTACAAGATCGGGTCATGCATCGGAATAGGTAAAGCAGTAGCAGCAGCAATTCTAATGCAAGCACAAGAGAGAAGAGAATAGACGATATAGGCATGCTCAAGGGGGGGTGCTTGCCTGGTTGCTCGGCGGCAAAGGCAAGGTCGTCAACGGCAGCGTCGGGCTCCTGAGCTGCGTCGGTCTCGGGGACGACGCCGGTGTCGGGGTCTACCGAGAGAGAAGAGGTGGAGGAAACAAATAAATACACGGCAAACATAAGCAACACAGAGTAGGCTATGCTAACATGCAGTGAAGGGTTGCCTAAAAGCATGTCTAAGTAATATTAGTTATTTTACGATTTAGGTTGGAATTATTAACCGGTGTATAAGCAATATTCATCTACCAGTAACAGGCTAAAAGTTGCGGGTTCACCTCCGTAGAGGGTCCCGACACGGAAACAGAGGGCACGGTCAGTTTCGTCTCGTCGTTCTGATCAACTTTCATGTACAAAGTTTTTTTGATGCGAGCTACGGTTTAAGTTATATGATTTTTCTAAGTTTTAAAGAATTTCTGGAATTATTTTAAATTAATTAAATATGAATAATCCAGAATAGTAGCAGCTGACATCAGCATGACATCAGCGGGTCAAACCGAGCTGACCAGAGTCAACTATGACAGGTGGGGCCCACATGTCAGTCACAGTACTAATTATTAGAGGATTAAATTTAACTAATTAACCTAATTAGCTTGTGGGACCCACTCTCAGTGTCAGCTTTAGTTAACTAGTTGACTAACAGATTAATTAACATTTTCATTTATTTTTAAAACGTTTTAGCGGTGGGGTCCACGTGTTAGTGGCCCAGTCAGCCCAGTCAGCGGGGTTGATTGGTCAACTGGGCCCGCGGGACCCAGCGTCAGCGGCACAGGGGCGGCCCCATGCGATGCCACGTGGGCGCCCGGTCAGTGCCGGCCGCCGGTGAGGCGGGACGTGGCGGGGACGACCGGAACCTCGTCGGAGTTCGCTGTGATGCTCCGTTTGGCACGATTTTGGTCGCGTTTGAACGGGCGTCGAGCGCCGCGTCCGATGGTGGTTGCAGATGCCGCGGGGGTGCAGCGTAGCGGCGACAGCATTGAGCTGGGTGGCGGTGGCGTTCGGGCCCTCGACGGGTCGGTGGAGCGGCGTGCGTTCGGGACAAAAGGATGGACCAGGCGGCAGCTACGCGACGGCACGGACTCGGTGGCGCGCTCGGTTGAGCCAGTGCGGCACTACAGAAGTAGCATGAGGTGCGGTGGCGGCGGTCAGAGCAGGCAAGCTGGACCATGGATAAAACGACGACAGGAGACGGCAGAGAGAGAGAGGGGTTGCGAGGCGGCGCTCACAGCGTTGACGGGAAGGCTCGGGGAGGCGCGACGCGGTCACCGTCGAGGGGATCTATGGCGGGAAGGCTACGGTGGCCGTGGCGGGGAAGTGCTCGATGCGGTTGAGGTAGAGCCACCCCCGACGAATGAAGGGCAGGGGAAGAAGTGGTGGTCGCTTGCGGAGCTCCAGGACAGCTCACGGTGACGAATGGGCACCGGTGTCCACGTGTTCTACGGTGGCGGCGCCATGGTTGCACTCGGGAGGGAGTGGAGAGGTGGTGGGGAGGGGAATGTGAGGCGGGGGAGACGCCAGGGGGTCGCGGGGCTCTGCCCTTATCCTCCACGGAGGGCGCGGCAGCGCGCGGTGTCGAGCAGCGCAGAGGGGGGGCCAGCCGGGCGAGTGCGCGTGCGGCTACAGCGGCGCGGGGAGGAGCAGTGGGGGTAGGGGACGGCGACAGGCGGGCTGGGCCTCCCTGTGCACTCGAGGCCCAGGCACCGTGGCCTTTTTCTTTTGCTTCGTTTTCTATTCTGTTTTGCTTTTTAGTTCCTGTTTTGCAAATAGTTAGGCCCCCAATTGACTTTGAAAAATATGTGACCTAGCTTATTAAATATGGTGCATTATTTGCCACTGCCAGAAAATGGTTTGGAGCCAAAATGGTTTCATATGAATTTTCAATAAATGAAATGGATTAAAGGGGTGCTGTGTTGGTACAGTTTCTTGACGTTAGAGTCACTTAACTATCTCAATTAATATTGATTATATTTTTATAATCGCTTTGGCAATATTTGCAATAATATGAACATTTTAGTTTCTGATTTGAACAACTTTTATTTTTACTTTGTATATGAATTTCAATTTGAATTGGAATTGGAAATGAGATATGATGCAATGATGATCAAGCATAGTTAATCATGGTGACTTGGCATGATCAGAGGGTGATCACTGTGGTGTGAGGTTGGGGATGTTACAAATCTCCTCCACTACAAGAAATCTCGTCCCGAGATTTAAGTGGGGAAGAAATGGGTAACTTCGGGACATCTGACCCTCGTAGGGTCGATTAGCTGATGAACAATGCAGGGAATGTGGCAGAAGTATCTCTCGAGTTGAAACTTAGGAAACATCGAGAGCAAAGTATGAAGGTACAATAAGAAATTTCGCGCGAATGGACGTCCGATCGATACCTGAACAGAGTGTGATGAGGGGTTCATAGCATCGGGAATAGATCATCTCTCAGAGAGTGGCTCGTGACAACACGCAAAACCAAGAGCATATGATACTTCGGAATCAAGGATATACAGGAGAGCCAGGTTCCGATCCTGTGGAACCGTGGGGGGTGTCGATCGAGAGTTGGGAGGATGGTGTCATCTTGCTCGGATATGACAGCAAGGCTAGTCAGAGGGTATCCTGTCAGTTATGTTGGCAACAACATCGGTACCAAGGGCGAGGAATGAAGAGAACCATTTTCCTGCTCGTTGAACAAGGCGGACCAATAGGCAAAGTTCTCGTCAATCGGTGGTTACCATAAGGTCATCAACAGTAGTAACAGGGTCTTACCGATAGAGTTGTACAACTGAGGTGTTAACATAAGCAGGAGAATATTAATGCTTAGGTCATATAGCTCACAAGAAAGGTTAAACAAAACAATGGAAAGAAAAATGAGATTATACCCGAGTATTGGGTATACCTCCTTCCCAAGAGCTAGCAGAGAGGGATAATCATAGCAGGATTGCAAATAGATAACCATCTAGGAAAAAGGGGCGAGGAAATCTCATGATGTTACCCATACAACGGTGTTTGGATAATTGATCAAGAAACAATTAGCATTGAGCTTCGAGTGTTCTTGTTGATGATAGTAGTACCACAGTCATGTTTCGGCATAGCATTGACATGGTCATCAGGTAAAGTTCGAACCTTGGGAACACAAAGGATCCATCAGGAATTTCTAGAACATCTCATGCAATTTTATCAGTAAATAGATGAGGATGTGGCCGATGCGTTCAGCTGCAATCCATTGTCATGTCAAAAAGGATGTATTTCCAAAATTATATGAACAAGTTTGTGTTCGGGGGAAGGCAAGAATGTTGTCGATGATAACACAAATCATCGAGGGGCAAGGATGATATTTCTCCTCATGAATTCAATTGATATCCTGGAAGAGCTCAGAATGTTGAAGATGATCATGACACATTTGTCGAGAGATTTCATGAAGATGTAATCGATAGGCAATGATATCAAGTCAGAGGAATGATGAAGCGAAAGGTTATTGGAACCACGGGTATGACACAAACTCGAAACCAAACTTGCTGTTCAAGGCGAAATGATATGATGAGGACGAGCGACATAGGCTTAGCTCATCGTCGAAAATTGTTCTCCACGAAGAAGGACCAGGTAGCATAGTTAAAATTTAGCAAGATAATGATATAGCCGATCAGGCTAGGAATGACTTGAAGGATTATTAAACTCGTAAGCAACAAAAATTATTTAGAGTTATTGGATCGGAGTGCGGAATCGATTCACTTATCGGTGTTCTCGAGTGACTAACAACTCAGAACCCGAGGGAAATCTGAAAATGTGTGAGAAGCAATACTAGAAGAAGACTCATAGGAAGCAACACAGTTCATTGATATTCTCGATATACCAGAGGGTAATACTCGAAGATAGGGCAGAATAGAGTTTGGATAGGTGTATTCATCTGCAGAAGACAAGTACTTTAACTTGTCCGAGAAATGGGATCAAAGATGAACAATGTGGTCGGAACCACATTTGCAAAAGACCAAATCCCAGATATAAAATGAACTTATACCAAGGGGACAATTAATTTTAAGAGAAGCTTCCATGATAAGATCTACATCGTTTCCATGGGCATGAACACAAAGTTCAAGGTCGACTCCCACTTCTCCAATGCACAACTTTTCATTCACTTCTCGCTTTCGAAGAAGTTGTAGTGTTGAAATTTTATCTGACGAAAAGCCAGTAGGGTATAACCCGCATAATTTTCGAGTTCACATGGATTAGGGAAGGCATAGGTTCAACCCATTGGGGCATCTAAGGAACATATAACGCAAACTTCAGGAGTAAATTATACAAGCCCGAAAGCAGAGCATGATTACGAAAGCAGAGGATACAATTTACCAAAGGCATTATGTATCCGAGGAAAGGCTCACAAGGTCATTGAATATGAAGGACACTGTCGGATAATAATCCAGCAATGAGTCCGACGATTCATGACAAAGTTGATGTGAGTATTGGTAATCAATTAGGGAAGAACGGATGCAAGTGCATTGGCTTATCAACACATCTGAATAATTTGATGCTTTAAATATAAAGAAACTTGATTTCTAGATCGCTGTATCAGAATGAGATGCTCTGATCGAAGATGGATAGGTTGAACAGACATAGAGGCACACCGATCAAATCTTGATTGGGCGAGAACCAGCTCATATCCGAAATGATGTCTGAGCCGAAAAGAAAATTTTCTAAGGATTAATTGATGATTGTGAGTATTCGCTAACATGTTGACTCAATAGGATCAGAATGTCAACCACAAAGGATTATAGTAAATATTGCTAGGCATGTGGAATTGACCATAATGCAAGCAGGCAATGAAAATCAAGAGCAGTAGGCTGCAGAGGATTTTTGGGAGATCAAATAGCATTTCCAAGTATTTTGGAAAGCATAAGAACAACTGGGGAGGAACAGACCCCGGGTAAGTGAATTATCCGCAGTGCAAAAAGAAGCTGCAAAGCTGAAGGCACAAAGGATTCTCGGAACAACGGAGAGTACTAGGGGTATCTTGTAACAACAGGAGCAACTGGGGACGAATGTACAAGCGGAAAGGATGTTATTCACGGGGATTATCGGTGGTCAGGAAATGCAAGGTAGTGGGCACAGGGTCTCGGGAAACACCGAGGAGTATCTATAGAATCTTCTGGTGAAGCAAGCGATCATCTGTAGTGAAGGGCTCTCCGGGAGGAAGTGGTTACGAGAACCTAATGTCGGAGTTAGTAAAATCTTTAACCCGAATAGAAGGGAGATTCAGAGTCCCAAGCTTGGGGATGCCCATGGCACCCCAAGCCATTCTCCAAAGAGAAGCAAGCAACTAAGCTTGGGGATGCCCGAGTGGCATCCCCTCTTTCTTCTATCGACCATCGGTATTTTACTCGGAGATATATTTTTATTCGTCACATATCATGAGTTTTGCTTGGAGCGTCTTGTATGATATGAGTCTTTGCTTGTTTTGCTTTTTATTTTAAGTCATGAATCCTTGCTGGACACACCTATTTGAGGGAGCCAAAATTATGCTATGACTTGTTAGAATTTCTCTCTATGCTTCACTTAAATCTTTATGAGCTATGGAATTGCTCTAGTGCTTCACTTACATCTTTTTGAGCATGGTGTGCTTTAGTATTTTTGAAAAAATGCTCTCATGCTTCACTTAGATTTATTTGAGAGTTAGTAAATTTTTTTTTAGAAATTCTCTCTTGCTTCACTTAAATTATTTTGAGAGAAGAAAATTTTATGCTCATGTCCTTCACTTAGATTTGTTTGAGCTATCAAAAGCAACATATGAAATTAGTCCCAAAGTGATAGATATTCAAAAGGGATATAATAAAAACTTTCATGAAGATCATTGGACAAAATAGACTTGATTCCTTGTAATAGTTTTGCGATATGATGATATAATATGTGAGTCATGTTAATGAGTAATTATGGCTTAGTAAGAATATTGGTGTTAAGGTTTGTGATTCCCTATGCAAGCACGAAAGTCAATAGTTATGCAATGAAATTACATACTACTTGTGGTGCATTATTCGGTGTTAGTTATGCTTAATGCTCGCTTATGAGATTTTTTGTTTCTTGGTTGGATTCTTCTCAATCTTTTGCTAGCCTTCATTTGCACTAAGTATGATCACTACTTGTGCATCCAAAATCCTTAAACCAGTTTTTGCCATATGAGTCCACTATACCTACCTATATGCAGTATTTCCGTGCCGTTCTAAGCAAATTTGTATGTGCCATCTCTAATTTCAAAATAAATTTCTCTTTTGTGTGCTCGTACTGCTCATGAAACAGTAGGGGGTGGCTGATATATTTCCATGCTAGATGTGTTATTCTCAATATGAGTGTTTATTCACTTGTCATTGCACAAGAGTACGAAAAAGGTATTAGGGATGCCCAGTCCCAAAATGAAAAATGAATTTACTTTAGGTTGTCAAATAATAAATTCCTTGGAAAGTGTTGGTATGGACGGCACCCGTGGATTCGGCTAGCCGTGGAATGTGAAAGAATGGTGGAAAAAGGAATAAACTTTATTTTCTGTTTGGGAACCGCCTACGATATATCTAGCATGGAAAGTATTGGGAACTACTCGATCATTTTCGTTGACAAGAAAAGCATGCCACCCAAAATGTTTTATCTCTACTTTTTTCGCTTTGAGCTCTGGCACCTCTACAAATCCCTACTTCCCTCTGTGAAGGGCCTTTCTTTTACTTTATGCAATTTTTATTTTGAGTCTCCATCTTCTCTTATAAAGCACCAACTAAGGGGCACTATGGTCGTACTTGAGCATTGGATGTAGCTAATATGCGAGTGTGTTTCATGAATGGATCAATGATTGAGCATAATGGGCTAGGGATAACTTGCTTTAGTGTTGATATTTTGAAAGACATGGTTGCTTGTTGATATGCTTGAGTATTAAAATCTTCATGTCAAAACTAGACTATTGCTTTGAATCATATAAAAGTCCAAATGTCCATGCTACAAAGAAAAGAATATGAGATGAACATGTTAGGCAGCATTCCACATCAAAAATTCTGTTTTTATCGTTTACGTACTCATGGACGAGCAAGAATTAAGCTTGGGGATGCTGATACGTCTCCAACGTATCTATAATTTTTTATTGTTCCATGCTGTTATATTATCATTCTTGGATGTTTTACAATCATTTTATAGAAACTTTATATCATCTTTTGGGACTAACCTATTGACATAGTGCCCAGTGCCTGTTGCTGTTTTTTGCTTGTTTTTACTTCGCAGGAAATCAATACCAAACAGAGTCCAAACGCAGCGAAACTTTTTGGTGATTTTTTCTGGACCAGAAGACACAAGTTGGGCCAAGGAAGTACCAGAGGGGTGCCCCGAGGTGGGCGCAACCCACCTGGGCGCGCCTGGAGGCCCAGGCGCGCAATGGTGGGTTGTGCCCACCTCGGTGGCCTCCTGCACCGCCTCTTTGCTCTATAAATACCCCAATATTACAGAAACCCTAGGGGAGTCGACGAAAATCAATTCCAGCCGCCGCAAGTTCCAGAAACAACAGATCCAATCTAGACACCATCACGGAGGGGTTCATCATCCTCATTGGTGCCTCTCCGATGATGCGTGAGTAGTCCATTGTAGACCTACGGGTCCGTAGTTAGTAGCTAGATGGCTTCCTCTCTCTCTTTTGATTCTCAATACAATGGTCTCTTGGAGATCTATTTGATGTAACTCTTTTTGCGGTGTGTTTGTTGGGATCCGATGAACTTTGAGTTTATGATCAGATCTATGTTTTTATCCATGAAAGTTATTTGAGTCTTTTGATCTCTTATATGCAAGATTACTTATAGCCTTGTATTTCTTCTTCGAATCTTTTGTTTAGTTAGGCCAACTAGATCGATTTTTCTTGCCATGGGAAGAGGTGCTTTGTGATGGGTTCGATCTTACGGTGCTTGATCCCAGTGACAGAAGGGGAACTGACACGTATGTATCATTGCTATTAAAGATAACAAGATGGGGTCTATTTCTACATAAATAGATCTTGTCTACATCATGTCATCGTTCTTATTGCATTACTCCGTTTCTCCATGAACTTAATACACTAGATGCATGCTGGATAGCGGTCGATGTGTGGAGTAATAGTAGTAGATGCAGGCAGGAGTCGGTCTACTAATCTTGGACGTGATGCCTATATAATGATCATTGTCTGGATATCGTCATAATTATTTGAAGTTCTATCAATTTCCCAACGGTAATTTGTTTACCCACCGTATGCTATTTTTCTCGAGAGAAGCCACTAGTGAAATCTACGGCCCCCTGGTCTATTTTCTCATCATATATTTTCAGATCTATATTGCTATTTGCCTTTTTATTTGCCACTTTCATTTTCAGATCTATATTTCTAAAAACCCAAAAATATTTATCTTCACTTTATTTTATTCGCAATCTATTTCTCCAATCTACTACAATTTATCTCATGTCCATTTTCCAATTTCTGGCGCCGTTACCCAAAAGGGATTGACAACCCCTTTAACATGTTGGGTTGCAAGTATTTGTTCTTTCTGTGCAGGTGTTGTTTATATAGGGTTGCTTGGTTCGCCTACTGTTTCGATAACCTTGGTCTCACCACTGAGGGAAATACCTACCGTTGTTGTGCTGCATCATCCCTTCCTCTTTGGGGAAATATCGACGTAGTTCAAGCCAACATCTGCTGCCCTGTATGCCTCAGCCTCCTCCAAATGTATATAATATATCTGTTTTTCCTCAAAGTTAAACAAAGAAGGGGCCGGCAAAATAACATGGACAACACGCTTTTTGTTAAATATTAACCTGTACCGATATGCTGGGTTTTCCCTTTCAAGAAATTGACGGCGGGCCCTGGCATCATAATCTAGGAAGCTAATAGGCAACTGATGGTCATCATCTCTAATTGGTACTTCAAGATAAGCATCTATGCGAGTAGCATAAATTCCCCCTTAGAGATCAGCATCGAAAGAATTTTTATTTAAGTGACATGCAATTATTGCCCCAAGATTAAATTTTCTATCGCCCGGTACAATACATTTTAAAATACTCAGGTTAGGAGCACAGGTAGTACTAAGATCATGTTTACCAGTTATGCATCTTCCTATGAATAGAGCAAAGTAATGAATGGTAAGAAAATGTATGCTCCCAATCCTAGCTTGCGTCACACCTCTAGTTTCCCCTCTAGTAATGCTCATAAGAAATTCCTCACAATCAGATTTATGAGGCTCAAAACAAGTTCCCCAAAAAGGAACTCTACATGCGTTGGAAGAATCTTGAATACTCATGCGATAGGATTTTTCATAAAGATTGAATAGAACATCATGAGAGGATCGGTGAGTTACATACTTGAATTTCACAAATGAATCAGTAAGATTATGATATTGCACACACTGATCTGAGAGGAAATTCGTCAACTCAGCATTTTGCACGAACATGTCGAACTCTTCTTTAATGCCAATATTGGTCATGAAAACTTCAGACGGCCACTCACAAGCCTTCACAATGGCATCGCAAGGAATGTCATTATCGGGTTCACAGTATGCAGGCCTTGGGGACCTCTTGCTCGAAGAACCTCCTGAGATGAACTTCTTGAACATTCTTTCCTCTGAAAAATTTCTGAAATTTTTAGTCCCCAAAATAAAAGTGAATGAAACTTAACCAAACTAATAGCAACTACTCCCACAAGGACCTAGAGGTTGTATCAAGTATCAAAACTACTTAGAACCAAGTAAATTCAACATGCAAGCTCATATTCATGGTCACCAACCGTAGCAAAGTATGCAAAATATAATCTACTAGAGCAAAAACTAGTTCGACCATTGGAGGAGTCACATACCATGGAGCAATTCCTCCGAACAGTTTCGAAAATGGAACTCCGAGCAAGGAGATCGAAAATCTCAAGTCTCGGGGCAAGAACACAAGAACAAAAGCAAGCACGATTTTTTCTGGAGGTAATAGAAGAAGTGGGCTAGTGCACCAAGTGAGGATGTCCCCGTGGGCCCCACAAGCTCAAATGGCGCCCCCAGGGGGGCAGGCGCGCTACCTGAGCTTGTGGCTCACTGATGCACCCCCCTGGGTTGTGTTCAGTGCGAAAACTTGTTAATATTCTAGAAAAAATCATACTGAATTTTTAGGACATTCTGAGAACTTTTATTTTTGGAACATTTTTTCTTGCAAGGATAATTCAGAAAATCAGGATAAACATGGCATTTCACTTTATTAAACTTAAAATAACATAAAGCAAACTATATGTACAGAAAATTGTGCTTACGGAATTCATCGATCCTATGCAAAATTCATGGCAATCTCCTGGTACGCGTACATGAAACTTAAAATGCCTGGCCCCAACGGGGTAATCACAGTTAGCGGAGACACAAAGAATGCATATGAAGCCGAGGTCGCCAATATTGAGCTCGCCTCTGCTGAGCTAGTCGATGCCAAGACGACGGCTGAACTAGATAGCACCTCCCTAGTTAAAAAGCCAAAACCTGTACCTACCCCTCCTCTGGGCCAGGACGACAGGAACAAAGCAACGGACTTAGAGGAGTCCTCCAAGATGGTGGCTGCAAGAGCTGATTCAAGCGCCGCATAGGCGAATGCGGTGGTGCCTACTGGCTTCACAAAACTTCAAGGCCGGCAATGTCACCAATTGCACATGGAACATCACTCAGCTGCATCAATTTTATCCACTTGGTTAGTTTTATTTTTTGTCCATTATGTTTTAGCTCTATCAAACAATTGTGAATAAAGATGTTCCACTCCATAGTGAGTTTTATGATTCCTTTATTATCTTTCTAAGTGGTAAAATATTACCCTCCTCGGGGTAAACTTAGAGGCTGCATCCAAATTGATCTCTCTAAAGCCAGGCTCAGGGGATGCATCACCAAAGTGGACCTCCCCACAGCCAGCTAAGAGGTTGTATCACATAGATCTCTCTAAATATTGGACCCGGGGGCTACATCAAAATCGGCCTCCCTGTGGTCACACCTGGTGGCTGCATCGTAAATCTACCGGTTTTTTCTGGCATCCCTGTCGTGGATTATGATTTATTGCGGAATATTCCTAAAGGTGTTTAAGGAAGCCAGGTCATATTAGTGGTGTTGTCTGCATTACCATGCCACTAGTATATCAGGTACTAGTGGTGTGGTGTGCTTCGTGGAACACCACCCATGTTGTGAGCCAGGCCCACTGCCCAGCCAAACTTATTAGTGGCATTGGAAAAGTGTTGTTCGCCACTAGTGCTCACGGCTTTCGTGGCGCGGCGCGTGCGGCTCAACGCCACTACTAATTGAAGGGTCCAACAATCCTGCCCACGTAAGCTTCTACACCACATTTGATAGCGGCGTGTGAAAGGTTGGCTTTTGTGGCATTCCATCTAGGTTCGACGCCACTAATGAGCACCAAATCTAGTGTGAAACCAAACAGGTTTCTAGTTCCCACGAAAGCTGCTCGTGTCCCCTGTTCCACTATATATACCCTGCCATTTGATCGATGAGAGAGGCACACATTCTCTCCCTCTCACGTGGTGCCGGATATCATCCCCAGCTCAAGTTGGGTTCACACGAAGATGAAGAACATCCTGCCATAGAACTGCGAGGTGGCGATTCAGGATGTTCTAAAGATGGAGTTTCCGGACGAGCGCTACAACATCATTCCTCGGAAGGACGGCGTCATCTTCGTGCAATTCTTATTCACAAGCTCTGTGAAGAAGGTCCAAGGTCAAGTGTGGGGCAGCGGCCCCGAGACCGTGACGTTCTACTCCATCTAGTTCGATGCCAAGGACAACATGCCTCGAAGAGATGGTATCATCACCGGCCTCTTCGTCTTCTTTAGCTGGACTCTCGGCCCTGCTGATGCAGTCGCCATTAACTTCATCATCCTTGTTGTCCCCATCTTCTTCCTCAGTTGGTGGGTCTTTGTTGCCCCCGCCGGCTCTGGCTCCATCAGGCGCCGCATCTCTATGGACAACGCTTGGCCGGGCAATGGGGGCATGGAGATGGAGGCACCAAATTAACCATGTCAGAAGTAAAAATATGCGACAAATAAGGCTGGGCAGGGCTACTTACGTTATCCGGCAGGTTCCCCCGGTGAAACGGCTTGATGGTGATGCTGAGGGCGATCTCATCCTGAGACACGTGGGTCACGAAGTGCATGCGCGACTTCAGCTCCGATTGTGAGATTTAGCCGTGTTGCAGCTGACATGGATCCTCCGGCCCCTCATACTCGTACATTGAAAGACATAGTACTAATACCTAAAGTAGTGAACCAGATTCCTACTACAGGCCAACCAGCCAAGAAGAAGTGTAAAGAACGAGAGTTGTTGAAACTAGCATATTGGAAGATTAATCAGCCAAGGATTGGCCTATTTCGCTAGGGGCTGAATTTTCCTTTCTAGCCATGTCTTCATAATATGCATTCCGGTGAGCCCGGCATCCTTGAGCCATTGCACCTCGGCAATGAGCAACTCCACCACTTTTGAGGGCTTCTTAACTAGCTTCCAAGATTTGAGCTTCTCAGGAGGCGTGATCGAGAACGCTGGCAGCCCAGCTTCGATCGAGAGGTTATGCACGTAAAATCAGGCCTTTTGCCACACGCGGACCGACCTTAGTAGTGGGATCTTTAAATAGTTGGAGTATGGCCGCGACTGGATGTTTGCGCCCCCCGCAGTCACAGACCATGCCATCATTCTTCTCGGCCTTAACCCGGAAGTAGTTGGGCCCCAGCTGAAAATGCGGCTGCATCCCCATGAAGCACTCACACATCACTATGAAGCACACAATGTGGAGCACCCCATTGCATGTGATGTAATGCAGCTGGCAACCATCGAAGCATAGGAGCCCGTGCATGAAATCGTGCAGGGGCAGTGAGAGGCCCCTGCAGATGAAAGGCGTCGGGATGATGCGGTCCAAGGTGTTTGGCACTGGCATGGACTCTGCCATCTTCGCGGGTGACTACAAAAGTACACCCCATGGCGGGAGGAAACCCTGAGTGACGAGGTCCTCCAAATGCTTGTTCATCGTGACCACAGGCTTCTTAGCCTTGTCGGCAGCACCACCCCGACCGCTGCCACAACCCCTGCCAGCGTCCCCGCCCCAGCCTCAGCCTCTGCACCCTTGGCCTATGTTGCTTTGCGCCATCACACCGGCGTGCATTGGTGGTGGCTGGGAAAAAGCAAGAGAGAAAAAGGAAACTCGTGAAACTCTTTGACAATGGTAGATGAGCGCCTGCGAGGAGAAGAAGCAGAAGGAAAAGAGGGGAATGGATGAAGGCTTTGTCGCGGTACTTCTCCACCCTCATAAAGTATTGTGGGAAACAGAAACAACGTTTTTCACACCTTGACACATGCCCCATATCTTCGGCCAAAACCGTCCACTACGCGCATTACAGGCGCAGGAATCGGGCCGTGATGATGACATGCAGGGACCGAATCGCCAGCATTGAACAACTTCACCATTGTAACAGAAACAAATGAGGGTTCGTGACCTATTGTTGAGCCCCACGCTCCCTCGATCCTCACACCTGACACATACAAATCTGATTTGGGTGGATACACTGCATCTGCTTGAAGGTTGATCCGAACCAGGTTTAACTCGTCGTCAAGCGTAAAGTCCCCTAATGGCAATACCAAGATTAGTGGTGCTTCGGAGGTCGAACAACACAAACAGGTCAACACCATTGAAGCCAGATGTTACTTAAACAGAGGAACCGGATGTCCTGTGAATCATGCGCGGTGGCGTTGGTCCTCCTTCCAAGCCTCTAGGCCCATGGATCACACAACATTTATAACCTTGTTTGCTCGAATCTGGTATTTTTAAAGCTGGATCTACGTGAAGCCGGGCATCTCCTACAACAAAGAAGACGAGGAGCCCGGGCGTCCTACACGCCCAGCGAAGTGGCTTTCAACTTCCCCTCAAGATGAGCAAGCCCGGTCAATTGCGTGATCTTCTACCTCTCTAGGGTAAGCTAGCTCAATAATATTTTTTTGTTCAGGATTGAAGGGGAGCCTGTCAAGATTTTGCCAGATAGTTCAAGATGGAGCGCGAGGTACAACTTCAACCAGGACGGAGCCGAACTCCTGACAAGCCCAGGGGCTACTGACGGTACATGGTACCGGGGGTATCTAACTTGCCAGGAAGACGGTCCACCAGGCCGGCCATAGGGCCCAGTGGGCCAAGGCATGGCCCGGGCCCCTCACCCCACAGGTGACCCTCCTTCCAGAAGATCATCAACTTGGCGTACAAGGTGAGGACCCCTCATCCGAGACGGACTCTAGGTCGGTAATTACCAACTAGGATTCATGCAACCCTAGGTGTCATCACCTTTTATAAGGCGAGTCCTAGGGGTAGTTCCAGAGATATACAATCTTCAACCCTAGTCTCGATAGTATCTATATCAACTCCATTGTAACCCCCTATTACGAGGTGACCCCTACATCAATCAAATCCAAGAAGGAGTAGGGCATTACCTCAACTATGACGGCCTGAACCTAGGTAAATGCTTCATGTACAATCCCTTCTGGTACTTCTCGTCATGTGCACCACCCTATCGGGACTACTACCGGTTTGATATAGCGACAGTCGACCTGACCCTTTTGAATTCTTCCCAATCCACCTTTTCAATCATGTTGTATTTGGAGAAGGGCTCCTTGCCTTTCTTCATGAACTTCCTGTGGAACACATACTTCCAATTTCTACAAGCATCCCTCGCCTTCTTGAGAGCACACTATTCCGCTTACTTTCTTCACTTCTTTGGAACAAGGAAATGCCGCATGATCTTGGTGGCTATCTTGTCCCGCTGACCTTCATCTACCTTTTTTCCAATGTGGCACGTTAAAGTTGACCCTCGCCTTTGCAACATATCCGAACACACTCCTGAACAACTTCCATGTTTTAGCTGGTTCGGTGGGAGCGCAACTCTTCACATCAATGTCACCTAATAGCCATACACCTTTAGGCTGCAGTGTTGGTTTTCTCAGACCGCTCCACAATGTCTCGACTGAAGTGGTGACCGTGGCTAGTGTGCCACATTCTGGAATCGGTGAGTGTGACGTTAAGGTGTCCATGGACTCACTATGGGATCCCGAAATCTCATGCGATTCATTGCCCATGGATGACGACATCTACAAAATGCACAAGCCAAATTTAGAACAGTTGTACTGCGTAACATTAATAGAGCAAGCTGACTAAGCTAACTTGATATCAAGCTAACTAAAAGAAACATCTTTAATTTCTAAAAACTGATTATTCACTTTGTATAACTAAAATATATATCTTTAACTGAACAATGCTATTGCTTAAGTGATTATTCAGTTTTGTAAACGTTGCTTAAATAAGCAAACTTGACAACAAGCTAACTAAAAGAAACATCTTTAATTCGTAACCAATTTGGGGATAGATCAAACAAAACAAAAAATAGCAAAGGCCTCACCTTGCAATAGCCGGAGTTCGCTTGCCAGTGGAGAAGAAATTGAGGTCGTCGGGGAGGTGCTCACTCACGGGAACAGAGGGAGGAGATGGTGGCGGGTGCATCGGGTATGATGGCCGGAGAGACAATGCTTTGAACAGAGGGGGAGAGGGTGGAAGGCTCGGTGAGGCAGGGATCCCTTGCAGCACAGGGAGGGGCTCGGCGAGGACGGCGAGGCACAGACGGGTGGGGTCATTGGCCAGAGAAACGACGCCCGGAATGGAGGGGGAGAGAGCGGCGGGTTCGGGGAGTTAGGGGTCTCTGCGAGCACGGCGAGGCACGAGTAGCCAGAGGGGCGGACACAGACAGGGTCAGTGGCTGGAAAGGGCAGAAGAGCATGGTGGTGACGGCAAGGGCAAGAATGTGGGCCTGGGGAATTTTGGCCCGTGGGGGGGGGGTGGTCGGTGGCGGGGGGGGTGGTCGTCTCGGTTAGGGATTTGGGGGGAAATGGATGTTGCACGTGCTGCTGGTGAAAATTTCGCTAAGGGTCGTGGGTAAAGCACACATCGCACACGTTTAAGTCGCTCCAACCGTGTGTGATGCGTGGCAAAACTTTAAATGATAAAATCACTTAAAATTTCTAAAAATCATTATAAAATCATTTTAAACTGGTAAAAATAATATAAACTCATTTTAAATTGGTAAAAAAAATCATTTTATCGGTCTAATAATTGTTGAAGAAGGAACTACATTGTTACAGACTAAAGTTTTGTAATAAATCATTTCATACAAAAAAAATGTGTATAAAATCAATTTATCAATGCTAATATTCATCTATTACATAAATATTCAAAACAAGTCTCATGAAATATTCATCCACTACATAAATATCTCAATACAATTTGGTGCTCACCCCTCTAGAGAATTTCCCTTGTATATATGTCCATTGGAATGATCATCTCGTGCGTATGAAGATCCTTTGAGGATTTTAACTTCAGCTCCGATGCATACTCCAATGGTTGGTATCTCATCAAACTGACTATACTCATCTTCATCAACACATTCTCAACTCCTACTATTCTCCTCTTTCTATACATCACTACATGGCAGTTCTTATGCACAAGAATGAAGGGGTTATTCATGTATGTCACCTTGCTGAGGTTGACAAACATCCACCCGTAATCATCGATCTTGACATGACCGAGATCGACCCATTTGCACTTGAATAGTGGAATCTTGAATTTCACGTAGTCAAGCTCCCAAGTCTCCTCTATGGTTCCATAGTAAACTTCAATCTTGTTAGCTGTGCTTATGGCTTCTACTCTGACAGAGCTATTCTGATGTGCGGTCCTAGCTTCACGTTCCTCTGTGTAGAACGTGTTGCCATTTATGTTGTATGCAGTGTATTTATGAATTGTAGGTGATGGCTTTTTGGTCAACCACGTTACACGGTCATATACCGCCCTATTGACCATATGGTTCTGCAGCCATCAGATGAATTTGTTATTGTGCTCATTTTAAATGAAATATCCGGTCGCTTTTGGGAACTCTTGCCTTAGATTTCTCAAGTATTCATCAACATAAGGGAGATTATCGTCAAATGGGATTTATCAAGCGTAGCTCGATCCTAATGGTAGTGTTTGATGCCAAGGAGCCCTTCTCCAGCTAGCCTTCCCTCGTGGCAAGACCGAGGCACACCAATGAGTTGTTGGTTCAAGTATTCGGTGCAAAACTCAACATCCTCCTCTGAGGTATAACCTTTAACGATGTTGGCCTCTGGCTGATACCGATTCCGACAATAGTGCCTGAGTATTCCCATGAACCGCTCGAATGGATACATGTTGTGTAGAAACACGGGGCCACATATATTTACCTTGTGCACAAGGTATACAATGAAATGGACCATGACATCAAAGAATGATGGCGGGAAAACATTTCAAGCTGGAGTAGTGTCTTGATCACATCTTACGGACCATCTAGATTCTCAGGATCTACGGCCTTCTACCATATTGTGTTGAATAAATCACACTGATGGCCACTGGGAGGATTTCTCAAAAATATTTCAGCAGAATATTTCTGATAGCCACTAGGAGTTTTTGTGTCATAATTACATGGCAATCGTGTGACTTCATACCGGCATGTTTCTTTTTAGCCATATCAACAAGACTCTTGATGTCTGCAGAGTAAGAAGATGGTGTTTTAAGTGTGAGCAAGAATTTTATTGTTTTCTACATGGATAAATTGTAACAAGCGGGCTTCAGATACCAACGGTCATTTCCCCTATCTTCTGGTAAAATTCTAGGTCTGAGATCGGTGATATCCATTCGTACATTATATCCAACCTTTGTTTTGCATTTAATTTTCAGTAATGGACCAAGGATGTTGTCACACATATTCTTTTCTACATGCGTGACATCGATGTAATGACATACATCTAAATCCTTCGGATAAGGTAAGTCATAGAATACCGATCTCTTCCTAAACATGCACTCCTTGTCTGTTCATTTCTTTGATCCAGGGCCCTTGCCAAGCTCAACTTTGATATCCTTGACCATCCCGTCGACCTGCATGCCAGAATAAGGCCCTGGTATGGCACCACACTCCACATCAACGTCGAATTATTCCTTCATTTTTCGGTATGGGTGATTTCTTTTCAAGAACATATGATGACGTGTGTAGACAGCTTTGCGCGAGTGCATAAGCGATTGACTAGCGGTGTTATCCATGCATGTGACACAGGCTTTGCCATCCCATGTTTTCTGCCTTGATGTGTTGCCATATGCCAAAAGATCATGGATTGTAAGAAGCAACAATGCACGTAGATCAAAGTACTCTTTTTTTATGCATCCCATACGTGTGCTCCTTCTTTCCACAATGTCGTCAATTCTTCTACCAGTAGCTTGAAGTAAATGTCAATATCATTTTCAGGTTGCTTCGGGCCTTGGATAAGCGTTGACATTAGGATGCACTTTTTATTCGTACATAGCCAAGGATGAAGGTTAGACATGCATAGAAGCTCCGGCCAAATGCTGTGTTGACTGGTCATATTGCCAAATGGATTCATTCTGTCCATACTAAATCCAAATTTTACATGTCTTTGGTCCATGTCGATGTTTGGATAATGTTCAGGAAGTGATCCCCGCGGCACCCACATCCTATGTTGGCCAAGACTTTGTGGAAAATATCCGAGCCCGCAAACACGGGCGAGTACAACGCGTGGGTTGACTGCTCACCACTACTCCCTCCTGCTGTTGCTGCGTCCTTCTATCGCCGTCACGTGAGGAGCATCCGCACACTATTTTATCCACCCGTCGCTAACAAACGAGCAATGTCCACCCGTCACCGCTGTGCGAGGAGCATCAGCGCACTACTACATCACCCATCCCTACCATGAGAGGACTGTCTGCCTGCCTCCGCTATGCGAGTTGCACCCGCCCATCGCCGCCACGTGAGGAGCGCCCGTCCGTCGCCATCACACGTGGAGCAACGGGAGCTTGAACGTCACAAGAACAAGAAGTTGCACACCGGGTGGGACCCTTGGAATATTCCCAAAATTTGCCCTGGTGAAAGGACAAAATTGCCCTCGAGAGCATTAGTACAACTAGGGGTAGCATAGTAGAAAGACCCAATGGCCAATTTGCAATCTCTCGTCTTCATCCTTCTTTCCCTATAAATAGAGGTGTGTTACGGATGTTCCTTATTCTTAAGTTCCAACAGGAATCCGGTTGGCCCCCAAAGCGCAAGGCTTTTTAGCGAGAAGCAAGTTCTCCTACGAGCCAATGATCAGCCCTGCACTCAACTAAGAAATTTTTACTTGGTCCCCAATGCGTATAGTGAGTTTCTCAATCAGACAAGCTTTGCCAGTTACAAGGATTAGCGTATCATGTGTATGGGAATGAATTTGATCAAAGTGTGTAATTTTTTTTCAGAATGTGAAATAACAGAAAAACGAGTAAATGGAGTTGTATTGATGAGGAATAAAGGACCGGGAAAAATAATTTCACTAGTGGCATCTCTCCAAATAGCATTGGAATAGTAAACACATTATAGTTGCGTATCAATTAAATTGTAGTTTTTTATGTTTGACCATACATGTCATGATTGCATATAGGCATTACGTCCTTATGTCTATAGACCGCTATCCAGCATGCATCTATAGCTAATACTCCTATTCAAGAGCAAAATCCATCATGCATCTCAAAGTATTAAGTAATAAAATAGAGTATTGCATTAAGCAAGGTGACATTGATACTATATTCTCTTCACCTCCAGCTCATTACCGAGACAACTATCTTTTTATTCTTAGTGGCAATAACACAATACAAGTCTTTTTTCCTTTTTGTCACCGAGATAGATTACTTGCAAGGTTAAACCCAACCAACATACACCACTCCCTCTTGGAGATCATTCATCTAAAAATGGCCAATGTAAGACTAATAGATCGGAGAGCATCTACATATATAAATCAAGCAGCAAAGAATAAAAACAAACCAAACAAATATCCATATATAATCTGATCACAAAGTGACAATTCATCACACCGCAACAAACACACTGGGAATTCTATCAGGTGGATCACAATCATGTTAGGCAGCTCGTGTGTGATCTTTGTGTTGAAGAATGGGAGAGAGTAGATTCCACATAGCTACTATTATCGACCGAGAGTGCAAGGAGGACTACTCATACATGATCATCGGAGCAGCGAAGTTGATGAAGAAGGCTCCGACTGTAGTTTCGCCATCCGACAGAGTACCGGAGAAAGACTCCATATTGGATGGCCTCGGAACACGACGAAGCGGCAGCATAAAAATTCCTCGATAAATATGTTTTGGGTTAGGGGGTATATATAAAGGAGTCGGGACGAAGCGGCAGTAGGGGAGCACTGTGGGCCCCACGCACCCATGTAGTGCGGCCTAGGGCACACAGTGTAGGAAATATGCCCTAGAGGCAGTAACATCAGTTATTTTGTATCTTCGAGTTTGTAATGAATGTTTAGCTTCCATGCTATAACTGCAATGATTCTCGTCTGCAATATCCACGAGGCTCGGAGGGAAACTCATGTGCACGTGTGGTACACTAAACGGTAAAACGTATTCCTAGACTTGCCTCTAAGACTGGCTCAAGTATTGCATGATGATCCTGCTTTCCTGATCATGGGCATGTCTATGCTGGCAATTTTGAGGGCACGCTGTTAGTAGAACACTTGTGTTGAATCGACCCAAAATGATGTTATGCTATGAGATACATTCATCACAAGTTAATGGTTAATATCATAGAGAGAGTTAATGTTTGCATAATTCCTTAGACCATGAGAGTATCGAGTTCCTTCGTGCTTGCTTCGTGAGCTTTGGGGTTTGTTAAACATCATCCGTAACTGGGTGGCTATTACGGCGGCTTATGGGTTCATGGAAAAGTATGGCAAGTAACAAGATAGCTCAAGATTGGGATTTTCTCCTCCGATGATGGAGAGATATTCTCGGGCCCACTCGGTGTTACGGTATCCATCATCGTCTGGCCAGACACATTCTGATTTGAGCACTGGGATGCCGGAACATGGAAACGAGAAAAGAGAACAAAACCGGTAACGAGGTAACTTGCATTGTGGACATATTGTTGATCCACGGGGATGCAATAAATCTCACCTCGGGTGTTTGTAACATATTGCGAAGCAACATGAATAGCACACAGCAACTGGAGTTCACTCGAATATTCATTCGTGTGGGTATAGGGGTCAATATGGGTGTCCACGGCTCCGATGTTGATCATTGATCGGAAGGGGTTCCGGGTCATGTCAATACTTCACCGAACCTATAGGGTCACACGCTTAAGGGTCATCTATCTGCTGAATACTAGACAGGGAGTCTGAGAGAAAGTCTTCGAAAAAAGTTTCGGAGACAGCGGAAAAGTTCCGAAGAGAGAGGTCACCGGATGAGTTTTGGTGAAACTGAAAAGTTGTTTTAGGGGATGCCATTAAGTCAAATTGGTTTCGGCACATGCCTGATAATTCTTGGAGGGTACCAGAATCATTCTGGAAATTTTTGGGAATTTTCCGAGATAAAAACCGAAAATGTTCCGGAGCTGCCGGAACCGATTTGGTTGCTTTTCGTAGATGAAAATCACTAATCCGAAATTGTTTCTGAACTCGTCCAAAATCATTTGTGTGGGTACTGGAATTATTTTAAGACCCACAGAAATATTTTCGGATTTAACGGTCACGGAAAATTGGTTCCATGAATAGTGAAAATCACTTTATGGATATTTTTTTGGAAAGTCACCTTTTGGGATATTTCCAAAAGGCTTCTAGAAGGGCTTAGGGGCCAAGGAAGCCCCTCATTGGGGGGGGGGGGGGGCAAGGGCGTGGCCGGCCAAGGGTGGAGCTCCTCCATGGAGCTCCACATGGCACCCCTTTTCCCTCTTATGGCCTTTATGTGTGACATAAAGTGGGGGTACTTTGGTACTTTGTGTGACCATCCTACCCCTTGGCTTTCCTATAAATAGAGGGTGAGGGGCCTGCCCAAACCTCATCCTTGCTCTCATACACATGCCATAGACTTGTCTGGCTTCTCTCTCCCTCCTAGCGAAAAAGTTTTGTAGAGCCAAAAGGCTGTCTGGGTTCCGGCAGGAACTAGTTCTGGACGGTGAAGCCCTGCCGGATAGCTGACACCGTATGTGTGCAACCCAGTAGAGATGTCGTAGTTTCGATCTTTTGCCCGGGGGGCTGTTCGAGGGTCCTCCCGAAGGGCTGTCCGTGACATCGTCCGAGCGACTGTCCGACCGCCTCCCGAAGGGCTGTCCGACGAGGGAGTACATCCTCGCGGTTGGGAGGTTGTAAATCCTAGCTGCGGGGATCTGCACCGACGATCTCCACCGACTCTTCTTCCGCTGCGCTTCGAGTCGGTACGGATCAGATCAAACCTTGTATGCAGTCTCCATAGTGGTCCTAGGCGTGCTCGCTGTACCAAATTTTTTTGTTTTCTGTCGCATTCTCCTAAACACAGGGGGCGCTTGGGCCCTTGTATCCACCACCTAGCCCATTCCTGGCCCATTGGGTCTCCTGGTCATGTCTTATGTCAATATATTTGTGCTTGATTTTTCTAGTCTCCGAAAAAAAATATTCCAGTTGCACAAAAAGAGCAAAAAATAGCAATTGACACTTGGCAATGGATTAATATGTTATTCCTATAAAAATCATAAAAAAAGTGCCAAAACTATGTATAAATGATATAAATATGTCAGAGACGTATAAAGGAGCATTCGTCTATTCCAAGGGTCCAAAAAATGAAATAAAGAGACACTAGTAGAAAAATGCCCATTTGTCCGGGTTCCAGAGGCCCATAAGCCCCGGTTCTAGAACCGGGACTAAAGGGTCGGGACTAAAGGCCAAAACCTTTAGTCCCAGTTCGCTTACGAACCGGGACAGAAGGGTCTCCACGTGGCCGCTGCGGGGAGCCCAGGCAGGAGGGCCTTTAGTCCCGGTTGGTAACACCAACCAGGACCAAAAGGCATCCAAGCGTCAGCATTTGGCAGTAGCTGGGGTTTTTGTTCTTTTTTTGAAGGGGGGGGGGGTTAGGGGGTTTTGGAAGGTTAATTTAGGGGTTTCATATTGCGTTAGCTAGCTAATAGAGAGAAGTGTCCTCTCTTTCTCCGTGCTTGGTCGACGCTAGTTACTATACGTATAGAGAGAACTTGACACGCTAGCTAGTAAGCAGATGAAGGAACCATTAAGTACACAAGATCGTCATGAACATATACAGAGAGAAGTGATCGACCTCTCTTTCTCCGAGAGATTGGTCGAACAACAAGTTTTCGTATATCTATCTGACGCTACTAGCTACATATATACAATATAAGATCTCTTACAATTCGTAACATCTAAAAATGTCAAATTCCACAAGGTATTCTCCGGCTTTATTTATGACGTGGTCAAGAAAGAATCCCGCCAATTCCTCTTGAATTGCTCTTATGCGATCATGTGGTAGGAATTCATCCCGCATCTGCCACATCTAATTTGAAGAAGGGGGTCAATACATATATATGAAAGAAACTCAACACAAATGATGGTAATAAAATAAAATGGTGAATATTATTGCCTACGCACTTCATATTGTTTGTCAGAGTAGCCCCGCTCAGAGGTCGAGTGGTGGATGAACTCGCAAACGTAGTATCCACAAAAATCATTCCCGGCTTCCTGCCACAAGCACTTTACGAGAAATAGAGTTCAATCAAACTGATAATCAAGCATTACAAATGGTATTGATGAAACTAGAATCAATGGTAGATGCGCGGAACTAGCTAGTAGTACTTACTTTGGGGTGTCTAAATCGCAACTCCCTCGGCAGTGCTGGAACCATTCCGGTGAACTCTTTCCAAACCCTGACAGACAAAGAAAATAATTACTTGATATCAGGAAATGAACAAAGTTGCCGATATGGTGCAATAATGATCGATTGAACTTACTTCTGGAGCATTTCAGTCATGTCCGCATACTCCTCGGGATCTTTTCGTCTCGAGTCTAAGACGATTACTACTCCCCGCTCAAGCTTAATCTCCAGCAGAATAAAGTGGAAGCTGCGCACACATGCATAACTCATCAACTACATTACTATAACCTCGAGTAGGGAAACCGAATATGCACAAGACAGTAACACTCACTTGAATTTGTAAGGAAAGAGTATTGTATCTTTGTTTTGATTTTTAAGCAACGATTGTAGCAAGTTGTCCTTGGTTTCTTCGACATTCTTTTTAACCGTCCATTCATGTATGACATTTGGGTTAATGAACCCAATGTCATAGATTTGTGCATTTCTGCATTTGACGATCTTCAATCCGCATAATATAGTGAGGATAATTATATATACATGCAATGAAAGAGCTGAGCTATATATAGAGGCTTAATTACAGAATTAGTACTTACAGACATTTGCAAGTCACGAGTGTTTTGTCGAGGGCCTTTTGATTGTATAACTGGAATAACTCGTCAAATTCAACAGACAACTGATCCATTCCAACGAGATCGTGCTCATCTTTAATTCTAAGTGTCAAAGTATACCTCCCAGACTCGCTGCAGGTTTTCATGTACCATTGATGGAATCTTCGCATCATCGTTGTTAGACGAGGATGATCAGGTTTGACGAGAGGCTGCCCGTACTGGTATCTGAATTCGTCCACCACTAACATATCAAACACTACATCATTGCCCAGGTAATCTGCAAGATTGGTACCGGGCGCCATCCCCGGATTTTGAGCGGCGAGATCGCTAGAAACCTTGAGCGCGGGGCATGATTGGTTCGCCTGTTCGCCGAGCTGGGGAATTTTTTTCCCACTTCTTTGTTCTGCTAACCTTACATCACTGCAAGGACTTCCTGACTGCTCCACTTCCAGATATGTCCTTTCAATAATGCGCTCATAGTTGGATTTGTGGCGGAGGCGGTGGTGGTCGCTTCAGGGCATCGATAGTGCGCTTCGCTTTCACCGGATCTATCGTCTCCTTCGGAGGTGGAGGTTTCCTTGCAAAAAAGTCCGTCACTTGGGCACGACAGATGTCCTCGTTTTCCTTCTCGGTCATCTCGTATGGTAACTTTTCCAGAGGCTTGAGAGATGGACCGTATTTGAATTGCCTCCCGCCTCTGGCTGTACTGCTAGCCGCTGGAGCAGGGGCGTCTCTCTTCCGTCGTTGCTTATGAGGCGGAGAAGGAGGCGGAGTGCTCCGACGCGCCGGAGGGGCAGGAGTGGCGGCGTCTGTCTTCCACCATTGCTGACGAGGTAGAGGAGGAGACGGACTGCTTCGATGCGCCGGAGGAGGGGAAGGAGTGCCCTCATGCGCCGGATCAGCCGGAGAAGGAGGCGGAGTGCCCTGATCACTCGCCGGAGGAGGAGGAGGAGGAGGCGGAGTGCCCTGATCACTCGCCGGAGGAGGAGGAGGAGGAGGAGGCAGAGTGCCCTGACTCGCCGGAGGAGGAGGCGGAGACGTCCAGTTCGGAAGCTTGATGTACTCCTTCTGCCATAGACATGTAGTCCTCACAGCATAACTCAGCTGAGTCTCCCCTTCACCTGTAGGGTGGTCAAGCTCGAGCTCCTCAAATCCCTCCATTACTTCATCTACCGACACAACAGCATAGCCATGTGGAATCGGACGGTAGTGAAAAGTTCCGTCGGGTAGAGGAGGTGCAACAGAGCCGACAGCCGCCTTCAAGGTGAGGTTCTGACATTTCGTCATAAGCTGGCAATGTTGGAGCTCCGTGATAGCATCCACGGGGTAGCTAGGAGTCGTGAAGTCAGGCTACTAAACGAGCTCCGTGGAAGCCACGCTGCTTCTCCGCTGAGATGGTGGGGTAGCTTCTGGGGTAGCTTGGTGCTGCTAAGATGGTTGGTCAGCAGCTCGCTGGCTCTCAACTTGTTCCTCTAGCTTTAGTACTCTTGCATTGAGCTTCTCCATTTCGCTCAGATCCTGTTTCCTCTTCCTCTCCCGGGTTTTGTAACCGCCTGCGCCGGGAAACCCAACCTTCCATGCAATGGAGCCTGGCGTGCCTTGTGTTCGTCCAGGGTGCTTAGGATTCCCGAGGGCCTCAGTCAGCTCGTCATTCTCTCTATCGGGAATGAACGTCCCTTGCTGCGCTGCGGCGATATACTTCTGAAGCTTCTTGACGGGTATTGCAAGTTGCTCATTCGTCCAAACGCACTTCCCAGTTTCAGGGTCCAAAGTTCCCCCAACCACGAAGAACCAAGTCCTTGAACGGTCTGGCCAGTTCAATGTCTCTGGTTCGACCCCTTTAGCAATCAGGTCATTCTCAGCTTTGTCCCACAACGGCCGGGCTTTGAGGTAGCCGCCTAACCCCGTGCGATGGTGATACAGCTTCTTTGCATCATTTATCTTGTTTTTCTCTGACATTTGCTTACTCCTGTCCAATGTCTTGTAGGCCACAAATGCGGGCCAGTGATCTCTTATCTTCTCAAATCGGCCGGTGAATTCTGGAGTCTTCCCTTTGTCGACAAACGTTGATTTCAACTCATTCTTCCACCTCTTGAATAGATCTGCCATCTTCTTAAGAGCACACGCCTTGACCAGTGGCTCTATAACTGGCTTATTCGGATCCTCCTCTGGCGGTAGGGTGAAATTTGCCTTCAGCGAGGTCCAAAGATCATCTTTCTGTCTATCGGTGACATAAGAAACTTGAGGGTCTTCATTCTTAGGCTTATTCCATAGCTGGATGCTGATCGGGATGCTATCCCTAACAATAGATCTGCACTGAGCAGAAAATGCATCCTTGGTCCGCTTGGGTTCAATCGGTTAGCCATCGTCCGCGATTGCTGTGATCATGAACCTTTCATCCTGGCGCAACCTTTTTTTCGGGCCTCGTCTCGTTACCAAAGTTTGGCTATTTCCGGAAGGCTATAAAAGAAGAAAGAAGAGTTAATATATGTACATACCAAAACAATTAATGCATCAATTAGCTAGTCAGCACAGGCTTAATTAATATATATACCTCGCCGGACATTGCAACAGCTCCCTCCTCTGTTCAATCACCGGAGCCGTCATCATGGTCTCCTTCTTCCTCCGGCATTCGGTCACCGTAGCCATCATGATCATGTCCTTCCTCCATTGTTTGATAACCAGAGCCGTCATCCTCTCCTTCTTCCTGACCATCGGTGTCGTTGAGATACGACAAGACATCACCTCCGCCGAGGATTATGTCCCCCAACAAATGGTCTTGTTCCAAGTCTCTTTGCTCCATAGTTTCTACAAATATTACAACATGGCAATTAATATACAAACATGAGAGATGGATATATTAGTGGCAAACATAGACCTAGCTAGCTAATCACAACGCTTCTAGGGTTTGGGGTGGCCTCGGCAACGCTTCTAGGGTTTGGTCAGGCGAGATGGGGGGATTGTGCAAAAAATGGTCCATATTTTTCCTGATCTCATCTACCCTTCTATATGTCACGTTGTCTAGTGTCAAAGGATTCAAGAAAACCATGGCTTCATCATTTGCCGGAAGTAACAGGCGCATAATGGTACGAAGCTCTCCAAAATTGTTTTGGAATGGAGTCCCGGATAAGATAATTAGTTTTTTGGTACGAAGTTCAACAAGAGCCTTCTGAATATCGCTATTTGGAAGGCCTTTGCTGAAATTCGTACCAAAAAGTGAATTATTCTATCCGAAACTCCGTTCCAAAACAACTTTGAAGAGCTTCGTAGCATCATACGCCTGTTACTTCCGGCTAATGATGAAGCCATGGATTTCTTCAATACTTTGACAGAATACGTGACATATAGAAGAATATATATATAGATGAGATCAGAAAAAAAATTGGATCAACTTGTGCACATCCATAATGGGGGCATTCTTGATAAATCTATGTTGCATATGTCAAAATTCAAACTTTGACATATGATCAAATGTTGCATATGCCAAAATTCAAACTCTGACATATGATCAAACTTTGACATATGATCAAACTTTGATATATGATCAAATGTTACATATGTCAAAATTCAAACTTTGACATACGATCAAACTTTGATATATGTCCACCGCGATATAACATGATACATAGACTTGTTCGGGCGAGAGGGGGTTGATCGACGTCCCCCCTCATGTCAAAGTTACTGGAGTTTTCTTCTAGTGGTTTGGGTGGCCTCGAGAGTTTGTCGGGTAGGGGCGGGAGGGGGTAGGAGATCGACAACGCTTTTTTTTCTAGGGTTTGGGTGGCCTCGAGAGTTGGTCGCCCGGTATATCGAGAGGGGGGTGAACATTTTACCATAGTAACTTAGAAAAAAAATGTTATCGGGGAGGGGGTATATCGACCCCCCCCCCATCATGTCAAAGTTATCAGGGAGGGGGTATATCGACAGCGACATACATACATGGAAAAAATGTTATCGGGGAGGGGGTGTATCGACCCCCCCCCCCCCACTCATGTTGAAGTTATCGGGGAGGGGGTATATCGACAACGACATACATACATGGAAAGCTCGAGAGTCATTTCTCTCGGCCTCACTTTGTTGTTGTGAACTCCAGCATTTCTCTAAAAAAATTCTCTATGCAAATTTCTCTAAAAAAATCTCTTTGGTCAACTTTGATAATAACCTATATATGCAAATATCTCTAACTTTGTCAGTACCCACAACCCATTCCGACGATTTTTTTCAAAAAATGCACATATGAACATATACAGAGAAATACATAGATAAAACTTTTCTAAAAATGTAACTTTTGCATATATGAATATATACAGAGAACATACATACATACATTTTTCTAAAAATGTATAAAAAATCATAATATGAACAAAAAAAATTATGTGAACAAAAAAAGCATACATCATCTATCATCAACATCATCTAACAATCATATGAAAATAAAATGTATATGAACAAGATGCTAGTGGAGGAGGACAGGGAGGAAAAGGGGGCCGGCCGGACCGTAGCGCGGGGCGGCGCGGACCGTCGGCGAGGGCTCTGGGCAGGGGCGCGGTGACGGCGTCGGGGGAAGGGGGAAGGGGCGCAGCGAGGGCGTCGGGCGCGTCGGCGAGTGCTCGGGGCAGGGGCCGGTGCGGCGACGGCGTAGGGGGCAGGGGCGCGGCGACGAGGGCTTGGGGCAGGGGCGCGGCGACGGTGTCGGGGGCGGCGACGGCGACGCCAACGATGGGGCATGGCGACGACGGCGTCGGGGGCAGCGACGGCGACGGCGGGGCAGGGGCAGCCTGGCGGCGTCATCGGAGAGATCGAAGAACTGGATGGAAATTTTCACAAGTGCTGCTCATATAGACGAAGCATTGGTCCCAGTTCGTGGCATCAACCGGGATCAATGCCACCTTTGGTCCTGGTTCGTGCCACCAGCCGGGACCAAAGCCTCGCCTCGGCCTTGATGATATTGAGCAATATTGGCGGTGGTGCACTCTTGTGCCGGAAGACCCTTGCATTACGCTCGTTCCAAATTGTCCAACTAACAAGCATCGTGAGGGATACAATGGCTTTTCTATTTGGTGTGCTAGAGCCGGCCCGGTTGATCCACCATTCTTTCACGGAGCGCTCCAAGTGCCAAGAGGAGATATCAAAGTTCCCGAGATGCGGCCAATCTTTTACCAAACTCCAAAGTCTCAAGGTGAAGCGGCATTTGAAGAGGATATGTGCGCCGGTCTCTTGCTCCCTCTTGCAAAGCGGACAAAGACCATAGTTTGGCCAACCCCGCTTGGTCAATCTATCCGCGGTACATATTCTATCTTGAATGACCAACGAAGCAAAAAAATTGACCTTAGGTGGTGCCCAGATTTGCCAAATCATATAGTCCTTGGGGGAGAGGATTGTGCCCAAGAATTGCGCCTTATAAGCGGAGGCCGCCGAGTGCTTCCAAGTGAGCTGTTTCACTTCGTCAGTTAAAACCTATACTATCATTACCCTTCGCAAAAAAAAGACTTATATTGCCCACTTGTTTCTCAAGACACTGAAGAACCCATTGTGAATTTGAGAATTCGTTACAAAACATCAGATTAAAATCAATTTTCACCTCAAAAACACAATCCTTTTTTTTTCTAATTCGGTACAAAATTAAACACATTTTTTTTTCTAATGTCATAGTAGTATGTTTTATTACGTCTAGTACTATTTACTCCATACATAAGAGCTGAATGTCAACAAAGGTTGAAAAGCACAAACTACAGTTAGTGTAGAAATCTTGCATTGGGTAAGTCCGCACGTTGCCTGATGAGTATATGATTGGGTGTGTCTCGTGTGTGGTAGTTGAGCTCCTGAAGTTGAGGTGCTGATGAAGCTAGAATGGTCTTAACAACATCAACTCTTTGTCCTGGGGCATCCAATTCAATTTAATGGGCCTGGGGAAAACGGTTGGCTGTTGCAGGGGCGCATTTAGCCCTTAATAGTACATGGTAGGAGTTAGGTACAGGCATTAAATTTCGTGGTGTTTTCTGTATATCAAGAAATGGGTGAATATCTGCAACTAACATTCCCTCCTATTCATAATATAAGGTGTATTAGGTTTCATTAAGACAAATTTCTATCTATATACTCCCTCTGTAATTCCAAAACATTATGTTTTCGACATTGACACAGCCTTGAAGATGTAATTTTGGACCATTAATATCAATTGAATATAGGTATAAAACCAAGAAAATTACAGTATTCCAGAAATATTGTTCGAGATAAATTTATATACACTAGCACATAATATGTCCCAATACTTTCTAAAATATAATAAAATCTCTTCCCCGTGATAAAGAAATCAGATAGATTTTTGTTAACCCCCCAACTCTTTTAGGACATGGCACGCACTAGTAGAAAACAGGGCTTTGGTCCAGGCCTGGCCAGCCCATTAGTCCCGGTTCAGTCACGAACCGGTACCAATGGGGGAATAGGTCCCGGTTCGTGAGCCCAGGGGGCCGGCCGGGCCTCGTGGGGCATTGGTCCCGGTTCGTCTGGCCCCTTTGGTCCCGGTTCCAGACACGAACCGGGACCAATGGGCCTCGCTCCTGGCCCACAACCATTGGTTCTGGTTCGTGGCTGGAACCGGGACCAAAGGTGTGGCTTTAGTCCCGGTTCTACCCACGAACCGGGACCGATGAGGTGCCTATATATACCCCCTCGCCCGCGAGCAGAGCACTCCACTGCTCTGTTTTTTCTGGCCGGCGAGGGGAGGGCTTTGTGGTGCTCTAGCTCACCTCCTATGCACATGAGGTGTTCGATGAAATGTCCATGCCAGTCTACTTAAGCTTTCTCCTCTCCAAGCTCGACCTCCAAGCTCCATTTTCCTCAAGATTTGTCTAGTTTTAGCGGTCCATCACGTCCCATCCCCGTCTTCACCGCCGTCGATCGCCCGCGCCGATCTCGTCGCCGGCACCACCGTGGTGAGCCTCTTGTTCTTATCTTCTTTCTAAAAGAAAAAAATTCTTATTTGTATGATTTAGATAGATACTTGTATAATTTTCATACTTTTATTATTGTTTGTTATTATATAGTGCGATGGTTTTGGTATCCGCCCCCGTCGGCCCTCGTCCTGTCTATGATTCGGATGTGGTATATATTATATTTTATAACTATTTGGTTCATTTATTGTTTATGACAATTATGCCGACCAACGTGACATAGATATTTTTATCTAGGAGGTATGTGAACCGGAAATTCCAACCGACCCTATTGTCGAGAGATTAAATTTAGTTGAAGAAGAAAACAATTACTTGAAGGAAAAATTAAAAAAAATTGAGGAGGAGAAGATGATATTGGAGCTGCATGTTGCGGATGTCGTCGATGGTCACAAGATCAAGATGGATGCAATGCGCTTGAAGATTAGAAAGATTACAAAATATGCCATTTATACCGAGGCTTGGTATCATTATGCCGTTGGATCAATTGTTACCTTGGTTGCGATTATGATAGCATTTGTTGTTGCATTGAAAAGTTTTACATAGTTTCAATGTATGGTTTAATTAGATGCTCTGGAGAACTATGTATGCACTTTGGTTTTAATCTGATGATGAACTTCTATTAATTTTGTCACTTATCTATTCATGATGTTCTGTAATGGTTTTTGACACACTTAATTATATATAATGCATGCAGATGAACCGGCAATGGATGTACGGTAACAGACGCACCCCCGAGTACATTGAGGGCCTGCATAATTTTCCCGCAGTGGCTGAGGCAAACAAGCAGAATGGTTTTATGTGTTGTCCATGCCCTAGCTGTGGGAATACGAGGTCTTACTCTGACTCGAAAACCCTTCACACCCACCTGCTTTATAAGGGTTTCATGCCACACTATAATGTTTGGACCAAGCACGGATAATAGGGGTTATGATGGAAGACAACGAAGAAGAAGAGGATGATGACAACTATGTGCCCGCTGAATACGGTCATGCCGCCGCAAACCAACTATGAGCGCATTATTGAAAGGACATATAAGGAAGCGGAGCGGTCGGGAAGTACTTGCAGTGATCGAAGGTTAGCAGAACGAAGAAGTGGGAAAAAAATTTCCCAGCTCGGCGAACAAGCGAACCAATCGTGCCCCCCGCTCAAGGTGTCTAGCGATATCGTCGCTAATCATCCGGGGATGGTGCCCGGTACCAATCCTGCAGATTACCTGCCCGACGATGCACATTTTGATACAGTGGAGGTGGACGATTTCAAATACCGGTACGGGAAGCCTCTTGTCAAACCTGGTCATCCTCCTCTAAAAACGATGATGCGAAGATTCCATGAGTGGTACATGGACACCTGCAGCGAGTCTGGGAAGGATATTTTGATGCTGAGAGTAAAGAGGAGCACGACCTCATTGGAATTGATCTGTTGGCTGTTCCATTTGAGGAGTTCTTCCAGTTTTTCAATCAAAAGGCCCTCGATAAAATAATCGTCACTTGCTACTGTCTATAAGTACTACTTCTGTAATTAAGTCTCTATATATAGGTCAGCTCTTTCATTGCATGTATATATAATTATCCTCACTATATTATGCAGATTGAAGATCATCGAATGCAGAAAAGCACAAATCTATGATATTGGGTTCATTAACACAAATCTCATAGATGAATGGACGGTTAAATAGAATGCCAAAGAAACCGAGGCCAACTTGCTACAATCGTTGCTTCGAAATCAAAACAAAGATAAAATACTCTTTCCTTACAACTTCAAGTGAGTGTTACTGTCATGTGCATATTCGGTTTCCCTTATTACTCGAGGTTATAGTAATGTAATTGATGAGTTATGCATGCGTGTGCAGCTTCCACTTTATTCTCCTAGAGATTAATCTTGAGCAGGGACTAGTAACCGTCTTAGACTCGAGACGAAAAGATCCCAAGGAGTATGCGGCCATGACTAAAATGCTCGAGAAGTAAGTTCAATCGATCGTTATCGCACCATATCGGCAACTTTGTTCATTTCCTGAAATCAAGTAATTGTTTTCTTTGTCTGGCAGGGTTTGGAAAGAGTTCACTGCTAAAGTTCCGGGACTGCCGGGGGAGCTCCGATTTACACATCCGAATGTAAGTACTACTAGCTAGTTCCGCGCATCTCCCATTGATTCTAGCTAGTTTCATCAATACCATTTAGCATGCTTGCTTATCAGTTTGATTGACCTCTATTTCTTGTAAAGTGGTTGTGGCAGGAAGGCGGGACTGATTTTTGTGGATACTACATTTGCGAGTTCATCCGCCACACGACCTGTGAGCGGGGCTACTCTGAAAAACAATATGAAGTGCGTAAGCAATAATATTCACAATTTTATTTTATTACCATCATTTGTGTTGAGTTTCATTCATATATATGTATTGACCCCCTTCTTCAAATTAGATGTGGCAGATGCGGGATGAACTCCTACCACAAGATCGCATAAAAGCAATTCAAGAGGAATTGACGTGATTCTTTCTTGACCACATCATCAATAAAGCCAGAGAATACCATGTGGAACTTGATATCAGATGTTAGGGATTGTAAGAGATCTTATTGTAGGAGATATGCCCTAGAGGCAATAATAAAAGTTATTATTTATCTCCTTGCTCATAATTATGTTTATGTTCCATGCTATAACTGCTGTGGTTCCCGAGCCCGTATATCCATAAAGGCTCTGGGGAAAACCCATGTGCACGTGTGGAATAATAAACGGTAAAAAGTATTCCTAGTCATGCCTCTAAGACTAGCTCAAGTGTTGCATGATGATTATGTTTTCCCAATCATGGGCATGTCTATGCCAGCAGCTTTGAGGGCACAATGTTAGAAGAACATTTGTGTTGAATCGACCCGATTGATGTTATGCTATGAGATTCATTCGTCACAAGTTAATGGTTGATAACACAGAGATGGTTAACGTTTGCATGATTCCTCAGACCATGAGAGTATCGAGTTTCTTCATGCTTGATTCATGAACTTTGGGGTTTGTTAAACGTCATCCGTAACTGGATGGCTATTACGGCGGCTTACGGGTTCATGGGAAAGTATGTTAAGTAACTTGATAGCTCAAGATTGGAATTTGCTCCTCCGACGATGGAGAGATATCTCTGGGCCCTCTTGGTGTTAAGGTATCCATCATCATCTGGCCAGACACTTTGTGATTTGATCACGGGGATGCCGGAACACGGTAACGAGAAAAGAGAACAATACCGGTAACGAGGTAACGAACATAGTGGACAAGTTGTTGATCCACGGGAATGCCAACATGTCTCGCCTCGGGTATTTGTAACATATCACGAAGCAACAGGAATAGCACACGGCAACTGGAGGTTCACTTGAATATTCATTCGTGTGGGTATAGGGGTCAATATGGGTGTCCACGGCTCCGATGTTGATCATTGATCGGAAGGGGTTCCGTGTCATGTCTATACTTCACTGAACCTATAGGGTCACACGCTTAAGGGTCATCTATCTGCTGAATACTAGACAGGGAGTCTGAGAGAAAATCACCGAAAAGTTTCGGACACCGAAAAAGTTTCGGACAGCGGAAAAGTACCGCAGAGAGAGGTCACCAGATGAGTTCTGGTGAAACTAAAAAGTTCTTTCAGAGGATACCATAAAGTCAAATTAGTTTCGGCACATGCCCGATAATTCTTGGAGGGTGCCAGAATCATTATGGAAACTTTTGGGAATTTTCTGGAAGAAAAACCGGAAATGTTCCGGAGCTGCCGGAACCACTTCAGATGCTTTTCGCAGATGAAAATCACTAATCTGGAATTGTTCCAGAACGCGTTGAAAATTATTTTAGTGGGTACTGGAAATGTTCTAAGCCCACATAAATATTTTCAGTTCGAACGGACGCTGAAAAATGTCGTCGTGAATAGTTAAAGTACTTTTTGGAAAGCCACATTTTTGGGCTTTTGCTCCAAAATATCTTGGAGATGACATGGATGGATGTGGCTGAAATTTCAGCCCCTCCACCCCTCCTTCTCCTATAAATAGAGGTGGAGGGGGCTGCCCAAACTCACTCATTCTCACATACAAGTGCCATGCATAATCTGGCTTCTCTCTCCCTCCCACGACAAGAGTTTCGTAGAGCCGAAAGGCTGTCTGGGTTCCGGTGGGAACTAGTTCTGGACGGCGAAGCCCTGCCGGATAGATGACACCGTATGTGTGCAACTCTGTAGAGAGGTCGTAGTTTCGATCTTAGTGCCCGAGGGGCTGTTCGAGAGTGCCTCCCGAAGGGCTGTCCATGTGACGGTCCGAGTTCTGTGAGTCCTCCCGAAGGGCTGTCCATGTGACGGTCCGAGTTCTATGAGTCCTCCCGAAGGGCTGTCCATGTGACGGTCCGAGTTCTGTTAGTCCTCCCGATGGGCTGTCCAAGTGACGGTCCGAGTTCTGTGAGTCCTCCCGAAGGGCTGTCCGCGACACCGTCCGGGGGACTGTCCGACCGCCTCCCGGAGGGCTGTCCGAGTGGCGGATGAGGGTATACATCCTCGCGGTTGGGAGGTTGTAAATCCTAGCTGCGGGGATCTGCACCGCCGATCGTCATCGACTCTACTTCCGCTGCGCTATGAGTCGGTAACGAAAATGATCAAACCTTGTATGCAGTCTCCATAGTGGTCCTGGGCTGGTGCGTAGGTCGGAATTTTTTTGTTTTCTGCTACGTTACCCTACAGTGGTATCAGAGCCGTGCTATGCGTAGATGCAGGTTGCGATCTAGAATACATGGAGATGTATGGATGTTGCACAAGATAATTAGGTAGTAGATGAGTTCTATTACTGAAAATTATTTGTGCGGGTAGCAGATGAAATCTGTTACCCGATGTTCTTGTTGCTTCCCTGGAATTTGCATATTTCTGATCTTGATAACAGCATGGTGGAGTTTCAATGTTCTGGCAATCCGCGATCCTGATTGATCAACGAAGTGCTAACAGTCCATTGAATTCCACCGTAGTTAAAAAGAAAGATGAAATTTCGCAGACGAAAGGGCAATGCAGATATGATCTGCACGGGGGTCATGCGTATGACAAAGTTTAGTATGGGGCTCAAGATTTTATTATCTCGGTTTTCATACACCCTGGAAAGTTAATCTAGCGACTTGAATTATCATACTTGATGATGGACGTTGGTAGCTTCGGTTTGTTTCGAAACCTTAGAAGCCACGTAAAACAAGTTTTTGCTTGAACCGATTAGAGACGTCTAACTTGGTTTTGCAGGAGGGTTTGCATGTGCATGTGATGTGGTATAGCAGTGCTCATAATAATTTGATTATGTATGAGATGACTATATGATGTAAATTAATTAACATGACCTGCGTGTCATGATTCGGCATGATGGCTGGAGCCATATGATTGCACTTTAATGACCTGCGTGTCAACCTTATGTAATGCACTTATTTTATTAGCTATAGAGATAGCAATATTATCTGGTGCATCGACAAGGTGGTGGCAATCTTCGCAAAGGTGAACACCGACGCGAATGCCGAAGACGAAGAAATACAAGAATTCTCCGTCAGAAAGGGCTATACCATATCATGCTATTATGAATTTCCTGAGATGTTTATCCCTTATGATGCACCCTTCTTGATTGCGCGGTAGTCGCTTTTTATTAGGGTGATCTCTCACAAAAATATCATAGTTGATAGTGTTCTCCCAAGTGTAGCACCCTCACGGCACCTAACTTTTCGGGGTGCGCCATGACTAACATGGGTACGAACGATTAGAGATGTGTGAGGCGGGTGAGTTCAGACCTCGCAGCGAGATCACTTGGTTATCTTTGACGTTCAGGCATGACAGTCATGAGCTCGGAACACGGCCATCGAAAGATGAACAAGCGTCGCATAGAGATGTGATTGGCAGGTTGGCCTACCGGTTGAGATTTTCGCCATCAGTGGTGACTAACATCAATGACGAATAATCAAAACACGGGTCTTGAATCACTCACAATCAATTATGAGAGATATTGATTTGAGTGGGAGCGCACTGTAGAATTATCTTGTTTAATTCTCAGTGCAATTAATTTTGAACACTGTATAAGTGTGTTTTGCATAATAGTTGTAGAATAATGGCTCGCGTTTCCACCTTCCCTATTAAAATTGAATAGCTGTTAAATATCTGGTTAAAACTTTACGGTTGGTAACGTAATGTGAGGATTATCCTCAAGAGTGCCAAGAAGGATTTTGTCCTATCGCATACTTTGGTATTCTCTCGCTTATGCTATGGATCATGTGACTCTTGTCCTTCGATCCAAAAGCTAGAATTCCGTTTCAGTCAAGTGCAATATGTTTGTTTCCATGAGACCCGAACTTCGAAAGTTTGGATAGTTATGTGATATTCATGGAATCTGAAAATCATTTTCAGAGACACACAAAGGCTAAAAGATATGAGATATCCAAAGCAATGTTTGTTTGCAAACTATTAGTAAAAGAAGTTTACTATGCATTTGACTGATAAGACAGGGATCCAGAAGAACGCCTATCATATGATAAAAGGTGAATAAAACAACAACTTAAGAGAAAGGAAGTGTCCGAAGGGTGTTAGTGAAACTTTCACGCCTAGGAAGTCCGAGGCAAACGCCACTCTTAAGTTGGGTGCTTCTTCTGAGAGTAGGAGAAATACTAAAAGTTAAAACTGTTAGAAGTATAAAGGCAATAAAGAAGAAGACTGGAATATCCAGCTCATGTATGAATATCATACAAAGTTTTTGATGTATAGAAGGCTGGTCAAAGATATAGTTCTTGGGAATTATGGTTAAACATGTTAATCACTAATTCTTGGGTATTGTGAGACAATCACAAAGATACCCGCTCGATTGCATTCTGTTGCAACTCGATGTAAGAACTACTATGGCCTGAAAGACTAGCCAGGAATGAGGTTGAGATACACACATGGGACATAGTAAATGTTACTATACCTTCCATCGGTGTATTACCTATGTATTTACTTTCATAATTCATTTTAGAGTTTCACACTCTAGCCCTTTGCATAAGGTATCTTGCAAGAAGGTTGTTCATAAGAGAACTTTTTATGTTCGGTGTTATGAATATCATAAGGGCCATACTTTCATTATGAATGAGATGTATGTTATGAATATTGATAATAATATATTACCTCTGGATTTACATTCATAATTCATTTTAGAGTTTTACACTCTAGCCCCTTGCACAATGTTGTTGCAAAAAGGTTGTTCATAAAAGGAACAATTGTTGTTCAGTATTATGAATAACATGAAGGGCCATGCTTCCATCCTCGATGGGACGTATGTTATGAATATTGATGGTAATATGATACATCCATAACACTGACGCTAAATATCATAAAGACTAAAAGAATACCACACAAGTGTGGCACTGCATTTGGTCACATTGGAGAAACCCGCATGGATAAAATCCATTATGATGGATTTTTGAAGTCATTTGATTTTGAATCATCTGACACTTGCAACTTTCCTCAGAAAAGTGAAGTGACTGAAATACCGTTCACAGACCATAAGGAACGGACAACAAACTTATTGGTGATCTTACATTTGATGTGTGTAGTCCGATAAATGTTGTTAGTAGTGGATTTATCTATCTTCAGAAATGACTCAAGTAGATATGTGGATATTTACTTGATGAGACGTAAGTCTGGATCTTTTGAATTCATTCGAAAGGTTTTCAAAAAGGAAGTAGAAGTTATTGTAACAAGAAAATTATGTTTCTACAATTCGATTGCAGAAAGGAATATTTGAGTTACAAGTTTAGCGAATGTCTGATGAGTTGTGAAAGTAGTTTCATAACTTGCACCTCCCGGAACACCACTGCAAGTGGAAAGTCCGTGAAAATGTAATCGAACCATTTATGACATGGTAAGATCAAAGATGACATAAATAAATTTGCCATTATCCCTTTTAAAGAGTGATGGTTTAGAGACTGCGGCTTTTACACTGAAAAGAGCTCCATCGGGTCTGTTGAAATGACACCATGGTATGGTACGCCCAACCATGTTATATCTTTTCTTAAACATTTGGAATATGGGGCTTGTGTAAAAGGTTACAAAAATATTCCAAATCAGACAAGTGCTACTTTGTAGGTTATCCCAAGTCATTGGGTATTCCTCCCTCACTATACCGAGGCAAATAGGTTTGCCACAAAGAACGGTATGCTTTTTGAAGAAAATGGTTCTTTCAAAATGGTGAGTGGGAGAATAATGCAACTCGACGAGATAACCAGTATCTCCGTCATCAGGTCAAAGGAAAGAGACCTTGGAAGTAATTCCAGAGTTTCCTACTATGACTGATATGGAAGTCTCTACAATAAAATGTATGGACTTCAGTCGAACTTGCAGCTGAACCACGTAGGCAAGGCTCGTGCAAACCTCTCAGATGCGCAAACGAGATATTGTTGTTAGAGAACAGTATACCTACGATACACAAGGAAGCGTTGATGGGCCCTGACTCCGGAATTGGCTAAATGCCAATACAATCCGAGATAGTCTCCATATAAATGTTTCAAGATTAAAACCTTGATACACCTTTCGAAAGACTTAGAGTCTAACGAATTTTATGGAACTAAAAACTGATACGGGTAAAAATGTTTTATCCATAAAGCTCGACTTGTTGCAATAATGAGTTCAAGGAGTTGACTACGATGAGGTTGTTTCATCGTAGCGATGCTTAAAGTCGGTTCGGGTTGAACTAGCAATTAATACATATTTCAATCATGAGATATGAAACAAAGGATGACAAAAGGATTTCCATCTGATGGAAATAAAACCAAGGACTTGCATGTGTTACAGTCCAAGGTATTTTGTCATTCCAGAGGATGCTAGTAAGTATGCAAACTTCACAGTTCCAGCAATGGACAGAAGAGAGCAAAATGGAGTTGGAATCTTCGTGTTTTGATGAAATGGTCAAAGGGGTTTGACTTCATCAATGGGTAACGAAGATGCTTATGATTCAAGAAAGTAAGTGGGAGCATAATAAAATTTCTAAAAATGTTGTGTTCTTGACACATTGTTAATTGGAAATAAATTTCTTGACACGAATTAGGACTTCATTTGAAAATAGTTTTTCGATGAAGTGCTTGGGCAAAATAGCCTTTATATTAGGCATGATGATCTATGGAGATAGATTTACCTAATGGGGCTGAGCAAAGATACATATTGACAAGATGCTAAAACCTTTCAGCATTAAAAACGTCAAGGAGTGATTCTTGCCGAAGTCACATGGAAAGAGTTTTTGCAAGACTCGGTGTCCCAAAAACACTGATGAGCAAAAGACATGATGGAGATTCCACACACCTTCATGTTTGGATTAATCATGTATTCCATGGTATGTAAAAACAACCAGATATGTCCAATACTCCAAAGTTGTTGCGAGTATAGATACCAAAGTGATCAAAAGTACTGATCATGGGACAACAGTGAAAAAAGGTCATTGAGTACTATAGTAGCACTGATGACATGTTTTCTCGCAAGCGGAGATCATGAAGAGTTCGTTGTAAAAGGTTACATCGATACAGTCTTTATCTATGCTCCAAGCGATTTTCGATTAAAGTTAAGGGTTTTGTGCAATACACAATATGGTGGCACGGTAGTTGGAAATTGTTCCAAACAAGATACTGAGGCGAATTCTATAACAAAGGCTAAGTATGTTGACGCTTTAGAAGCGACAAAGAAGTTGTTGAATCATATAGTTCATTCATGAACTTAGTATGGTTCCAAGAAGGCTTGGTCAATGGGACACTATTGCAGATAGTTGCTCCATAGCTCAGTCTGAGGAATCAGGTTTCGACCAATGATTCACACATATACAAAGCAAGGTGTACACAAAATATGAATTTTGTGAAAGCGTGAAAACGCGATGATATGCAAAGATACACACGGATCTGAAGTCGTTAGATCCGTTGGACATCAGGCTATACCACATGCGAAGCATATTTTACACCAATGTGCCATAGGTGTAAAGTGCATTAACATTAACTAGATTATTGACTCTAGTGCAAGTGGGAGTCTGTAGGAGATATGCCCTAGAGGCAATAATAAATGTTATTATTTATCTCCTTGCTCATAATTATGTTTATGTTCCATGCTATAACTGCTGTGGTTCCCGAGCCCGTATATCCATAAAGGCTCTGGGGAAAACCCATGTGCACGTGTGGAATAATAAACGGTAAAAAGTATTCCTAGTCATGCCTCTAAGACTAGCTCAAGTGTTGCATGATGATTATGTTTTCCCAATCTTGGGCATGTCTATGCCAGGAGCTTTGAGGGCACAATGTTAGAAGAACATTTGTGTTGAATCGACCCGATTGATGTTATGCTATGAGATTCATTCATCACAAGTTAATGGTTGATAACACAGAGATGGTTAACGTTTGCATGATTCCTCAGACCATGAGAGTATCGAGTTTCTTCATGCTTGATTCATGAACTTTGGGGTTTGTTAAACGTCATCCGTAACTGGATGGCTATTACGGCGGCATACGGGTTCATGGGAAAGTATGTTATGTAACTTGATAGCTCAAGATTGGAATTTGCTCCTCCGACGATGGAGAGATATCTCTGGGCCCTCTCGGTGTTAAGGTATCAATCATCGTCTGGCCAGACCCTTTGTGATTTGATCACGGGGATGCCGGAACACGGTAACGAGAAAAGAGAACAATACCGGTAACGAGGTAACTAGCATAGTGGACAAGTTGTTGATCCACGGGAATGCCAACATGTCTCGCCTCGGGTATTTGTAACATATCGCGAAGCAGCAGGAATAGCACACGGCAACTGGAGGTTCACTCAAATATTCATTCGTGTGGGTATAGGGGTCAATATGGGTGTCCACGGCTCCGATGTAGATCATTGGTCGGAAGGGGTTCCATGTCATGTCTATACTTCACCGAACCTATAGGGTCACACGCTTAAGGGTCATCTATCTGCTGAATACTAGACAGGGAGTCTGAGAGAAAATCACCGAAAAGTTTCGGACACCGAAAAAGTTTCGGACAGCGGAAAAGTTCCGCAGAGAGAGGTCACCAGATGAGTTCTGGTGAAACTGAAAAGTTGTTTCAGAGGATACCATAAAGTCAAATTAGTTTTGGCACATGCCCGATAATTCTTGGAGGGTGCCAGAATCATTCTGGAAACTTTTGGGAATTTTCTGGAAGAAAAACCGGAAATGTTCCGGAGCTGCCGGAACCACTTCAGATGCTTTTCGCAGATGAAAATCACTAATCTGGAATTGTTCCAGAACGCGTTGAAAATTATTTTAGTGGGTACTGGAAATGTTCTAAGCCCACATAAATATTTTCAGTTCGAACGGACGCTGAAAAATGTCGTCGTGAATAGTGAAAGTACTTTTTGGAAAGCCACATTTTTGGGCTTTTGCTCCAAAATATCTTGGAGATGACATGGATGGATGTGGCTGAAATTTCAGCCCCTCCACCCCTCCTTCTCCTATAAATAGAGGTGGAGGGGGCTGCCCAAACTCACTCATTCTCACATACAAGTGCCATGCATAATCTGGCTTGTCTCTCCCTCCCACGAAAAGAGTTTCGTAGAGCCGAAAGGCTGTCTGGGTTCCGGTGGGAACTAGTTCTGGACGGCGAAGCCCTGCCGGATAGATGACACCGTATGTGTGCAACTCTGTAGAGAGGTCGTAGTTTCGATCTTAGTGCCCGAGGGGCTGTTCGAGAGTGCCTCCCGAAGGGCTGTCCATGTGACGGTCCGAGTTCTGTGAGTCCTCCCGATGGGCTGTCCATGTGACGGTCCGAGTTCTGTGAGTCCTCCCGAAGGGCTGTCCATGTGACGGTCCGAGTTCTGTGAGTCCTCCCGAAGGGCTGTCCAAGTGACGGTCCGAGTTCTGTGAGTCCTCCCGAAGGGCTGTCCGCGACACCGTCCGGGGGACTGTCCGACCGCCTCCCGGAGGGCTGTCCGAGTGGCGGATGAGGGTATACATCCTCGCGGTTGGGAGGTTGTAAATCCTAGCTGCGGGGATCTGCACCGCCGATCGTCATCGACTCTACTTCCGCTGCGCTACGAGTCGGTAACGAAAATGATCAAACCTTGTATGCAGTCTCCATAGTGGTCCTGGGCTGGTGCGTAGGTCGGAAATTTTTTGTTTTCTGCTACGTTACCCTACACTTATATTGTATATATGTAGCTAGTAGCGTCGGATAGATATACGAAAACTTGTTGTTCGACCAATCTCTCGGAGAAGGAGGAGGTCGATCACTTCTCTCTGTATATATATGTTCATGGCAATCTTGTATACTTAATGGTTTCCTTCATTTCCTTACTAGCTAGCGTGTCGCGAGTTCTCTCTATACGTATAGTACGTAGCGTCGACCAAGCACGGAGATAAGAGAGGTCACTTCTCTCTATTACCTAGCTAACACAATATATGAAACCCCTAAACTAACCCTACAAAACCCCCAAAACCTACAACCCCCCACCCCCCTTTCAAAAAAAAACAAAAACCCCAGCCCCTGAACTGCTGACGTGTGGATGCTTTTTGGTCCCGGTTGGTGCTACCAACCGGGACAAAAGGCCCTCCTGCCTGGGCAAGCCGCAGCGGCCACGTGGAGCCCCATCTGTCCCTGTTCGTAGGCGAATCGGGACTAAAGGTATTGGGCTTTAGTCCCGGTTCCAGAACCGGGACAAATGGGCCTCTGGAACCAGGACAAATGGGCCTTTTTCTACTAGTGATGATCTTCAAGATAGTACTTTGAATGACAGTTTTTCTGCAGATATATATTGCCTTATATTAAAAAATACATTATTAAAGTTTCATGATAAATTTGGTAATATCAAATTAATCTTTTGGATGCTAGTTACTTTTTTCTTGATGGGTGGTCAAACTTAAAAATGTTTGACTGGTAAAATACTAAAAAAAAATTGCATTTGGATCGAAGGCAGTAAGCAACAACGCATAACATGTTCCACCTCTACTTCTTGACTTCAGCTAAAGAATACTGAAAAAGACACAAGATAGAAAGAGAAGGAGGAAAGCCAATACATAAAATTCGTTAATGGATCTCTCTAATTCCAATAAATCTTGTAAAGGCCAAGTACCTAGCTTGCATGCCATCATCTCTCTCTCTCTCAAAAATACCAGAATACAATTATCACTAGTTTTGTCAGTATAGGATAATAAGAGAAATAAATATTACATTTTCACATGAGATAACGAACAAGATGTGGATTGCTACACTACTTGATAAGCACGAGGAGAAGAATATTTTTCTGCTTGGTTACTTGATATAAGAATAAAGGAAAATTCATGTTTATAATATTCTGATAACACACTACTAGAACTCCCCTTATTTCCGACGGTGAAATCACCGTCAGATATTTCTGTTCACCGTCGAATAACACTAAAACCGACGGTACATCGTCGGCAATCTACCGTCGGCTATGCTTCGACGGCCATTACATCAATGGCCGACGGTATGGTCGGGTAATATCTTTGCCCACAGTTATAAGCCGACGGTGAGCCGTCGGACATGTTAAGCCCACCAGCTGGCTTGCATTATCCCGACGACGCATATGGCTGACAGTTTCCTATCTGGCATTTATTTTCTGAGGGTTACTGCTTCCTGTCGGTTTTTATAATAGCCGACGGTATAATTGAACCATCGGAGTTAGTTAGCACTATAGGGAGAACCAAACCGTCAGCTAGTGCCATGGCCGATAGGGCACACATCCCTTCGGGGATCCATTTAGTTAAGGGGCAAGTGAACACCGTCAATTTATATATTTGCCAGCAATCTAAAGTCCTCTTTGGCTCATTGTATACCCGAGGGCATTAGTCACCCCTCATACATTGCTTTCACCAAGGGGTGTTGCCCAACAAGGAACCATGATTCACAATGACAATATTTCAGAATATTGGCATATCAAATAAATCTCATATACAAGCACATAACAATGAACATATATTATATTTAGCATATCCCCACAAAGTGTTTAGTTGCATTGAAATCACATTAACCAGAATTATCCATCCATGAAATAACAAATGCAGAACAGAGAAAGGTCACATTTTACATAAGCTAAATTGTCCACTAAGATTAAAAAAACATAAGCTAAAGTGTTTCAAATATCTAGCTGAACATCAGTTTGGCATGACTTGAACATCATCAAATTTATATCCAATCACCGTCATAGTTATCATATCATCAGTAATCATCACCATCATCGCCATAGTAGTTACCATATGGCTCACCACCATAGCTATCATACGGATCATCACCATCATCGCCATAGTAGTTATCATATGGCTCGCCATCATCGCCATCAACATCGTCAGCATCATCATCATCATCGTCATTTCAATGACTTGGACTGCCTCCTGTCCTGCTTCCCATTCCCTAAGAAATGATAATAGTGGTTGTAAGTGAGACGAAAAATATATAAAGTAGCTGAAATTTAAGTGAGCTAATTGACGGGTTAGCTGCTATCTAACTTTACAAGTTAGTGTCTAAAGTACAATTCGATACGCACGAACAACAGTGGGAATGCCACATCTACATAACGTTGATGAACTACAAAATATTAACATGGTCTCTAGTTTTATTAAATACATGGTATTTAAATCACTTTGTGAGGAATCAAACACATTAATTCTTAGAAAACTGAGAAGCAGAACAAAAAACCATATGAACTCTCCTATTTTTCTTAAGGAACCATATCAACTCTGAGCAAGGGACTAATGAGGTGCTTCTACATGTTCTATCGCTATTAAATATCAGGTGATGGAAGGTAAAACAGTTAATTATGGAAACAATTAAAGTGCAAACATGAGTTCCATGCCAGGGCAACACTTTGTAGTTCTGCACTGCGTTACATATATTTCCCAAATTAACACACCGTATTTCTTGCCACTTTGCTAAAGCACACATTAATGTTCAGTTAGATAAATGATCTATATTTCAACACGACCACACGTAAGCATCAAGACACTTATGGGCGCTCAGTTGAAAACCTTTTCTTTTGATACATTCCTACTATTTCAAGAGATCATAACACAGTCAAAGAAAAATGAGCTACTGAACTATGGACTGCTTTATTTGTTGCCCAATTTGACTTGCCGAAGGTACTCAGATCAAAGAAAGGTATTCGGGCTGGTTTCAGTGTTCATGCATGATAGTCTAACACTGCAAACATAAACCTTAACCCTTCAGCAGGCCAACAAGTCAAAATCAGATGACTGATGTGTATAACACAAACAGATCGATCCAATTTGAATCAATAGTGACACCACCTGAGACTAATATTCCAAGTGATATTTGAGATAATTCACGCGTACATGGAAAAATGAGTACAAGATTACAGGTTGCATCAACTCTACAAAAATCATGCAACAATATGTGATTGCTTAGCACACCACCGCAACAAGATATAGCCATCACGGTCAAGGGGTAGAAATATGTGAAGGCTTTAGAGTCCTTTTCGCTAGGTACAAATTCATCAAAGTGAAGCATTCAAAATCAAACAAACAGATAAATAATGGACCAAACCCTTTAGTGTATTGACATGATAAGATATTTCAGCAACATAAACGAACCAAACTCCACATGTGGTCAGTCAAGTGCCTAATTGAACCCCTCTTCAGATTTTAGTTAAGGGTGACTTCAGAATCGGAGCAGAGTGCAAAGACAAAAGCAAAGAGAAACACAGAAATGGAGGAACAAGGAGGGATCATGCCCAAACTTGTAGGCACGATGACAATGAGCTAACCTTTTTGGTTTGGTGTTGAGGCACATCACCTTGTTCCCTTTGAAATCCGCCTTCAGAATATGATGTTGACTATGTATCATACACAAAAGAAACATTACTTAGTGGTTCCATTGCTGCAAGCCTAACATCGAGATGGGTTTAACTTACCAGGTCATCTGTTGCTGATTGCATTATGCCATCAAAGTCGACTCCCCCTTTCTCAGCTAAAGATTATAAACATCAACATGTCAGCACAACCCTATTCACTCAGACTCCAATTTATAAGAGAAGACAAGATTACCTGAATAATAAGCGCAATGCCTCTAAGACGCTTGATCTCCCGCTGCAAATGTTTGTTCTCTCTTTCTAGACAGTCCTCCCTAGCAGACCGCACCGGTTGTGATGCCATCACCCTTTTAGACTTAAACTTCACCTTCTCTGGTTTGCTAAATAACTCTTTAGCAATTTCCCAGCCTACCATGTGGCATTCTACCTACTGCTTCATAGATGATTTGTCCATCTAAATCTGGGTGCTCCTCCTCCCAATTTTCTCCATGGGCATTTGTCATTGCCTTATCAAAATCCTCGTTTTCAAATTAAAAATTAATGGTAAACTGCAGCGTTATGCACATAGTTTTCATGATGATTATAATGAACTAAGTCACAAGATTTTACTAACCCAACGATCAGCAGTTTTTTGACTTCATATCTGCTCTTGATCAGTCCCTCGATGCAATATGTGCGTGTGAAGCCAAGCACCGGAAATTCCAGGGTCTTTCCCGGTTTAGAGTTTCTGCATTTCAAGAGTCTGACACATCATCCAATGTAAACCAAACTTTCTTATTCAATGATAAGCAGAAAGTTGCTTGAGGAAAATAGAGTACCAGAAATTGACGTGTGGCGACAGCATTTCTCGCACCACTACAATGGAAGACCATGTCCCCATTAGCAAGTCTGTTCCTCTTGTTTGTTAAAGATAACCCTCTAAATTCAGCACTACTCCAGTGCTCACATAGTAGACGCCAACCAACATCGGTACCAAAGTCAACTCCCTTTGCAGAAATTAAAGCTTCCTTAGTTGGCCAGCGGTTACCGTCCTCATCCACTTCTGTTAGTTCTTTAGGCAATTGTCCCTTCTTCTGTAATCTTTTGGTGGCGGCCGCCTTTTCCTCATGTAGCATCTGCTTCACTTTCCTAGTCAAGTTCTCCTCCAGAACACCATCTTCCTTCTCTTGCTCCGATGGGTCAAACTTGAAACGCCACTGCCAAAAACCATCCCAAAATATTTTTGTTAGTTACCATGAGCATTTGTGGAAGTAAGCATATGCACAATCATCAAAGCTTCCAACACTTCATAAATAATCCAATTAGATTTGTCATGGTTGTGACCAAAATAAAGAATTGTAACTACCACCCATCCACCAATTTTAGAAATCTTATTTCTAAATAATAATATGCTCACCTCTGTTTTAGAATTCTAGGTACTAGTAAAACTGATTCAAAATTCTCAAAGCATATATATGTGTGCATATACTTACCCAAAATTCTTCCACAACTTTGGAAGCTGATGTTCTTACTTCTGGACCAGGGGACCACTTGTAGTCCTCCCAACACAATACCGGTTTCTGATCATTTTTTGGACCAATTGGCGGTGGATACATCTGCCGCACTAAGGCACCTTACACTGTCGATGGATCACGAGCGGTGAATGGGTGCCTTTCCCATAACCTGCTATTATTAAATATCAAAGATAGTTAGCACATGAATATTGCTCCAACAAGTAAATCAATTGGAATATTTAGTACTTTCATGCCAAAGGGAACTATAAGCGGTCGGTCAATTTCCTCTAGTCTGAGACCGGCTGAAGTCCTAGTTCTTGGTGTTCTAGCTTTTTTAGCCTTTGCAGTTGACTGAGTTGATCCATTGTTTCCTACGGAAGTACTGGAAGAAGACCTATTCGACCTAGGCATCGAGAAACACCTATGATTCAAGCGCCCCTTCCTATTTACATAGGGACAAATGCATGCTTATTAGTTACTTAAAAGAAATAACCAGTTGTAAATGATTACCAAAGGCATGAAAGTAGAAGATGAAAAGAGCAGGAAACATTATGTAACAACTAAACTGGAAATACTATCAACCATAATATATTGTTCAATAGTCGTGTCACTAAATCACTATATAATATGTATTTCTACCAATAGTAATCATACTATATTATTCACTATTTGCGAAACTATATAATATTTATTGGTACCAACTACCAAGAAACAAAATGACAAGTGCAAAAGCTATAAATGTTCAATAATCATCATCGTCATATTCAGAGTCATGCTCTATTGCATCATCCTCATCTTCAGTATCATATGTCTCTTCTTGTCCTTCCTCTTGGGGTAAATCTTCTTCTTCCTCATCAGTATTCTCGTCTAATTCATCTTCTGAAGATTCTTCTCCCTCATCATTATTGTCTTGATTTTCTAGTATTTCAATTTCAGAGGGATCAAGCACCACATCATCTGACTCCTTTCTTGACTCAGTAGATTCATCAACAAACTGATCAGCATCTACAGAAAAACTACCCAGCTCACCACCTTCCTGGAAATATTCATCTGTAGTAGATGGGTCATTTGTGCAGTCATCAAGGTTACTCAAGCTGCTACTTGGCTGAATAGCATACACAACCCTCCAATCACGAAGATCTCTCTTGGAGTATGCGTACTGCAAGTAATAAGCTTGTGTAGCTTGGTGAGCCATGGCAAATGGTTCAAAATTACAAAGCCTTGAAGACCACTTTATCTCCACAAAACCTAATTTTGCATTTGGCTTCACACCTTTGATCGGATCAAACCAACGGCATTTGAAGAATACCATCTCAATTTTCCTACCAGCTGTGAAGGTTAATTTGATAATTTCCTCAATGACACCATAGTACTCAAGATGTTCAGTCTCTGAGATGAAGGAAGACAAACAAACCCCTGTGTTCATAGTTTTCAACCTTCTACGTTTTTTCTCAGATATCTCTGATCTAAAGCGAAAGCCATTCACATCATAGGAGTTATAGGAATAGGCTCTAGAGCTGCATCCATTAGCTAAATTCCACAAGCCCTCATCAGAATTGGGATCTTCTTTGCACTACAATGAAATAAAAAAAACTTAGATTATGAAACATAGTAGTAGTTTAATGAAGAGGATAAAATGCTAATTAAAATGTGCATAGCAATCTCGAACCATTCCACAAATTCGGATGCCATCATTTTATCAAGGCCCTCCGATGTCAAGTTGGGATGCCTTGCATATTTTTCATCCTCAAATGCTATACAAATCCGCGTATGATTGTAAACATCTTGCACACTACAATTCTAAAAGTGCAAATTATTCATCACTTGCTCTCGAAATCTATCAACAGCAGAGCAGTTAGTCAAAATGTACAGCCTTGCTGCATTCAACTCTTCACGCGATAGTTCTCGGGCAATAGGCCTTCCATGTAGGTTTCCTTCATGCTGAAACACATCTAAGGTACAACAACCATTCTGCACATGGGTTCCTCCATTATTATATCGAGGATTCTTCTTCCATATAGTGCGAACATGATCACTAAAGTAAAGAGAAACACAATTCGTGATCTCCTGCACAATACAAGCTTCAACGATTGAACCCTTCACTCTTGCCTTGTTTCGCACTTTTAAACGAAGATAGTGCATTGCCCTATAACAAATTATTAGAAGTTTCAGTGATAAATGACATAAATATATCAAAACACAATGTATAGATCAATGTTATATAGTCTAACATACCTCTCAAAAACATACATCCAATGATCTGCCACAGGGCCGCCAACCCTTGCCTCATATGGAAGATGCACTATCAGGTGTTGCATTACATTGAAGAAGCCTGGTGGGAACATTTTCTCAAGCTTGCATAATAGAACAGGAACCTCCTCCTCAAGTTCATGCCTCCGTTTTAGAGCAATTTCTTTGGCACACAATTGCCGATAAAAAAAACTTAACTCTGCTATGACCTTCCATTCAGGTTCTGGGATGAAGTCTCGTAGGGCAACTGGCAGGAGGCGCTCCATGATGATATGGTAGTCATGGCATTTCAGCCCAATGATTTCTTTTATTCAAGTTGACAGTTTTACTCAAATTAGTAGCAAACCCATCAGAAAACTTCACTTCTTTAAACCACTTAAGGATGGTCATTTTATCTTCCTTGCTGACACAATATTTCGCTCTAGGTTTCTTCCACACACCCCTTGAATTCTTGTTTTGGTGTAGCTTAGGTCAATCATAATACAAAGCAACATCAAGGCGTGCTTTGTTGTTATCCTTAGTTTCCTCAGATACATTTTTCTCATTGTGCATTACATCAATGTTATGGCGAAGCAGCAACTTCCGAAAATACTCTAGCTGCCACAAACCAATTATAGCGATCCAATTGTGCTCCTTCCCAAACCCCTCAAATTTACTCTTGTCGGTTTCATCATGGACAAGACTTTGGAGTTCTTCATACGCCTCTTCTCCGGACAAGGGCTTTGGTGGAGGATTTAAAACTGTTTTTTTTCTTGCGAAAACATTTCACACTCCTACGAAATGCATGGTCAGTGGGAAGGAATCTCCTATGGTTGTCAAACCAGCACGGCTTTCTCCCATTCTTCAATGAGAATGTCTTTATGTCAGATCCACATATAGGGCAAGCAAGCTTTCCATGAGTGCTCCAGCATGCTACTAATCCATAAGCTGAAAAGTCATGAATAGTCCAAAGCAAAGCTGCCTTTAAGGTGAAATTTTGCTTCCGATAACTATCATAAGTTTCTGCACCATTTCTCCACAAATCATTAAGTTCATCAACTAGAGGCTGCATAGAAACATTTAGGTTCTTTCCTGGATGATCTGGACCAGGAATAACTGGTGCAAGGTTCAAGTTACTCTGCTTCATGCACATTTCTGTTGGAAGATTATAAGGTACAACAAATACTGGCCAACAAGAGTAGGAGGCTGCTTTAATACCAAAAGGTGTGAAGCCGTCAGTCGCTAGACATAGCCTTATATTCCTTACTTCCTCAGCAAACTTTCTAAATTCCTCATCAAATTCCTTCCAAGCTTCTCCATCAGAAGGGTGAACCATTACTTCATCACTATTACGAGGCCTTGCGTGATAGTCCATGTGCTTGGCAGTGCTTTGTGACATGTACAACCGTTGTAGCCTAGGAGTAATTGGGAGATAGCGCAGAACTTTTCTTGGTATCTTTGTAGATTTATTTCCTGGGGTTGTTTCCTCATATCTAGGTTCTTTACAGATAGTGCATTTTTCTTTATTTTCATTCTCTTTATAATAAATCATACAATTATTGGGGCATGCATGAATTTTGACGTAAGGCTTTGCTAGACTATGCACATGCTTCTTGGACCTATGGAAGTTTGCTGGGAGATCTTTTGCAGCATCGTCCCCAACAATGTCATGTATAAGAGTCATCATCTCATTGTAACAAGCTTCTGACAGGTTATGTTGTCTTTTAATAGTCATTAGCCTTCCTTCAATGGATAGACGTGATTGCGTGGTCTTCTCATGCAATGCTTTGTCGGCTTCCATCAACATTTCATAGAATTTTTTGGCAGCTTTTGTTGGCTCATCACCTTTAGAAACTCCTTCAACAACAATTGCATCAACTAGCATGTCATTCATTCTATCTCCATCCCCCATGTTATCATGCTCCACATTTTCAGGTACATCAGACTCCCCATGTGAAAGATCATGGATGTCGCCTAGAGGGGGGCTGAATAGGCGCTACAAAATAATTACGGTTTAGGCTTGAACAAATGCGGAATAAAACTAGCGTTTAATTTGTCAAGCACAAAACCTAAAACGGCTAGGCTCACCTATGTGCACCAACAACTTATGCTAAGCAAGATAAACAACTATGTGATAGCTAGATATATAACAAGAACCAATATGGCTATCACAAAGTAAAGTGCATAAGTAAAGGGCTCGGGTAATAGATAACCGAGGCACGTGGAGATGATGATGTATCCTGAAGTTCACACCCTTGCGGATGCTAATCTCCGTTTGGAGCGGTGTGGAGGCACAATGCTCCCCAAGATGCCACTAAGGCCACCGTAATCTCCTCACGCCCTCGCACAATGCATGATGACGTGACTCCACTAAGGGACCCTTGAGGGCGGTCACCGAACCCGTACAAATGGCAACCCTTGGGGGCGGTCACCAAACCCGTACACTTTGGCAACCCTTGGGGGCAGTCACCGGTACCCGTCAAATTGCTCGGGGCGATCTCCACAACCTAATTGGAGACCCCGACGCTTGCCCAGAGCTTTACATCACAATGATTGAGCTCCGTAGCACCACCAACCATCTAGGGCGCCCAAGCACCCAAGAGGAACAAGCTCTAGGGTGCACAATCACCCAAGAGTAAAAAGCTTCTCAAACTTCTCTTCCACGTATCACCGTGGAGAACTCAAACCGATGCACCAAATGCAATGGCAAGGGCACACGGAGTGTCCAAGTCCTTCTCTCCCAAATCCCACCGAAGCAACTAATGCTAGGGAGGAAAATTAGAGGAAGAACGAAGAAGAGAACACGAAGAACTCCAAGAGCTGGATCCAAGGGGTTCCCCTCACATAGAGGAGAAAGTGATTGGTGGAAATGTGGATCTAGATCTCCTCTCTCTTTTCCCCCAAAAACTAGCAAGAATCCATGGAGGGATTGAGAGATAGCAAGCTCGAAGAAGGTCAACAATGGGGGAAGAACACGAGCTAGAAGGATAAGGTTCAAAGGGGAAGAAGACCGCCTTTTATAGGTGGGAAAAAATCCAACCGTTATGCTCATAGCCCGCACAGAGCGGTACTACCGCTGATGGGAGCGGTACTACCGCTAGGGCGGTGGAAGCCCTTTGAAAAACAACAGCGAGGAGGAAAAAGGCCAGTAGAACCGCCGGAGCGGTACTACCGCTCGTCCTCACGGTACTACCGCTAGGGGTAGCGGTACTACTGCTTGCGAGCAGTACTAAAAAAATACATCCGTGCCTACCACCGCTCGACTTAATACGAGATTTTGGTCCAGAGCGGAGGTAGCCACGGTAGTACCGCTGCAGCCTTTTAAGAACACAAAAACTGCCACAATTTCTGCAAACGGACTCCGAATTCAACGAAACCAAGTTTGTTGGAAAGCTAACGACATGGGCTAACACAATCCTGATTTGATGTCATCCTGCATGGGTTGTATGTGATCTTCCTCTTGACGCAAGCCCACGGAAGCAAACCTAACCCCACATAGAACTCTCACAAAGACCATGGGTTATTACACAAAGCGCTATGGACAATGCTTACCAAACCGTGAGATCACTTGATCCCACTCGGTGTATCTTCTACGCTTTGTGTGAAATCTTCTCTCTTCATAAAGATGATGTCTTGAAGATACACATGAATGTTCACACAATCTTCTTCTTCAAGACATGCTAGCAATTAGCTCAACACTCACTAGACCAATCTTTGGATAGATCCTTGGATACCACATTGGTCAACACATAAACTCCTTGAAACCAACAAATGGACTTCAAGAAAAGCCTATGGACAAATCCTACGAATATAACTCAACGCAACCATTAGTCCATAGAGATTGTCATCAATTACAAAAACCAAACATGGGGGCACCGCATGTTCTTTCACCGTGGCTAGTCCATCTCTCGTATCCTAACATGAACCCATTGTTGCACAAGTGTATGGTCATGTCATCCCTTGTGCGCTTATAATGGCAAAAGCACTTGCTGCAAGGACAATGGGATTCCCCATCTACAGCAGCATTGGGCAATGAGAACGCATGATCTAGAAAATTATCTACTCCATGTTGCCAAGCTTCACTGATCAATTTCCCTCATCTCTCTTTGTACATCCAACTACGGTTGGCATCTAAATTGCTACAAAAATGAAGAACCGGTTGGGTTTTATACATTAGTTATATATGGAAGCAGGAGGTATAGTATAAGCATTGGATTTAATCATGAATGTAAAGTGTAATGTATATTAATTATATTGTAATAGCGAGAACATCAATCAAACAATTCTATATTTGGCCTACATTGGCCATAACTAACAAGATGGTCATTAGGAGCTCTATCCAAATATGCAAGTTTATTAATACCTATTTCAACTTTCTGAACCAGAAACTGAGGGAACTGTTCAGGTTATTCATGGCCATCAGAAGCACACACTAGTTGGAGATAAGTTACTTTTTCATGTAGCGTACTATCTAATTGTGATGTGAATCAGAAAGACAGTGGAGTCATATGATAGATTCATAGTTTAATTAACTGAAAAATAAATTACCTACTGCAGCACCAAGCGAGTTGTACCAAAAACTGGTGAAACCACCTTAAAGTTGCTACTATAGTAAATTCATAAAACATAACCTTTATGTGAGCATACCAGCTAAATCCTAGATTTAAGGTTCTACAAATATTCTCTATGCTTCTTACAAAATTAGTTCACGGCTAACATAGTTTAGAAAGAAAGAAAGAAAACAAGATCAACTCGTACAACAAGAAAACGTGCCAAACTAAAATTAGGAACCACCAACAAACCAATACTGATGGATCGTGCAGAAAAGAAATTGCAATGTAGAAATAATGTACAAGCAGCACAATCACGCAAGACAGAAAGGAAGAAAAGTACTTAAGGGGGTGTGACAGAGACGAGGAGAGAGTGGAATGGGGAGGGAGAAGAGAATGATACCGTGGCACCCCACTTTGATCGCAGCGTGACGATTGATCGACCATCATAGAGGAAGCAGAGGAACTCCTGACCACCCGTCGGAGTGGAAGCAGAGGGACGCCGGGCACCCCTTGAGCTAGATTGGTTTGGAGAACGAGGACATGTTTGTTTTCAAAGAGGATCAGGAGACTATGGCGGTTAGTTTAGGACCTGATTTGGTGCGAGGTGCGCCGGCGCGCGAGAATTTTTTGGTGGGCGCGCCAAGAAATCAGCGCCAGATCGCCAAATAATTCGGTAACAGGAGTCCACGGCTGCGAGGTGGCCACTACCCACTACGCGAGAAACGTGAAAAAAGAAAAGATAACCACGAGGCCTCCTCAACGGATTCAACAGAATCACGAGAATATTTGGCCGTGGAAAACTAACTCGATTATAATATCCCACCCAAACCACGGTACATACCAGGGTTCGAGTAGCGAGAACATGTGCATATCTCATTATCTCAAATTGTCTCTGTTGTACGTGCGGATTAACCAATTGACCAAACAACTCAGTCTCCACATTTATTTGTGTCAAAATTTCCTCAATTTCAGTTTCAAAAAATAAATCCCAAAGTGCCTACTGTACTGTACTGACCTGAAGAGACTGGGCGTGGTTAGGTCGTGGCCGGCCCAGACGGTGTCGAAGAAGTCGCCGTGCTTGCAGGAGGCAGGGTCGGACTGGACGTGGTGGCGAGGTAGTGGAGGTAGCTCTGGGGCGACCAGTCCTCGTCCGTCTTCTCCGCCAGTGCAGGCTCTCCCCACCCAACCCCCGCTTCGCCATCCAGCTCATGGCCGCACGGGAACCTGCTGCTGCTTCCTGCCGCTTGGCTTTGGGATCAAATCTGAGACAAGAGTGAAGGAGGACGGAGGCATGTCAGGTGACACATCTAGGCGGCGACCGGCGTTGAGAGAGAGGTGAATGTGAGCAGATGGATGTAAGCGGCAGGACAGGGGGGATGTAAGCGGCGGGGCTGGTCAACGGCGCTTTGAAAAGGTCTAGTATAGATAAATTCTGAGGAGGCGTAGGTCACAACTTGTCTGATGTCCACTTGGTATAGCACGCTTAGTTAGTAACCTGTTTGGTCTTGTGTTCGAACCATGCAGTGCACTTAATTTTTTGCGCACGCGTCACTAATTAATTAGTAGTAGTATTTTTTTAGGGGTATTAATTAGTATGAAATCATATGCAATAACTTTTATCCTTTTAACTTTTTTTTGGGCCATTTGTTCTTTCAAAAAATCATATTTTTATTCTTAGATTTCTCACAGTTCAATTTTTTAATCTGAATTGTGCACATACACGTTTCTTGTATGATCATAATACGTTGGATGATCCATTGGTGTGTTGTATTTGGTTCCACCGCTGAACAGTTGATTTGTGTGTCGGACAAGGATTGTACATAAAGAATCGTATGTATATCATGACTCTTTTTTTATTTTAAAATACGGAACTCATGCGTGTTATAATTCACGATAGTATTAGTACTTCATGACCATCCGTAGGTGTTTACTAAGGACCCTAAAATGGCGAAGAAAAATACGAACGGGTTCATATTGTACGATTATAGTCTCACCGTCGCAGGGGATGGCACCAGTTTGGAACGGTAAGGCCTCTGTGACTCCATGTGGCAAACTCTTTGTAGAAAGAGCGATGCCTCCCTTTTACTTCCTTGGTTAGGAGGAAAAAGAATGGTCGCACTGCTTCGGACAAAGGATCAATCGTATGCATAGCATTACACTTTCTTGATTTTAAAATACAACACTCATCCTTGTTATAATTCAAGATATTAATTAATACTTCACAACACATTTGCATTTAATAAAATACATGGAGGTCGGGGTCCTTCTAGACAATGAAGCTGCATTTATTAGGAAAAAAACTAGAGGTACGTACAAGGCAAGTTACAGAAGTCCATAACTAAGAAATTAGCAAACTGGTACATGACTTTTACAAAAAGGATCGTACAACAGTGATGAAAAACACGATCGGGTCCAATTTTGTACCGGCATAGCCTCACCGTTGTTGGGGATGACTTGGGATGGCAAGACATGTTTGACTCTATGTCACAGACTCCTTGAAGAAGTTGTGATGCCTTCATTTTACTTTCCTAGGCCGGGGGGAAGTAAAATGGCCGCACCTCTTGGGAACAAGGATCGTACACACACACACACACACAGACATATATATATATATATATATATATATATATATGTATAGGATCATACGCATAGCATGACTTTTTAACTTTAGAAATACATAACTTATGCTTGTTACAATTCAGTATATTAATTAGTACTTCATGACACATCTCATTTAATAAAAACATAGAGGTCCTGGTCCTTCTAGACCGCGAAGCTACATTTAATAAAAACGTGGAGGTACGTACACAACAAGTTATAGAAGGACCCATAACTTAAAAAAAATTAGCAATCTGCTACGTGGTTTTACCATATAGAACAGTGACGGAAAACACTAACGGGTCCAATATTTTACCATATAGCGCACCGTCGTAGGAGACGACACCACTCGGGACGGCAAGGCCTCCATGATTCCGGTCACGGACTCCTTGAAGAAGCAGTGATGCCTCCTTTACTTCCTTGGTCGCGAGGAAGAAGAATGGCCACCTTGCTTGGGCCAACAGATGTGGTGTTGTGGTGGAGCCGGGCAGCAGATCGACTACCATAGCAGACGTCGTAGCTGCCCTAAAGAAATCACCAGATATGAGCTCTATCCCAATCTGAAATTCCATCTTTGCTCGCTCCGTGTTTTCCACCGCAATGACCTTGGAACCACGGGAGGAGCGAAGCACCTCTAGAGTGGGAACCCGCCGAGCATATTGAAAGATTCCAGTGACACACTTCGCAGCAACTGGTCGGCAACCAGTACCACCAGAACCGCGAGCGTCATGAGCCACCAGCCACTACTCAGACGTGGGCATGCATGCACTCCACGACAAGACGTTGTGTGCCACACGATGACAAGCCAACCTAGACCTAAACACTGTATACAATACTATGTTGAGCGCACTACTCAGGGCGGTGAGGTCGTCAGAGAAGATAAATCATGGCAGGGACAGCGACTTCTTCTCCACTCTCAATGGCTCTGTCCTTACGGTACTTTTGTAAGTGGAATTTTTTTAACCATCATATTTGTATTGTCCTTTACCAATTTTTTAAGCATCTTATATATATTAATTGTGAAAAACAACATAATGCACTTACAATAGCAATGCTAGATCTTAGTTCTTGGAATCTTCTTATACGGAATTATCCGTAACATAACATCGGTCATTCTACATTTATCGATGTTGTCCATTGAAACATATCATCGAGAGGGAAAGTTAACCATCGGTTATGACTATACACCGTCGGGTATTTTCTCAAATAACCGAGAGGCACGCATGTACCGTCGGCCATTTTCACTCATAGGTGAGAGTTTTGTTTTCACCTTCGGCTATTAAATTTCACTGTCGGGCATTACATGTAATCCCCATGGGTGTAGGAAAAACCGTCGGGCATTACATGTAATCCCCGTGGGTGTAGGAAAAACCGTCGGGCATTACATGTAATCCCCATGGGTGTACCAAAAACCGTCGGGCATTACAATTAACCATCGGGCATTACATGTAATCCCCGTGGGTGTAGGGAAACCCGTCGGGCATTACATGTAATCCCCGTGGGTGTAGGAAAAACCGTCGGGCTTTATAATGAACCGTCGGGCATTAAGTTGGATACCCGAGGGGTGGATTTTCACCGTCGAGCATTCTAGTATACCGTCGGGTATTAGTGGTAATACTTGTGAGTTGACACTAACCGTCGGCCATTGCAACTACCGTAGGCTATTACTGTAATAACCGACAGCCCGTCGGCTATTAGATTTCACCGTCGGAACTATGGGTATTTCTAGTAGTGACACCCGGCCCTATATAGGGCCCGATGGGATGTTCCCGAACTTGCCCGAAGGAAAAAAAGAAAAAAAGCCTCACTCCCCGCAACCACCCAGCGCGACTCCGCCCCCTGCAACCCAGGCAAGCACGCAAACAGCACACAGTGCCGACTGTTCTTTATTTTGAAAAGGAAAACGATCTACCACAAAGGCTCTACTGTTGAATGGCTTTGTTGCCGTCCTCACAGTCACCACCAGACCTGCACCAGCTCATGCATCTTCCCATCTTGCCGGGAAAATCCTGCCGTTGCCCAAAGCAGCAGAGCATGCACCACCGGATATCCATCGGCTGTGCTCCTGCAACAGCCTCAAGCTGCACCTGCCCTGCCGTCACGGGAGTTTGCTTGACGCTGGGGAGCATCCTATTTCTGCCTTCGCCGGCGACTCCACCAGGCTGGCACCGGCGAAAGCATTCTACGGTATTGTTTTAAATAGCGGGCTATGCCAAATAGCGGCAGTCCTCCAAATCAGCTATAGCGGGGCTATAGCCGGCTATTTTAAAGCTTTTTGAACAATTGTAAATGAATCCTATAGCCGGTCATCTAGCGGCACCCTGCTCAAACCGCTATAGCAAGGCTATAGCCGGCGATTTAAAACTTTGATTCTACCTGTTGCCATGGATTGTCAAAATCCTGATTTAGGCAGTCGAGCATGCACGGACTGATATACATCGGCTGTGCTCCTGCAGCAGCCGCCGCCAGGCCCCGGGAGTTTGCTTGACGCAGGGGAGGATCCTATTCCCGCCATCGCCGGCGAGCCCACCATGTCAGTCACGCATATTCAAAACGTTGCCTTATGCAGTTGGTCTCGCAAGGGTTCAAATCCATCGGCTGTGATCCTGCAACAGCCTTCGCGAGACCAACTGCGAGATCATCTCGCAGGCCTCAATGCAAAAATCGTAGCCGATGGATTTTTGCTTTGTTGTGATGCTGTGGTCGATGCAAAAATCCATCGGCTGTGATCCCACCATGGTTGTGATGCTGTGCCTGCCACGCCGCCTGCCACGTCGCGGGGTGAGTCATCTCGCAGGCCTCAATGCAAAAATCGTAGCCCTGCACAACGTCGCGGCACTCGGACCGGCATCTTCGCGATGCCTTGCCGACAGCAACTGGTCCTCCTCTTGCTGCTGCTGCTTCTTGTGTGGTTGATTCCGCCGCCGAGGAGAAGCCCAAAGACGAGCAAGCCTACGCACCACACAACGCTACGCTCTCGGGAACCCATACCCATCACCACCACAGCAACTGGTCCTCCTCTCTCTTGCTGCCTACCTGCCTCTACAAAGAAGTTAACATCACCGGCCGGTTTGGCCCTACTTATAGAGCACTACACTACTATTCTATGGAGTGTGTGCACGAGATCAATGGAGGTTGGTGAGTGGCGATCAAGTGGCTCCGCTTCATACTACATTTTATGCGTATGACCTGGCACGATGACCGATGCTATTAGTAGCATAACGTGGCTGCTGAAGCTAGCTAAAGGACCCTCTCTGATACGAATCAGATCCATGCATCCTGCCGGCCACCAGATCAGATCTGACCTCTCCGCGCATGCAATTTAGAATCAACTTTCTTTCATGTATATCCACTCGGAGTGGTATATATATCAACTTGCTTCGGAATGAACCTGCATTTTGGTTACCAGGCGCTAAATTCAGTTATCGAGCAAAAGAATGTCAATTGTTTGAAAACTTTCAATTTAAACACTGAAAGTATATATACTATACACAATATGCTCCCTAATTTTTAAGACCTCACAATCAATTGAGCTCTCCAATTGGAATTGGGTCACCCGATTTTGACCGGGTCAACAATTTCTTAAAGCTCTCTCATTCAATTATTTTATACTGTACACTATGCTTCGTAATTTTTAAGGCCTCACAATTAACTGAGGTCTTCAATTCAGAATTGGGTCAACCAATTTTGACCGGGTCAAGAATTTCTTAAGGAATTCTCCCGTTCAGTTCTTTTAATTTACTATGTTCCCTAATTTTGTAACTCTTTCATTAGATTGAGGCATTCAATTTTGAATTTGGTTTATGATTTTGATTGGGCCAACGATTTATCAAATCAATCAGCAGCAACCGGACTATAAAAACATATGAATCCCACGCACCCTTCCACCACCTAGAAAAAAAAAGCGCCACCATATGATACTGTAGCACTAATATAGTACATGCAGCCACCAACACAGAAATTTTCCTACATAAATTTGGGTTGATTAGTGGATAATGCAGAATTACACCGCAAATGGCCTACCAAATCACCATATTGTAAATAAAAATAAAATACAGTCCATCATCTCCCCAACCCTCCAAACTAAATATTCCATCAGTTCCAAAATATAAGGGTTATTAGTTTTTTGGAAAGTCATTTCTTTAACTTTGACCAAGTTAAGAGCCAAAAATATAGACATTCAAAATATTAAACCAAAAAAGGAAATTCATTTCATGACGAATCCAATGATACCGATATGATGTTATGGATTTTAATATATTTCTCTACAAATTTGATCAAACTCAAAGAGGTTTGACTTTTCAAAAAATGTAATACACCTTATATTTTGAAATAGAGTAAGTAATTTTTTTTAAGAAACCCAATAACACCAACGGCACAGCAAAGCGCGCCCAACCCTACTAGTATTTTAAAATGTCTACTAGATCCTCGACTCCATACCTATAATACTATAATACAATTGGGATCAAGTGGCTTCCCCTGCACAAGAAAAAGAAACAATCAAGTGTCTCTGCGAGATACAGTTTATTCCAAAAGTTGTTTCATTTAATACAAATACAGAAATACATGTGTTGTGTTGCTGCCACTACCATGAAATACATCTTTCTAGGTCTGCAAAACACAGAAACACAGAAATAACATATAAGCATATCATGTGTTGTGTTGCTGCCACTACCATGAATGTTACACTGTTTACAAGCGTAGCAGCCATGTTCGTTTGTTTTATCGTTGCTAGTGCACCACCGTAAATTAGGCAATACTACTGATGGTGCGCGATGTCCATCGGCAGGATGCAACATAACACGCCACTAATTACTATGTTGCTTGCTGCCAGTTAACATGGATCTACCACTAACTAGTTTCAAACGACTCCAATCATTTCATTTCTTCTACTTCTAAGTTACTTGCTGCCAGTTAACATGGATCTACCACTAACTAGTTTCAAACGACTCCAATCATTTCATTTCTTCTACTTCTACTGCTTCCTCCTCCTCCCCCTCCATGTGGTCGATCGCCATATACCTGTTCTTACAACAAAAATCTAATTAGTTAATCCCAAAGACAGACACTCAAGAGAGAAGAGGACATCACACACCCCAACAAGTTTTGTTTCTTTGTTTGGTCTCCTCTTAGTATATACTCCCTGCGCCCGGAAATACTTGTACGACAAGTATTTCCGGGCAGAGGGTGTATGTTATTACAAATTAGTGAAGTTAAAGAAACAGTACAATCTGCTACTTCTCACTAAGCTGGCTGGCTGGTGCTATGCTTATATGCCAATCTTCAGACGTATGTCTGATTATCAACTTAAATATGTACCTAAATGAAGGTTTGCTAGTAATCCATGACATGACTGAATTTACTATTATTGCCTGCTAAAACTGAAACAACAGCATAGCCTGCTTAAACTGAAACTGAACTGAAACAGCATAGCCTACCAATGGCTCAACTATGCGGCAGCAACACCTCATCCCATATAGCTACATAAGTGGGCTCTATGTGGGCACCGTGGGATTAGCCCACATAGTCCACATCTTTTGGTTGTTCATCCGTGGGTGTCCACGAAGGCAAATTAAGTGGCTTTTAAGTGGACACCGTGGGCGGCCCACGTCCACCTGCAGTCTGACTGGCTGAGTTGCGTGGTGCATGCATGCACACTAAGAGCATCTCCAACAGGCGCGCTATCTTAGCTGCGCGCTGGAAAAAACCGCTTTATTGCGCGCGCGGGACCGAAACGGGCGCTCCAGCACCCGCGCTAAAATCGCGCGCGCGGTAAAATTGGTTCAGCGCACGGAGGAAAACGGCATCACGCGCTGCTTATTTGGTGTGCCCGCTCGCGCGCGCTGCAAAATCTGGGCTGCTGCTGGTGGAGCCGCCGGATTGGACGCCGTGTTTTTGCGTTTCTGGTAAAGCAAAACACCAGCCCAGCGCGCTAAAACGCTATTTCGACGCTTAAAAAAACGTTGGCGCGCCGCGCAACCGCGCGTCTGTTGGAGATGCTCTAAATCCACTTGCTTCGGTCAACTAGTAGCTAGCTAGTTTTTTTTAAGTTACCTCTTCAACTACGTGATGGTAGTAGGATAACGAGGCTCGTGAATTTAGGCCCAGTTCTTTTGGCCGATTCTCCCAGAATTTTGAGAAACAACCCTCCACCCAGCTTCCTCATAATCTTGAACTCATATTTTTCTTACAATCCTAGCTAGTTAGGATGTAAATAACTAGGATTGTAAAAAATATATGGGTTCAAGATTCTGGCAGAAGCTGGGTGGAGGGTCGATTATCAAGATTCTGGGAGAATCGGCCAAAAGAACTGGGCCTTAATCCATCTACTAGCATCTTGGTGGCAGCCAGATTTGATCAGACCAGATCCGATATCTGGGCGCTTCAGGAACTACATCAAGATGATGACGAACCTAGGGCTCGACTAGGACGAGCAGCGGCGCAGCTCCTACTACGCGGTTTCTTCGGAGGAGTGGTGGAGGTTGTGGACCGGCATGAGTAAACCTCACCACAGCCGCCACCTGCCTCTAATAATCATTAGAAGGACGGAAGCTTCGCCCGGCGCCTCGTCATCTCCGGTTGCCGGCTATCTCTTCCATGCGGGTCTCCCCGGCCAAGGACAGGAAAAGAGAAACTCTGTTGGACCGGTGGGCGAGGCGGAGGAAATAGGGCCATGGGAAGAGGAGGTCCTATTCGGCGCACTTTGCGCCAAAATGGCATTGTAGCGCTCGCTAGCTCGCTAGTGGGGCGCGGCCCAGAAATGCCATTTCTCACTAGCGAGCTCGCTCTCGATCGCTCGCTGGCCCGTTTTTTCGTTTTGCTCGCTGTTGCAGCTACTCTTCGCATCGACTAAAAAAACTAGCTACCGTTTTTCTTCATTTCCAAAAAAAATGGTGAAACAAAAAAACAAGATCGTGGAATTTAAATAACCCAAAATCTATCTCGCTGGTGCCATCTAATTCTACCCCCGCAGCCCCCGCGTCGTCCCCGCTATGGCGACTCGGGCGGCGCCCAAACCCTAGCTGCCGGGGGCGCGAACTCCCTCCTCTCCTGCCTCCGCCGCCGCCGGGCCAAGCCCGGGGGCCGACGGCGGTGGCGGCGGATCTCCTCCCTGACTCGCGATGGAGGGGGTGGGGCGGGACCTTCCTCCCGCGAGGCGGCGCAGCCGCGATCTAGATCATGGCGGCGCGGCGGCTTGCTCCGGACGGCGGCCTGGGCAGTGGCGTGGTCGTCTGGTGGCAGGCTGGTGGCGGCGGCGTGGAGAGTAAGCCATGGAGGACTTGGCTGGACAGATCAGGCCGGGTGCATGCGGCGGTGGCCTCCGGTCATGGCCTGGCCGGGGTGGTCGCCTCGCTGCGCGGCGGCGGATGCCGGGGCAGCGGCCCCGAGCGGTGGCGGCCGGTGAGGCCCAGGTCGTCCTCGGCTGCACAACGCGGAGCTACCCATATCCAAGGCGGAGCTGCTCCGGCGGTCCGGCGGCTTCGTTCCCGGTTCCTGTGCGGTACAGAGATGGTGAAGAGCGTGCTTGGGATTCATCCTAACGGCTCTTCCGGCATGGCGCGGTGGGGTGGCACCCTCCCTCCATGCTCTAGTGGTGGCGCCCTTCGGTAGTGGCTGGAGCATCAGGGTACCCCGCGGTGGCAGTGGGACTGTGGATAATCGTCGAATTTGGGCGGCCAGATCCAGGGCTTTGAAGGTGGTCTTGCAGATGCACAGTTATCGGTTGGAGTCTCGTGCGGCAGATCCGCGTGAAGATCTTGTATTCGGCTGCTGGGCGAAGCCGGTGATGGCGACGCAATGGCGTCATTTCCTTCTTGAAGGCATTACTGAGGTGAAGCTCCCAACTCCTCCCGCTCTCTCCGGGGGAAACCCAAGATCAGTTGATGGGTGGATGGCGGCGCCCTTGTGTTGTCCCCTCCTTGGGGGCGTCATTCTTGGAGGTGTGCATTGGCTTGAGGGACCAGTGGACGGTTCAAGCGGTGGAGTTGTAGGGTAACGTGACAGAAAACAAAACAAAAATCCGACCTACACACCAGCCCAGGACCACTATGAAGATGCATACAAGGTTTTGATCTCATCGTTACCAACTCGTCGCGCAGCGGAAGTAGAGTTGGCGAAGATCATCGGTGCAGATCCCCACAGCTAGGATTTTACAACCTCCCAACCGCGAGGATGTTCTCCCTCGGACAGCCCTTCGGGCAGTCCCTTGGACAACCTTTTGGGAGGCTCTCAGACAGTCCCCCGGACAGCCCTTCGGGAGGCACTCTCAGAATCTCGAACGGTCACTCCGACAGCCCTTCGGCAGGCTCTCTCAGAATCTCGGACGGTCACTCGGACAGCCCCTCGGGAGGCACTCTTGAACTAAGATCGAAACTACGACCTCTCTACCAGGTTGCAGACATACGGTGTCAACTATCCGGCAGGGCTTCGCCGCCCAAAACTAGGCCTTACCGGAGACTAGACAACCTTTTGGCTACGAAACTATTTCGTGTGAGGGAGAGAAGAAAGCCAGATCATTGCATGGGATGTGTTGAGAGAAACTTGAGTGAGAATGGAGACCCCTCTCCACCTCTATTTATGGGCCAAGCCCAAGGGGTAGAGGGCACTTGAAAATACCAAAATGCCACCAAAATATGTCCTTCATAAAGGCAAATTTGGGATGTCAAGTGGAGCTCCATGGAGGAGCTCCCCATGGCCGGCCACACTAGGTGGGCCCCCTTGTGAGGGGGGCCCCACCTCCCCTTGTCTTGCTTCTAGAACCTTTGACTTTTGGGATAAAACTCCAAAGAATAGTTTTACCCTAATAGTGATGCCACTATTCATGACAAAATATTTTCAATGTCAGATAAATCCAAAAAAAATCCGAAGGTCCTGAACATTTTCGGCACCCCCTAAAATAATTTTAGACGCGTTCTGAAACATTTTCGTATGATGAATTTTCTCCAGAACGTTTCTGGTTTTCACACTGAAACTTTTCTGTCGTCTCCGAAACTTTTTCGTCGACTTTCTCTCTGGAACTATTCCAGTGTCTCTGAAACTTTTCTGGTGACTTCTTCTCAAACTCCCTGTCTAGTAATCAGGAGATAGATGACCCTTAAGCGTGTGACCTTGTAGGTTCGGTGAAATATAGACATAACCGGAACTCTTTCCAATCAATGATCGATGGCGGAACCGTGGACATTCAGATTGATACCTATACCCACACGAATGAATATTCGAGTGAACCTATTAGCTGCCGTGTGCTATTCCTGTTGCTTCACGATATGTTACAAAAAATCTGAGGTGAGATTTATCGGCATCTCCGTGAATCAACAACTTGTCCACTATGCGAGTTATCTCGTTACCGGTTTTGTTCTTTTTTCTAGTTCCGGCGTTCCGGCATCCTTGTGATCAAATCACACTGTGTCTGGCCAGACGATGATGAATACCGTAAAACCGAGAGGGCCCAAAGAATATCTCTCCATCGTCGGAGGAGCAAATCCCAATCTTGAGCTATCAAGTCCTTTGTCATACTTTTTCATGAACCCGTAAGCCGCCGTAATAGCCACCCTGTTACGGATGACGTTTAACAAACTCCAAAGTTCGTGAGGCAAGCATGAATGAACTCGATACTCTAATGGTCTAAGGAATTATGCAACCCTTAACTTTCTCTGTGTTATTAACAATTAACTTGTGACGAATGTATCTCATAGCATAACATCAATCGGGTCGATTCAACACAAATGTTTTTCTAACATTGTGTCCTCAAAGTTGCCGGCACAGACATGCCCATGATTAGGAAAACATAATCATCACACAATACTTGAGCTAGTCTTAGAGGCTTAACTAGGAATACATTTTACCGTTTATTATTCCACACGTGCACATGAGTTTCCCTTCGAGCCTCGTGGTTATTGCAGACTCGAGAACCATTGCAGTTATAGCACGGAATATAAACATAATTACGAACATGGAGATAAATAATAATATTTATTATTGCCTCTAGGACATATCTCCTGCAGGAGCGGTGTTTCATGTCATGCATTGATGATGTGGAGTCTCGGTGGCGTGGCGCTGCAGGGTCTCGGTGATGGATGTGTGATGATGGACGCGCGTAGTGAGGTGGCGTTGTCTGGCGCCGTGGTGGCGTCGACAGCAGGCCTGGCAAGGCTGATGCGTCGGTACCTACTCTGAAGATGGATCGGCCTCTGAGAGTGCGCCGAACCGGTATGTGCCCAGACCCGGCAATGAGGCTTGGTTGGGGCTTCCAGCTTTAGATGTTAGGCTTTCATGCGAGGTCTATTTGGTATTCGGCTCGGACAATTGGCACCCCTTCATCAAGTGGATAGGAGTAGCGACAGATGTCGCCAAGATGGTGGCTTTAGACTTACTAATGTATTACTTTGTAAGGTCTTTCTGAATAATTAATAAAATGGATGCATGCATCGACCAGATGCAGAGACCGGGGGTCATCCTCCTTTTAAAAAAAAAAACTATATGGCTGTGCTGAGCACACCCAGCTCCACCGTCCGATCAAAAGATCACGCGTCAGTTGCCCCCAGTCGAACCGAATAGTCGCGGTGCGCGTCCAATCTCTGCCAACCGAAACGGTCCAGCGGTAGTTGGTCCCACACAACCCATGTTCTTCTCCCTCTGTGGTACACAGTTTGAAATTGCAGGCAGAGGAGGGGGGGAGTGCTGTGCAGTTTTCAGTTTCGCTCAATTCCTCCACCGCTCAAATCGCTGCCTCGGCGGAAACCGTCGGAGTTGGGAGACTCGGGGCCTGGAGCAACCACACAAGGGGAGCAGAACGAGGCTTAGAGCGGCACTTGCGCGCGGCGCCGAGCATCTATTCTCCTCCGTATCTCCTCTCATTCGGCAACAGGGTGGAGGACGGGGACTCGACAAGCGAGGAGGTGGTTCTCCGGCCAAAATACACGTGGTAAGCTTCGCGTCACACATGGTTTCGTGTGTTTCTGTACATAACTTGCACGCCGATTGATAAGTAGTTGCTTCTGCTTATTTATTGAACTTGCCCAATGGTTCTCTTCACACAACTTGCCACTGACTGATAAGTAGTGCCTCAGTTTGAATATTCAACTTAACCAGAAGTGCCCCTTGTTTCAAAGAGAGGAGGACATGTTATTTACATTTAATTTGATGGTCAGAGGCAAATTGAAAGCTAAGCCCAATGTTTCGACATACAGTTTTACATTGAGACAACTAAACATTTTTATTGCTACTAAAACATCGTACACTCCAATGTACATATGTTTGCACTGATAGTTCTTTATACACCCATCTGCTGTTAACTATGTGGCCATCTCAAAGGGATTATCTAGTTTTGTTTTTTATTTCTCAAAAACTTTGCCTAACACTTGATAACTATTTGCATCAACTGTGGTTTTTGACTTGACCAATTGGTTTTGGCAGGCTGTGTTTGCAGGCAGCTGCTACAAGATTTCTTATACTCAATGCCACATTAACATGAACCTGACTCATGTGTTTTTATATCATTCCTATATCATTTACATGTGTACACATATATGCTTGCATGCATTTTTTTTTGTCTACTGCAATTGGTGGTGCTGATCTTTTCCATGTACCATTTTTTTTCTTATCGTGGTGTCAGACAAACAATGACTGGGACGAGCAAAAAAAAATTATCGGCAACAGCCAGGATCGACCCAGCATGATGGGGGTCCACCATCCACAGTTGAAGATGAAGTAGAGGTATTTTTTCAGTATTTTTTCTCAACACCCTGATATTTCTCATTTTCTTCTTCCTTCTTCTTTTTGTCTTTTTAGTATCGAAAAAACAGTGAGACGGAATATTTGTTTTTTCACACATTCAAAAAAATGTATTTTACAGGCACTTATATCACAAGAGCAAGGCATTGTGCCATCTGCTGTTTACAAGCGTAAGCTGCAAAAGCACGTTATAAGCCGGGAAGCGCCCTGCTGACACTGACAGTAATCAGGGGTTTTCAGAGGGAGATAGCAATGCTATTTTTTTTTAAATAATACATTTTTTTTATTAATTTTCAGAAATATTACACCGATTTTTTTTTTAAATAATACATAGTCGGCCAGCAGTGGTTTTGGGCCTAATCGTCTTACTGCAGGCTGATAGGCACTAGTTGTCGTACTGCAGGCCGACAGGAGCTAATCGTGTTACTGCAAGCCGATTAGTACTTAACCACAGGCCGATTTGTGCCTTTTCTCGGCCCACACCGCTAGCATTTTTTAAATAATGCATTTTTATAATATTAACAAATAATACACGGTTTTTCTATATTACAAAAATAAAACGCAGTCGGCCAAGCCGCGACCGACACGGTCCGGCCCCTTCCCCCCAACTGAGCCACCATATTTTTCCCCGCCATCTTCTTTCTCGCCACCCCTTTGCCATCATTATTTCCCGTCGTCTTCTTTCCTGAGAGAACGTATAATTTTTTATCAAAAATGAAAATGGCGGGAAAAATAGGCAGCAAGAAAATGTCACATTTTATTCCAAAGCTACATTTATGGTGGGAAAGAAAATGATGGGAATAATTAAGATACAAACGGTTGCGAAATTTAAAATACTAGCACATGAATCTACTGAGTCCAGCGTGGATATTTTCCTTTTCCATCGCGAGCTTCTTCTGCTGCCTTGGCCTCACGAGCCCTTTCTTTCTTTTCTCTGTCTCTCCGCCTAAAGAGCCTCCTTTCGTTGTCGTTCCTGCTCCTCCATGCGACGAGCCTCTTCCCTGTTTTTCTTCAGTTAATCCTGAAAGTAACACTTTTGCTCGGCATAGTATTCTTTTAACTCTCTCTCTTCCTCTGCTTTCTCCTCTGCTGCCGCCTTTTCGCGTCGCTCTTCCGCGTAGAAACTATCCCATGCACGGCGACTTCTTTCACGAATCCCAGTCACTGCCCAAGCCGGCATCTCCATGTCAATCCAACGATAATACGTGCACAGAGGCGGAGGAGACTACAACAAGAACAAGAATGTTAATAAAGAATCAACCAAAAAACCAACAATCACTAGTAGAAAACAAGGCTTTGGTTCAGGCATACCCAGCCCATTAGTCCCGGTTCAGTCACGAACCGGGACCCATGGGGTCATACGTCCCGGTTCGTGCGCCCAGGGGGCCGGCCGGGTCTCGTGGGGCATTGGTCCTGGTTCGTCTGGACCCTTTGGTCCCGGTTCCAGACACGAACCGGGACCAGTGGGCCTCGCTCCTGGCCCACATCCATTGGTCCCGGTTCATGGCTAGAACCGGGACCAAAGGGTGGACTTTAGTCCCGGTTCCAACCACAAACCGGGACCAATGTTGTGCCTATATATACCCCTCGCCCGCGGGCAGAGCACTCCACTGCTCTGTTTTTTCTAGCCGGCTAGGGGATGGCTTTGTGGTGCTCTAGCTCACCTCCTATGCACATGAGGTGTTCGATGAAATGCCCGAGCCACACTACTTAAGCTTTCTTCTCTCCAAGCTCGACCTCCAAGCTCCATTTTCCTAAAGATTTGTCTAGGTTTAGCGGTCCGTCACGTCCCGTCCCCATCTTCACCGCCGTCGATCGCCCGCGCCGATCTCGTCGCCGGCACCACCGTGGTGAGCCTCTTGTTCTCATCTTCTTTCTAAAAGAGAAAAATTCTTACTTGTATGATTTAGATAGATACTTGTATAATTTTCTTACTTTTATTATTCTTTGTTATTATATAGTGCGATGGTTTTGGTATCTGCCCCCGTCGGCCCTTGTCTTGTCTATGATTCGGATGTGGTACATATTATATTTTATAACTATTTGGTTCATTTATTGTTTATGACAATTGTGCCGACCAATGTGACATAGATTTTATTTATCTAGGAGGTATGTGAATCGAAATTCCAACCGACCCTATTGTCGAGAGGTTAAATTTAGTTGAAGAAGAAAACAATTACTTAAAGGAAAAAATAAAAAAAATTGAGGAGTAGAAGATGATATTGGAGTTGCATGTTGCGGATGTCGTCGATGATCACAAGATCAAGATGGATGCAATGCGCTTCAAGATTAGAAAGTATAGAAAATATGCCATTCATACCGAGGCTTGGTATCATTATGCCGTTGGATCAATTGTTACCTTGGTTGCGATTATGATCGCATTTGTTGTTGCATTGAAATGTTTTACATAGTTTCAATGTATGGTTTAATTAGATGCTCTGGAGAGCTATATGTTGTTCAATGAGAACTATGTATGTACTTTGGTTTTAATGTGATGATGAACTTCTATTAATTTGGTCACTTATCTATTCATGATGTTCTGTAATGGTTTTTGACATACTTAATTATATATAATGCACGCAGATGAACCGGCAATGGATGTACGGTGACAGACACACCTCCGAGTACATTAAGGGCGTGCATAATTTTCTCGAAGTGGCTGAGGCAAACAAGCAGAATGGTTTTATGTGTTGTCCATGCCCTATATGTGGGAATACGAAGTCTTACTCTGACCGGAAAATCCTTCACACCCACCTGCTTTATAAGGGTTTCATGCCACACTATAATGTTTGGACCAAGCACGGAGAAATAAGGGTTATGATGGAAGACAACGAAGAAGAAGAGGACGATGACAACTATGTGCCCCCTAAATACGGTGATGCTGCAACGGGGGAAGCTGAAGATCAAGAGGAACCAGACGATGTGCCTGATGATAATCTCCGCCGGGTCATTGTTGATGCAAGGAGACAGTGCAAAAGTGAAAAGGAGAAGCTGAAGTTCGATCGCATGTTAGAGGATCACAAAAAAGGGTTGTACCCCAATTGCGAAGACGGCAACACAAAGCTCGGTACCGTGCTGGAATTGCTGCAGTGGAAGGCAGAGAATGTTGTGCCTGACAAAGGATTTGAGAAGCTACTGAAAATATTGAAGAAGAAGCTTCCAAAGGATAACGAATTGCCCGACAGTACGTACGCAGCAAAGAAGGTCGTATGCCCTCTAGGATTGGAGGTGCAGAAGATACATGCATGCCCTAATGACTCCATCCTGTACCGCGGTGCATTGCGGTTTAAGATCAGACGAGATGACCCTGGTGATGTTGACGGCGAGCCCCCCAGGAAGAGGGTTCCTGCCAAGGTGATGTGGTATGCTCCTATAATACCACGGTTGAAACGTCTGTTCAGAAACAAAGAGCATGCCAAGTTGATGCGATGGCACAAAGAGGACCGTAAGAAAGATGGGAAGTTGAGAGCACCCGCTGACGGGTCGCAGTGGAGAAAAATCGAGAGAAAGTACCGGGCTGAGTTTGCAGGTGACCCAAGGAACGTATAGTTTGGTTTAAGCGCGGATGGCATAAATCCTTTCGGGGAGCAGAGCAGCAATCATAGCACCTGGCCCGTGACTCTATGTATCTATAACCTTCCTCCTTGGCTGTGCATGAAGCGGAAGTTCATTATGATGCCAGTACTCATCCAAGGCCCTAAGCAACCCGGCAACGACATTGATGTGTACATAAGGCCATTAGTTGAAGAACTTTTACAGCTATGGAATGGAAACGGTGTACGTGTGTGGGATGAGCACAGACAGGACGAATTTGACCTGCATGCGTTGCTGTTTGTAACCATCAATGATTGGCCTGCTCTCAGTAACCTTTCAGGACAGACAAACAAGGGATACCACGCATGCACGCATTGTTTAGATGACACCCAAAGTATATACCTGGACAAATGCAGGAAGAATGTGTACCTGGGGCATCGTCGATTTCTTCCGACCAACCATCAATGTCGAAAGAAAGGCAAGCATTTCAAAGACGAGGCAGATCACCGGAAGAAGCCCACCATGCGTACCGGTGATCACGTACTTGCTATGGTCAATGATTTACAGGTAATCTTTGGAAAGGGTCCCGGCGGACTGTCTGTTCGGAATGACGCTGAGGGAGGCGCACCCATGTGGAAGAAGAAATCTATATTTTGGGACCTACCCTACTGGAAAGACCTAGAGGTCCGCTCTTCAATCGATGTGATGCACGTGACGAAGAACCTTTGCGTGAACCTGCTAGGCTTCTTGGGCGTGTATGGAAAGACAAAAGATACACCGGAGGCACGGGAGGACCTGCAACATTGGCACGAAAAAGGCGGCATGCCTCCAAAGCAGTATGAAGGTCCTGCCAGCTACGCTCTTACCAAAGAAGAGAAGGAAATCTTCTTTGAATGCCTGCTCAGTATGAAGGTCCCGTCTGGCTTCTCGTCGAATATAAAGGAAATAATAAATATGGCAGAGAAAAAGTTCCAGAACCTAAAGTCTCATGACTGCCACGTGATTATGACGCAACTGCTTCTGGTTGCATTGAGGGGGCTTCTACCGGAAAATGTTCGATTAGCCATTGTGAAGCTATGTGCATTCCTCAATGCAATCTCTCAGAAGGTGATCGATCCAGAAATCAAACCAAGGCTAAGGAGTGATGTGGCGCAATGTCTTGTCAGTTTCGAGCTGGTGTTCCCACCATCCTTCTTCAATATCATGACGCGCGTCCTAGTTCATCTAGTCGACGAGATTGTCGTTCTGGGCCCCATATTTCTACACAATATGTTCCCCTTTGAGAGGTTCATGGGAGTCCTAAAGAAATATGTCCGTAACCGCGCTAGGCCAGAAGGAAGCATCTCCATGGGCCATCAAACAGAGGATGTCATTGGGTTTTGTGTTGACTTCATTCCTGACCTTAAGAAGATTGGTCTCCCTCAATCGCGGTATGAGGGGAGACTGACTGGAAAAGGCACGCTAGGAGGGGACTCAATAATATGCAGGGACGGGCATTTTTGGTCTCAAGCACACTACACAGTTCTACAGAACTCTACCTTGGTGACCCCGTATGTCGATGAACACAAGAACATTCTGCGCTCCAAACACCCGGAGCAGTGTGACGACTGGATTACATGTGAACACATCAGGACTTTTTGCAGTTGGATGGAAACACGTCTCAGAGGTGACAACACTGTTTCTGATGAGCTGTACTCGTTGTCCAGGGGACCATCTTCGACTGTATTGACTTACAAAGGATACGAGATAAATGGGAATACATTTTACACGATCGCCCAAGATCAAAAGACCACCAACCAAAACAGCGGTGTCCGCTTTGATGCAGCAACCAAGAGGGGAAAGGACACATATTATGGTTACATAGTGGACATATGGGAACTTGACTATGGACATGATTTTAGGGTCCCTTTGTTTAAGTGCAAATGGGTCCGTCTGTCAGGAAGCGGGGTACAGGTAGAGCCACATTACGGAATGACAATAGTGGATCTGAACAATCTTGGGTACACAGACGAACCATTCGTCCTAGCCAATGATGTGGCGCAGGTTTTCTATGTGAAGGACATGTCTACCAAACCGAGAAAAAGAAAAGATAAGGAAGCGAATACATCATACAATGAGCCAAAGCGCCACATAGTTCTTTCAGGGAAAAGAGACATCGTGGGAGTGGAGGGTAAGACAGACATGTCTGAAGATTATGAAAAGTTTCATGAAATTCCTCCCTTCAAAGTCAAGACTGACCCAAGCACCCTGTTAAGCGATGAAGAATATCCATGGTTACAGCGCAATAAGCAAAGGAGACAAGCGAAGAAAAAGTGAAGACAGATGAAGTCAGAAAGGGTTGAAAATTGATGATGTGGCTTTGAATGGTTCATTTTGAGCACACAAAAAGTCTGGAGTTCAAATAAGTTCAAAAAAATGAAATCCCTTTGTAACAGATGAGTTTTCGTCCGAAACCCTGATACTTCGAAAGAGATTGTACATTTTGTACACGAAGTGCATCCAATTTTTGCCGTAACCCTCTCAACTTTTTAGCACATGCTATGTGGGTGAAATGATGATATCATGCCAATTTTCAACCTCTTCAGAGTTCATTTGAAGTGCTTTTCAATTTCAGGGTCATTTAGCTCAAAAAAATCAGTAAATGCATGAAAAATAACAGATGAAGTCAGAAAGGGTTCAAATTGATGATGTGGGTTTGAATGGTTCATTTTGAGCACACAAAAAGTCTGGAGTTCAAATAAGTTCAAAAAAATGAAATCCCTTTGTAACAGATGAGTTTTCGTCCGAAACCCTAATACTTCGAAAGAGATTGTCCATTTTGTACACGAAGTGTATCCAGTTTTTGCCGTAACCCTCTCAACTTTTTAGCACATGCTTGTGTGTGTGAAATGATGATATCATGCCAATTTTCAACCTCTTCAGAGTTCATTTGAAGTGCTTTTCAATTTCAGGTCATTTAGCTCAAAAAAATCAGTAAATGCATGAAAAAAAACAGATGAAGTCAGAAAGGGTTGAAAATTGATGATGTGGCTTTGAATGGTTCATTTTGAGCACACAAAAAGTCTGGAGTTCAAATAAGTTCAAAAAATGGAAATCCCTTTGTAACAGATGAGTTTTCGTTTGAAACCCTGATACTTCGAAAGAGATTGTCCATTTTGTACACGAAGTGCATCCAGTTTTTCCGTAACCCTCTCAACTTTTTAGCACATGCTATGTTGGTGAAATGATGATATCATGCCAATTTTCAACCTCTTCAGAGTTCATTTGAAGTGCTTTTCAATTTCAGGGTCATTTAGCTCAAAAAAATCAGTAAATGCATGAAAAATAACAGATGAAGTCAGAAAGGGTTGAAAATTGATGATGTGGCTTTGAATGCTTCATTTTGATCACACGAAAAGTCTGAAGTTCAAATAAGTTCAAAAAAATGTAATCCCTTTGTAACTGAGGAGTTTTCGTCCGAAACCCTGATACTTCGAAAGAGATTGTCCATTTTGTACACGAATTTCATCCAGTTTTTGCCGTAACCCTCTCAACTTTTTAGCACGTGCTATGTGGGTGAAATGATGATAGCATGCCAATTTTCAACCTCTTCAGAGTTCATTTGAAGTGCTTTTCAATTTCAGGGTCATTTAGCTCAAAAAAATCAGTAAATGCATGAAAAATAACAGATGAAGTCAGAAAGGGTTGAAAATTAATGATGTGGCTTTGAATGGTTCATTTTGAGCACACGAAAAGTTTGGAGTTCAAATAGGTTCAAAAAAATGAAATCCCTTTGTAACAGATGAGTTTTCGTCGAAAACCCTGATACTTCGAAAGAGATTGTCCATTTTGTACACGAAGTGCATCCAGTTTTTGCCGTAACCCTCTCAACTTTTTAGCACATGCTATGTTGGTGAAATGATGATATCATGCCAATTTTCAACCACTTCAGGGTTCATTTGAAGTGCTTTTCAATTTCAGGGTCATTTAGCTCATAAAAATCTGTAAATGCATGAAAAATAACAGATGAAGTCAGAAAGGGTTGAAAATTGATGATGTTGCTTTAAATAGTTCATTTTGAGCACACGAAATGTCTGGAGTTCAAATAAGTTCAAAAAAATGAAATCCCTTTGTAACAGATGAGTTTTCGTCCGAAACCCTGATACTTCGAAAGAGATTGTCCATTTTGTACACGAAGTGCATCCAGTTTTTGCCGTAACCCTCTCAACTTTTTAGCACATTCTATGTGGGTGAAATGATGATATCATGCCAATTTTCAACCTCTTCAGAGTTCATTTGAAGTGCTATTCAATTTCAGGGTCATTTAGCTCAAAAAAATCAGTAAATGCATGAAAAATAACAGATGAAGTCAGAAAGGGTTGAAAATTGATGATGTGGCTTTGAATGGTTCATTTTGAACACACAAAAGAATGAACTAGAAAACTTTAATAGCAAAAATAATTATCATAAAGATTTTTTTTTGATAGAAACTAGAATAACAAAAATTGTTTTTGAATATAATGATAAAACACAGTAATATTAAATAGCAGGAAAAAGAATCACTCCAAAATCTATTTTTATAGTAAAGTTAATCACAAACTAGTGATTCACAAAAATTTCAAAGAATTCAAATTTAAACTATTCAAATTGGAAAACTAATGGCACTAACAGCAAGTTTATAATTTTTATTACCTAAAAGCAAAAAGAATCACTGAAAAACAGTTTGTATTTTGTTGTAAGTAGAAACAAAATAAAATAAATAAAGCAAAAAAGAAAAAAACTGGAAAAAAATAAAAAAAATGCCACCTACTGGGCCACCACGGCCTGAATACGACTAGAAACCCAACCACGAGCCAGGATTCAGGCCCGCAGAAGCCCAATAGGCCCAAAGGCAGCGGAGTGTCACGTTAGGCCCGTAAGCCTGCATTTGAGAGGAGCTCGAGAGGGCAGCGGCAGTGGGGTTTATAAACCACTCCGCGCCCCTCTCAACTAGCGAGGTGGGACCAAACTTTTGGCCGCGGGCAGCACAAGGCCTTTGGTCCCGGTTGGTGGCAGCAACCGGGACTAAAGGTGGCAATGGTCCCGGTTGGTTCCACGAACCGGGACCAATGCTTAGTGTATATAAGCAGCACTTGTGAAAATTTCCATTCAGTTCTTCGATCCTGCGCTCTCTACCCCGCCGTCCTCGTCCCCGTCGCCGCGTGCCGCCACGAGCCCGCCGTCCTCGTCACCGGCCTCTAGCCATCGCCGCCCCCCAGTGAGCACCCCCCTTTCCCATGGTCCCCTGCTCCCCGTCGCCGCGTGCTCCCCCGAGCTTGGCCTTGCTCTGCCACTGCTCCATGGTCGCCGCCGGCCCCGACACATTGAAGAGTAGCAGCAACGCCGTGAAGGAGAGGAGAAGGAGTGGACAGTGAAGAGCAGCAGCATCCCCCCCCTTCTGAAGTTTCTAAAATTTATTGATGAAATGCATAGAAGGTGTTTGATGAAATGCCAGATGGCTTTGGGCATTTTTGAAATTTCTGAATTTTTTTTTGGTGTGGTACTGATGCAAGACAAAGGTGATGGCAAAATTTCAGAATTTTTGGAGTCGTTTAGAATAGGTTTTCAGCAAGGAATTTGAATCTGGCTCAAATTTCATTTGAACAAAATTTGAAAATTTTGAACTATGGATCAGAAGGTTTTTGGTGAAATGGAGTGTGGGTACTGTCATGAAGTTGGAGTATTTTTTTCAAAAAAATTTAGTAAGGAAAAAATAGGGTTGTAGATCAATGCCAAGATTGGACAAAAATAGAAAAATGGAAGTTGTGCTCAAAAGTTTCAAATGACCAAAGTGGGTTTTTGCATAAAAATGATCTATAGGCATCAGAGGACTTCTCAAAAAATTTGTGGCATTTGAAAAGAATTATTTGAAATAGTTCTAGTGCAACAGGGTCATTCTAGAGTTTGAAAATACTAATAAAAGAATTTTTTGAGACCAAATCATTATAAAAATAATTACTACTGATGTGTTTGTTCCTAGCATTTTTTTCAATGTATGTATGTATGTATGGATGGATGGATATAGAAAATGTTCATATATGATTTTTTTTTGTTCATAGCAATTTTTTTCCATGTATGTATGTATGTATTTTTTTAGATGTGCTATGTTTTTTCAGATGAGATGAAATGAGATGAGATGTCCATTTGTTGTTTAAACATAACCCCGATAACTTCAATTCCCCTTGGGCTTATATTTTTGTGAGCATAGAAATTTTTGTAACTTGTATGTGTTTGATCACCACGGACTTATATACTTGATTGGACTATGGAGTGCATATTTAGTCGAGTCCAACATCAATATTTGTGAATGATTTCATACTGTTGGGCACCGCGGATATTTGTGTGAGGAGTTTTTCCTTTGATTTTGAGGCATGTGATCTAGATAATGTCCAATGCCTCATATCGCGAACATAGTTATATTGGACAATTCATCTTCATATAAATGAAGCATAAAAGTTTAGCAAACAGTTTGGCAATCACTTAGAAATTTTCATGTTGTAGGAGTACATGTAAAAAAATTCAGAGTTGTTCATTCACTTAGAAATTTTCATGTTGTTCATTGACTTAGACATGAGGGGGGACGTCGATCAACCCACTCTCACCCGACCAACTCTGGAGTCCACCCAAACCGGGACTGAAAAAGCGTTGTCGAGGCCACCCCAAACCCTAGAAGAGTTGTCGAGGCCACCCAAATTTACCAAGTTAAAAGAGCGTTGTCGAGGACCATTTTCTGCACATCCAGAATGGCGTCATTTTGGTAAATCCCTTGTTGGTCCGGACGTTGGACATTCATGAGAGAGGCGGTCCGGCCCAAACCCTAGAAGCGTTGTCGTGGCCACCCTAAACCGTAAAGCGTCGAGCTAGCTAGGTCTACGTTTGCACTAATATATCCATCTGTCATGTTTGTATATTAATTAATTGCCATGTTGTAATATTTGCAGAAACTATGAGGCACCGAGACATCGAAGTATAACAGTTGTTGGGGGACATAATCCACGGCGGAGGTGATGTCTTGTCGTACTCAACGACACCGATGGTCTGGAAGGAGAGGATGAAGCAGGCTCCGGTGATCAAACAATGGAGGTGGAAGGACATGATTATGACGGCTCCGGTGACGGAATGCCGGTGGAAGAAGGAGACCGTGATGACTGCTCCGGTGAGCGAACGGAGGAAGGAGATGTTGCAAAGTCCGGCGAGGTATATATATTAATTAAGCCTGTGCTGACTAGCTAATTGATGCATTAATTGTTTTGGTATGTACACATATTAACTCTCTTCTTTCTTCTTTTCTAGCCCTCCGGATCGAGCCAAACTTCGGTAACGAGACGAGGCCCGAAGAAAAGGTTGCGCTAGGATGAAAGGTTCACGATCATAGCAATCAAGGGCGATGGCCAACCGATTGAACCCAGCCAGACCAAGGAAGCATTTTCTGCTCAGTGCGGGGTTCTTGTTAGGGACATGATCCCGATCAGCATCCACCTATGGAATAAGCCTAAGAGCAAAGACCCTCAAGTATCTTTTGTCAACGATAGACAGAAAGATGATCTTTGGACCGCGCTGAAGGCAAATTTCACCCAACCGCCAGAGGAGGATCCGGATAAGCCAGTTATAGAGCCATTAGTCAAGGCTCATGCTCTCAAGAAGATGGCAGATCTATTCAGGAGGTGCAAGAATGAGTTGAAATCAACGTTTGTCGACAAAGGGAAGACTCCAGAATTCACCGGCCGATTTGAGAAGATAAGAGATCACTGGCCCGCATTTGTGGCCCATAAGACATCGGAGAAGAGTAAGAAGATGTCAGCGACAAACAAGAAAAATGATGCAAAGAAGGAGCATCACCATCGCACGGGGTCAGGTGGGCTACCTCAAAGCCCGGCCATTGTGGGACAAAGCTGAGAAGGACCTGCTTGATAAAGGGGTCGAACCAGAGACATTGAACTGGCCAGACCGTTCAAGGACTTGGTTCTTCGGGGTTGGGGGAACCTTGGACCCTGAAACAGGGAAGTGCCGTTGGACGAAGGAGCAACTTGAAATACCCGTCAAGAAGCTTCAGAAGTATATCGCCGCAGCGCAGCAAGGGACGTTCGTTCCCGACAGAGAGAACGACGAGCTCACACAGGCCCTCGGGAATCCTGAGCACCCAGGACGAACACGAGGCACGGCAGACTCCGGGAGAGGAGGAGGAAAGTGGAGCAGACCGAACTACAAAAGTTGAATGCAAGGGTACGAGCGCTAGAGGAACAAGCACAAGTTCAGAGGCAGCGACCTGCCGGAGCTACCCCAGAAGCTACCCCGCCATCTCAGCGGAGAAGCAGCATGGCTTCCACCGAGCTCCTTCAGCAGCCTCACTTCACGGCTCCCAGCTACCCCGTGGATGCTATCACGGAGGCTCAAGATTGCCACCTTATGGCACAATGGCAGCACCTCAAAGTCAAGGCGAGTGTCGGCTCTGTTGCACCTCCTGAACCCGGCCCAACTTTTCACTGCCTTCCGATTCCAGAAGGCTATGCTGTTGTGATGGTCGATGAAATAACGGAGGGATTTGAGGAGCTCGAGCTTGACCACCCTACCGGTGAAGGGGAGACTCAGCTGGGTCTTGCTCTGAAGACTCCATGTCTATGGCGGAAGGAGCTCATCAACCTTCCGAACTGGACGCCTCCGCCTCCTCCTCCGGCGAGTCAGGGCACTCCGCCTCCTCCTCTGGCTCCTCCTCTGGCGAGTGATCAGGGCACTCCGCCTTCTTCTTCAGCTGCTCGGGCGCGTGGCGGCACTTCGCCTCCTTCTCCGGCTGCTCCGGCGCGTGGCGGCACTCCGCCTCCTTCTCCGCCTGCGCCGGCGCGTCCGAGCAGCCCGCCTCCTCCTCCACCTCGTCAGCAATAGCGGAAGACAGCCGCCGCCGCTCCGGCTGCTCCGGCACGTCGTAGCACTCAGCCTCCTTCTCGGCCTCGTAAGCAACGAAGGAAGACAGCCGCAGCCGCTCTGGCTGCTCCGGCGTCTAGCAGTACAGCCAGAGGCGGGAGGCAATACATATTTGGTCCATCTCTGAAGTCTCTAGAGAAGTTACCATACGAGATAACCGAGGACGAAAACGCGCAGATCTGTCAAGCCCGAGTGAAGGACTTTTTTGCAAAGAAAAATCCACCTCCGGAGGAGAAGATAGATCTGGTGAAATTTAACCGCACTTTGGAGAACCTGAAGCAACCACCACCACCTCCGCCGGATGACAACCATGTCCGCGCTCTTAAAAAGGCAGTGGAAGGAGCGCGCCGGTCGGGAACTACTTCGAGTGACAAAAGGTTACAAGAACGAAGAAGTGGGAACAAAATTCCCCAGCTCGGCGAACAGGCAAACCAATCGTGCCCCCCGCTCAAGGTTTCTAGCGATATCGTCGCAAATCTACCGGGGATGCTGCCCGGTACCAATCCTGATGATTACCTGCCCGACGATGCACATTTTGATACAATGGAGGTGGACGAACACAAATACCAGTACGGGAAGCCTCTCAGACCTGGTGATCCTCCTCTAACAACGATGATGCGAAGATTCCATAAGTGGTACATAGACACCTGCAAGTCTGGGAAGGATATTTTGACGCTGAGAGTTAAAGAGGAGCACGACCTCGTTGGAATTGATCTGTTATCTATTCCATTTGAGGAGTTCTTCCAGTTTTACAATCAAAAGGACCTCGATAAAATAATCATCACTTGCTACTGTCTGTAAGTACTATACTTCTGTAATTAAGTCTCTATATATAACTCAGCTCTTTCATTGCATGTATATATAATTATCCTCACTATATTATGCAGATTGAAGATCGTCGAATGCAGAAATGCACAAATCTATGATATTGGGTCAATTAACACAAATCTCATAGATGAATGGACGGTTAAATATAATGCGAAAGAAACCGAGGCCAACTTGCTACAATCGTTGCTTAAAAATCAAAACAAAGATAAAATACTGTTTCCTTACAACTTCAAGTGAGTGTTACTGTCTTCTGCATATTCGGTTTCCATTATTACTCGAGGTTATAGTAATGTAATTGATGAGTTATGCATGCGTGCGTAGCTTCCACTTTATTCTCCTAGAGATTAAGCTTGAGTAGGGACTAGTAACCGTCTTAGACTCAAAACGAAAAGATCCCAAGGAGTATGCGGCCATGACTGAAATGCTCTAGAAGTAAGTTCAATCGATCATTATCGCACTATATCGGCAACTTTGTTCATTTCCTGATATCAAGTAATTATTTTCTTTGTCTCGCAGGGTTTGGAAAGTGTTCACCGCAGAAGCTCCGGGACTGCCGGGGGAGCTGCGATTTACACACCCGAAAGTAAGTACTACTAGCTAATTCCGCGCATCTCCCATTGATTCTAGCTAGTTTCATCAATACCATTTAAAATGCTTGATTATCAGTTTGATTGACCTCCATTTCTCGTAAAGTGGTTCTGACAGGAAGACGGGAATAATTTTTGTGGATACTACGTTTGTGAGTACATCTACAACGCGACGACCTCTAAGCGGGGCTACTCTGAAAAACAATATGAAGTGCGTAAGCAATAATATTCACAATTTTATTTTATTACCATCATTTGTGTTGAGTTTCATTCATATATATGTATTGACCACCTTCTTCAAATTAGATTTGGAAGATGCGGGATGAACTCCTACCACAAGATCGTATAAAAGCAATTCAAGAGGAATTGGCGGGATTCTTTCTTGACCACGTCATCAATCCAGCCGGAGAATACCATGTGGAACTTCACATCAGATGTTAGGGATTGTAAGAGATCTTATATTGTATATATGTAGCTAGTAGCGTCGGATAGATATACGAAAACTTGTTGTTCGACCAATCTCTCGGAGAAGGAGGAGGTCGATCACTTCTCTCTGTATATGTTCATGATGATCTTGTGTACTTAATGGTTTCCTTCATTTGCTTACTAGCTAGCATGTCGAGTCCTCTCTATACGTATAGTACGTAGCGTCGACCAAGCACAGAGATAAGAGAGGACACTTCTCTCTATTAGCTAGCTAACACAATATATGAAACACCTAAATTAACCCTACAAAACCACCAACCCCCCCCCCCCCTTTAAAAAAAAACCCCAGCTCCTGAGCTGCTAACGCGTGGATGCTCTTTGGTCCCGGTTGGTATTACCAACCGGGACTAAAGGCCCTCCTGCCTGGGCTCGCAACAGTGGCCACGTGGAGCCACATCTGTCTCGGTTCGTAAGAGAACCGGGACTAAAGGTGTTGGGCTTTAGTCCCAACCCTTTAGTCCCGGTTCCAGAACCGGGACAAATGGGCCTCTGGAACCGGGACAGATGGGCCTTTTTCTACTAGTGAATATATCTATTCGTGATGGTTAAAGCATACCGGAGCTTGTCGTACTCTGAAATAGCTACGGATGGATCTTCCTCATAATTGGTGCACATGAAAAACTTCATGCCCAACCAATCTGAAAAATCCGTCACCTCCTTCACCTTGCAAAGATCGCCACACCAGCACCGCAGGACTGCCACCCCAGGAGGCAAACTCCCACTCTTCATTTTCCTTGGCCTAATGCTTTGATCCGAGTAAGGCAAACTCATAGCGTGCTAGGTTACTTAGAGAGCAGAGAGGAGAGGAGTGAGCGGGCAACGAACCAAAATGAGGCACTGCTTGCCTCATATAAAGGAAACGAGCGCAGATTCCAGAGCTATCACGGGACCTGTCGACGCAACGCGCCAAAAATCAACAATCGACAGCGGGCGGTGCTGTCTCATCTCATCTCACTACCAAACACACACGTAGGACTCAGCGCCGTCAATCAGCCGCAGCAGCAGCGGAACCTGTCGGCTCGCGTGCGCATGGGAATCAGCACGGTCAATCAGCCGCAGCAGCAGCGGAACCTGTCGGCTCGCGTGCGCATGGGAATCAGCACCATTTCCCACTAGTATCTCCCGCCAGGTTTCCCCTCTTCCGAGTTCCCGTCTTTCTTTGTGTTCTCAACCTATAAAACACCCTCGGCACTAACGTTGGTAAGCATTCTAGTGTAGTCTCGTAGTCTCGCCAAGATGTCCGGATATCCTTTTGATCGTAGTTTTCACCCTGGTATGTCCAAATGTCTTCTGGATTTAGCTGCCGATTTCAGGGTAGACAACAGACTAGTTTCGTGGGACGAACTCATCAGTACTGACACCCTACTGAATGAGCTGGCTCATGCATTAAGTTGGTGCGGGTGGCCTTCCAGGACCTTTGAGGAGATACGGAAAGAACTTCTCAGGTTGCATGGAAGATGGCTGAAGCAACAGAGTAAGAGTGAATCTTACCTAAAGTTTGCAGCAGAAAATACTTTTTTATGGTCTGCCGATAGCGAGGATGAAGACGATATCTTCAGGCCATGTTCCGCATCATCGAAGGACAAGAGTTCTTCATCGTTGAAGGGCAAGAGTTCCGCATCGTCAAAGGGCAAGAGTTCTGCATCGACGGAGGATGACGATGATGATTTCATGTAGTTTTTAAGCTGTATGTTGTAAGTTAAGTTCTACCTACCATTTAATTCAGACGTACTTGTATCTTAATTATCTATAGCAGTCTCTCTGGAAATGTAACTCGAATAACAATGCGACTTAATAGAAATATGTCTCTCGCATACATAGGTACAATATGTCTCTCGCATACATAGGTAGAAATATGGCACACAAGCATTGGCCACGTCCTCCACCACATCATCCGCCATGTCGTGAGGTGGTGGAGGCGGCGTCGGCCACAAATACCTGTGGGGTGCCCCAACGTTACGAGGAGGAAGCTCGGACCCCTGCTGGTCATACTGTGTTTCCTGTGTGGGAGTTGGTGCAGGAGTCGAATACATGTCCATCCACTCGTTATGGTGCGCCATGATATCCTGTATGTTCTCCTCGGGATTTTGATCACTTCCCCACCCAGATCTGGACATAGACGGCTGATATCCGTAGCCTCCTGCATGACGGAACGTAAAGTCATGAAGAATTAGGTCGCCCCAATTGATATTGAAAACAATAAAGAAAATTAAGTATACCAGCTGGCTGTGAGTGTGGCTGTGGGTGAAACATGTAGCTCAACGTGGGACCCTGCTGCTGTGGCTGCGGCTGAAACACGTAGCTCAACGTGGGACCCTGCTGCTGTGGCTGCGGCTGAAACACGTAGCTCGACGTGGGACCCTGCTACTGTGGGTGCTGCCACGTCGAACAGCCTGCTTGGTCAGGAGGGGGTGGCATGGTCGTCGGCTGATGTGCTAGACGTGGACGTGGCTGATGTCGGTGCGTGGAGGGACGCGGCGGCTGCTGGTGGTGAACAACGTCGTTTCTTCGGGTGCACGTGGTAGCCTCGTAGACAGCTCGTAAACGGCTCTGTATGCATGCCAGGAAGGGTTGGAGCACAGACCGGTGCTGAAGAAGAGGTCCAGACGACAGTGAACGTCCAAAGGTGGACACCTCGTCGTGGAGTTCGAGTGTCAAGTCAGCCTGAAAATTATCACGACGATTATTAAGTATGCATGGCAAAGTATGTGACAACTAGATGCATTGCATTACATCAAGAGAATATATCTTACCGCAAACTGCCTAGAGCCCGAAAAATCATAGCTCGGGTACATATCCGACGGACCTGGGTCAGGAATCACATCTGGGTGAGTGTGCTCGACGATGCGTAACCGTGTTCCGGTCATGTACCGACGCAAGTAGCGATTGAATTAATCGAGATCAAACGCCACATTTTCGTGCCAAAAATTTGAACTCTAAATATATTTCGGATATTACCGGAGCAACTACAAATATTGACACAACTAAATATTTGACATCCACATATATTACGGATATTACCGGAGAAACTACAAATACTGCCACACCTAAATATTTGACATCCACATATAGTACGGTATATTACCGGAGAAACTAAAAATATTCACACACCTAATATATTTCACAACCAAACATATTACGGATACTACCGGACCAAATAACGAATCGAGCACACCTAATATATTTCACATCCAAACATATTAACGAATACTACCAGAGCAACTACGACAGGTAAAATGTATGTTGAATTATACCCTTGAAGCATGCGAAGCATGTTGGGGAACGTTGCATGGAAAACAAAAAAAATTCTACGCACACGCAACATCTATCCATGGAGGTGCATAGCTACGAGAGGGGGAGTGTGTCTACGTACCCTCGTAGACCGTAAGAGGAAGCGTTAGAACAATGCAGTTGATGTCGTCGAACAACTTCACGATCCAACCGACCGAGCAACGAATGTACGGCACCTCCGCGTTCAGCACACATTCAGCTCGGTGATGTCCTCGACTTCTTGATCTAGCAATACGGCGAGGTAGTGGATGAGTTCCGACAGCACGACGGCGTGGTGACGGTGATGGTGATGCTATCTCCGCAGGGCTTCGCCCAAGCACTACGAAAATATGACCGAGGGGCGGAACTGTGGAGGGGGGCGCCGCACACGGCTAAGACAATGTTGTGTCTGTTTGGGGCGCCCCCTCTCATCTATTTATATATGTGTAGGGGCTTGGAGTAGAAGGAATAGTGCCATATGAACAGTACCATGTGAATAGTACACACGTGGACTTGGAGTCCAAAGTCCAATCCTATTCCTACTTGGACTCTCCTTTTTTCCTTCCCTAGCTGCGTGGGCTTTTGAGGACTTGGTGCGCCTGGCACAATAAGGCTAGGGCGCCTCCCCTTAGCCCATGCCAGCCATTAGGACATGGTGGACCCACTTGTGGACTTTTGGACCCCTCCGGAATCCTCCGGCACCTTCTGGAAGCTTCCCGGTACAATACCGAAAAAACTGAACCTTTTTCCAGAACCCAAAATATGACTTCCCATATATAAATCTTTACCTCTCGACCATTCCGAGACTCCTCGTGACGTCCGAGATCTCAACTGGGACTCTGAACAGCATTAGCTTACCAATTCACATAACTTATATAACACTATATCTGTAGGGTCACGCAGCAGAAAACAAAAAATTTCCGACCTATGCACCAGCCCAGGACCACTAGCGCAGTGGAAGTAGAGTCGATGACGATCGGCGGTGCAGATCCCCACAGCTAGGATTTACAACCTCCCAACTGCGAGGATGTACTCCCTCATCTGCGCCTCGGACAGCCCTCCGGGAGGCAGTCGAACAGTCCCCCGGAGGGTGTCGCGGACAGCCCTTCGGGAGGACCTTCGAAACTCCAACGGTCACTCGGACAGCCCTTCGGGAGGACTCACAGAACTCGGACCGTCACTTGGACAGCCCTTCGGGAGGCACTCTCGAACAGCCCCTCGGGCACTAAGATCGAAACTACGACCTCTCTACAGAGTTGCACACATACGGTGTCATCTATCCGGCAAGGCTTTGCCGTCCAGAACTAGTTCCCACCGGAACCCAGATAGCCTTTCGGCACTACGAAACTATTTCGTGGGAGGGAGAGAAGAAAGGCACATCATGCATGCCATGTGTGAGAGAGTTGGAGTGGGGATGGAGAGCTCCTCTCCACCTCCTTATATAGTGGTGGAAGGGGTGAGGGGGGCTGAAATTTAAGCCCACAAAACATGCACCCACCAAACAAGGAAAACATGTTCCCACCAAACATGGCGAAAACATGTTCCATTGTCCATGGTGTTCCCCCATGGGGCCCCACCTTCCTCCCAACACTCTCCACCATTTGTGGAGGCTGCCCCCCACCATGGGGGGCCCCCCAACACTTCGTCCAGCCACAAGGGGGCTGTCCCCTCAAGGGGGGGGGGGCCCAAAACAGCCCAAAAACAGCCCCCATGATCCGCGGGATCTTGTCCCTTCACGCTGGGACAAGATGTTTTCCGCGACTATTATTTTTGAAAAATTCCGGAAGGTCCTAGAACATTTCCGGCACCCTCTTAAATTATCTGGACTCGCTCCGGAATATTTCCAGTATGGTGGCTTAATTTAAAACCATCTTTGTTTACCCGGTAAACAACTCCGGCAGCTCTGACACATTTTTTTTGGTTTTATCTCCGGAAAAATTCCAGAAATTTCCAGACCAATTTGGCAACCTCCAAAACATTCCGGGTCTTGCCGAAACCTTTTTGGATCAATGGTTTTATCCAAAACAACTTTTCGGTTTTACCGAACCTTTTTCGGTGTTCTCTCCGGAACTTTTCCGTTGTCTCCGAAACTTTTCCAGTGACTTTCTCTCAGACCCCTTGTCTAGTATTCAGCAGATAGATGACCCTTAAGCGTGTGACCCTATAGGTTCGGTGAAGTATAGACATGACCCGGAACCCCTCCTATCAATGATCAACATCAGAGCCGTGGACACACATATTGACCCCTATACCCACACGAATAAATATTCGAGTGAACCTCCAGTTGCCGTGTGCTATTCCTGTTGCTTCGCGATATGTTACAAATACCTGAGGTGAGACATGTTGGCATTCCCGTGGATCAACAAATTGTCCACTACACCAGTCACCTTGTTACCGGTATTGTTCTCTTTTCTCGTTACCGTGTTCCGGCATCCCCGTGATCAAATCACAAAGTGTCTGGCCAGACGATGATGGATACCATAACACCGAGAGGGCCCAGAGATATCTCTCCATCGTCGGAGGAGAAAATCCCAATCTTGAGATATCAAGTTACTTGACACACTTTTCCATGAACCCGTAAGCCGCCGTAATAGCCACCCATTTACGGATGACGTTTAACAAACCCCAAAGTTCATGAAGCAAGTATGAAGAAACTCGACACTCTCATGGTCTAAGGAATTATGCAAACTTTAACCATCTCTGTGTTATTAACCATTAACTTGTGACGAATGAATCTCATAGTATAACATCAATGCGGGTCGATTCAACACAAATGTTCTTCTAACATTGTGCCCTCAAAGTTGCTGGCATAGACATGCCCATGATCAGGAAAACAGAACCATCATGCAACACTTGAGCCAGTCATAGAGGCTTGACTAGGAATACATTTTACCGTTAATTATTCCACACGTGCATATGAGTCTTCCTCCGAGCCTCATTTTATTTGCAGACTCGAGAACCATAGGATTTATAGGATGGAACATAAACCTAATTATGAACAGGGAGATAATCAATAACATTTATTATTGCCTCTAGGGTGTATCTCCCACAGACTCCCACTTGCACTAGAGTCAATAATCTAGTTAATACTAATGCACTTTACACCTGTGGCACACCGGTGTAAATATGCTTCGCTTGTGGTATAGCCTGAATGTCCAACGGATCTGACGACTTCAGCTCCGTGTGTATCTTTTGCATATCCTCGCTTTTTCACGCTTTCACAAAATTCATATTTTTTGTGGACTTGGCTTGGTATGTTTGCGAATCACAGGTCGAACCTGGATTCCTCAGACTGAGTTACGGAGCCACTCTTTGCAGTATGTCCCATTGACAGAAGCCATCCTGGAACCATACTAAGTTCATGAATGAACTATATGATTCAACATCTTCTTTGTCACTTTAAAAGCGGCAGCATACTTCGCCTCTGTTATAGAATTCGCCACAGTAACTTGTTTGGAACATTTTCCAACTAACTGTGCCACCACATTGTGTGTTACACAAAACCCTTAATTTAAATTGAAAATTGCTTGGAGCATGGATGAAGACTGTATCGATGTAACCTTTTACAACGAACTCTTCATGATCTCCGCTTGTGAGAAAACATGTCATCTGTGCTACTATAGTACTCAATGACCCTTTTTCACTGTTGTCCCATGATCAGTACTTTTGATCACCTTGGTATCTACACTCGCAACAACTTTGGAGTATTGGACATATCTGGTTGTTTTTACATACCATGGAATACATGATTAATCCAAACACAAGAGAGTGTGGAATCTCCATCATGCATTTTACTCATCAGTGTTTTGGGACACCGAGTCTTGCAAAAACTCTTTCCATGGGACTTCGGCAAGAATCACTCCTTGTCGTTTTAATTGCTAAAAAGTTTTAGCATCTTGTCAATATGAATTCATTGCTTAGCCTTATTAGGCAAATCTATCTCCATAGATCATTATGCCTAATATTGAGGCCATTTAGCCCAAGCACTTCATCAAAAAACTATTTTCAAATGAAGTCCTAATTCGTGTCAAGAAATTTATTTCCAATTAACAATGTGTCAAGCACACAACATTTTTAGAAATTTTATTATGCCCCACTTACTTTCTTGAATCACAAGCATCTTCGTTACCCATTGATGAAGTCAAAACCCTTTTAACCATTTCATCAAAACACGAAGATTCCAACTCCATTTTGCTCTCTTCTGTCCATCGCTGGAACTCTAAAGTTTGCATACTTACTAGCATCCTCTGGACTGACAAAATACCTTGGACTGTAACACATGCAAGTCCTTGTTTTTATTTCCATCAGATGGAAATCCTTTCATCATCCTTGTTTCATATCTCATGATTGAAATATGTATTAATTGCTAGTTCAACCCGAACCGACTTTAAGCATCGCTACGGTGAAACATCCTCATCGTAGTCAACTCCTTGAACTTGTTATTTCAACAAGTCGAGCTTTATGGATAAAACATTTTTATCCGTATCAGTTTTAAGTTCCATAAAATTTGTTAGACTCTAAGTCTTCTGAAAGGTGTATCAAGATTTTAATATTGAATCACTTATATGGAAACTATCTCGGATTGTATTGGCATTTAGCCAATTCCGGAGTCAGGGCCCATCAACGCTTCCTTGCGTATCGTAGGTATATTGTTGTCTATCAATAATATCTCATCTGCGCACCTGAGAGGTTTGCCCGAGCCTTGCCTATGTGGTTCAGCTGCAAGTTTGACCGAAGTCCATACATTTTATTGTAGAGACTTTCATATCAGTCGCAGTAGGAAACTCTGGAATTACTTCCAAGCTCTCTTTCCTTTGACCTGACGACGAAGATACTGTTTATCTCGTCGAGTTGCACTATTCTCCCACTCACCTTTTTGAAAGAACCATTTTCTTCAAAAAGCATACCGTTCTTTGTGGCAAACCTATTTGCCTCGGTATAGTGAGGGACGAATGCCCAATGACTTGGGATAACCTACAAAGTTACACTTGTCTGATTTGGAATAGGTTTGTAACCTTTTACACAATCCCCATATTCCAAATGTTAAGAAAAGATATAACATGGTTGGGCGTACCAAACCATGGCGTCATTTCAACAGACCTGAAGGACCTCTTTTCAGTGTAAAAGTCGTAGTCTCTAAAGCATCACTAGGGATAATGGCAAATTTATTTTTGTCATCTTTGGTCTTACCATGTCATAAATGGTTTTATTACATCTTCACGGACTTTCCACATGCAGTGGTGTTCCGGGAGATGCAAGTTATGAAACCCCTTTCACAACTCATTAGACATTCGCTAAACTTGTAACTCAAATATTCCTTTCTGCAATCGAATTGTAGAAACATGATTTTCTTGTTACAATAACTTCTACTTCATATTTGAAAACCTTTTGAATGATTTCAAAAGATCCAGACTTTCGTCTCATCAAGTAAATATCCATATATCTACTTGAGTCATTTCTGAAGATAGATAAATCCACGACTTGCAACAACATTTATTGAACTACACACATCAAAATGTATGATCACCAATAAGTTTGTTGCTCGTTCCTTATGGCCTATGAACGGTATTTCAGTCACTTCACTTTTCGGAGGAAAGTTGCAAGTGTCAGATGATTCAAAATCAAACGACTTCAAAATCCATCATAATGGAATTTATCCATGTGGGTTTCTCCAAGGTGACCAAATGTAGTGCCACACTAATGTGGTATTCTCTTAGTGTTACGACATTTAGCGTCAGTGTTATGGGTGTATCATATTACTATCAATATTCATAACATACATCCCATCTTGGATGGAAGCATGGCCCTTCATGTTATTCATAATACTGAACAACAATTGTTGTTTTTATGAACAACTCTTTTGCAACAAACATTGTACAATGGGCATGAGTGTATGAAACTCTAAAATGAATTATGAAAGTAAATATAGAGGTAATGTATTATTATCAACATTCATAACATACATCTCAGTCATAATGAAAGTATGGCCCTTATGTTATTCATAACACCGAACATCAAAAGTTCTCTTATGAACAACCTTCTTGCAAGATACCTTATGCAATGGGCTAGAGTTTGTGAAACTATAAATGAATTATGAAAATAAATACAGACGGTAATACACCGATGGAAGGTATAGTAACATTTACTATGTTCCTTGTGTATACCTAAACCTCATTCCTGGCTAGTCTTTCAGGCCATGGTAGTTCTTACATCGAGTTGCAACACAATGCAATCGAGCGGGTATCTTTGTGATTAACTCACAATACCCAAGAATTAGTGATTAACATGCTTAATCATAATTCCAAAGAACTATATCTTTGACCAGCCTTCTATACATCAAAAACTTGTATGACATTCATACATGAGCTGGATATTCCAGTCTTCTTTCTTTCTGCCTTTATACTTCTAACAGTTTAACTTTTAGTATTTCTCCTACTTCCAGAAGAAGCACCCAACTTAAGAGTGGCGTTAGCCCCGGACTTCCTTGGCGTGAAAGTTCCACTAACACCCTTCGGACACTTCCTTTCTCTTTAAATTGTTGTTTTATTCACCTTTCATCATATGACAGGCGTTCTTCTGGATCCCTCTCTTATCAGTCTAATGCATAGTAAACTCCTTTACTAATAGTTTGCAAACAAACATTGCTTTGGATATCTCATATATTTTAGCCTTTGTCTGTCTCTGAAAATGATTTTTAGATTCCATGAATATCACATAACTATCCAAACTTTCGAAGTTCGGGTCTCATGGAAGCAAATGTATTGCACTTGACTGAAACGGAATTCTAGCTTTTGGATCGAAGGACAAGAGTCATATGATCCATAGCATAAGCGAGAGAATACCAAAAGTATGCGATAGGACAAAATCCTTCTCCGCACTCTTGAGGACAATCCTCACATTACGTTACCAACCGTGAAGTTTTAACCAGATATTTAGGAGCTATTCAATTTTAACAGGGAAGGTGGAAACGCGAGCCATTATTCTACAACTATTATGAAAATCACACTTAGACAGTGTTCAAAATTAATTGCACTGAGAATTAAACAAGTTAATTCTACAATGCGCTCCCACTTAAATCAATATCTCTCATAATTGATTTTGAGTGATACAAGATCCAGACTTCAATTCATCGCCATAGAATCATCATCTCATGGCGGGAATTTTAATCGGTAGGCCAACTTGCCGATCACATCTCTATGTGATTCTTGTTCATCTTTCGATGCGTGTGTTCCGAGCTCAGGACGATCCTTCCATGAACGTCAAGACAACCAAGTGATCTTGCTGCGAGGTCTGACCTCACCCGCCTCACACATCACTAATCGTTCGTACCCATGCAACCATGGCGCACCCCGAAAAGTTAGTTGCCGTGACGGTGCTACACTTGGGAGAACACTAACTACTTGATATTTTTGTGAGAGATCACCCTAATAAAAAGCGACTACTGCGCAATCAAGAAGGGTGCAACATAAGGGATAAACATCTCAGGCAATTCGTAATTAGCATGATATGGTATAACCCTTTCTGACGGAGAAGTCTTTCATTTCTTCGTCTTCCGCATTCGCGTCGGTGTTCACCTTCGCGAAGATTGCCACCACCTTGTTGATGCACCAGATAATATTGCTATCTTTATAGCTAATAAAATAATGCATTACACAAGGTCGACACGCAGGTCATTTAAAGTGCAATCATATGGCTCTAGCCATCATGCCAAATCATGACACGTAGGTCATGTTAATCAATTTACATCATATAGACATCTCATACATAATCAAATCATTATGAGCACTGCTATACCACATCATATGCACATGCAAACCCTCCTGCAAACCAAGTTAGACGCCTCTAATCAGTTTAGCAAAAACTTGTTTTACGTGGCTTCTAAGGTTTCGAAACAAACCGAAGCTACCAACGTCCATCATCAAGCATGATTATCCAAGTCGCTAGATTAACAGTCCGGGGTGTATGAAACACGAGATAACAAAATCTCAAGCCCCATACTGAACTTCGTCATATGCATGACCCCCGTGCAGATCATATCTGCATTGCCCTTTCGTCTGCGAAATTTCATCTTTCTTTTTAACTACGGTGGAATTCAATGAACTGTTAGCACTTCGTTGATCAATCAGCATCGCGGATTGCTAGAACATTGAAACTCCACCATGCTGTTATCAAGATCAGAAATATGCAAATTCCAGGGAAGCAACAAGAACATCAGGTAACAGATTTCATCTGCTACCCGCACAAATAATTTTCAGTAATAGATCTCATCTACTACCTAATTATATTGTGCAACACCCATACATCTCCATGTATTCTAGATCGCAACCTGCATCTACGCATAGCACGGCTCATGATGCCACTGTAGGGGAACGCAGCGGAAAACAAAAAATTTCCAACCTACGCACCAGCCCAGGACCACTATGGAGACTGCATACAAGGTTTGATCATTTTCGTTACCGACTCAAAGCGTAGTGGAAGTAGAGTCGATGACGATCGACGGTGCAGATCCCCGCAGCTAGGTTTTACAACCTCCCAACCGCGAGGATGTACTTCCTCATCTGCGCGTCGGATAGCCCTCCGGGAGGTGGTCGAATAGTCCCCCGGACGGTGTCGCGGATAGCCCTTCGGGAGGACCTTCGAAACTCGGACGGTCACTCGGATAGCCCTTCGGGAGGACTCACAGAACTCGGACCGTCACTTGGACTGCCCTTCGGGAGGCACTCTCGAACAACCCCTCGGGCACTAAGATCGAAACTACGACCTCTCTACAGAGTTGCACACATACGGTGTCATCTATCCGGTAGGGCTTCGCCGTCCAGAACTAGTTCCCACCGGAACCCAGATAGCCTTTCGGCACTACGAAACTATTTCGTGGGAGGGAGAGAAGAAAGGCAGATCATGCATGCCATGTGTGAGAGAGTTGGAGTGGGGATGGAGAGCTCCTCTCCACCACCTTATATAGTGGTGGAAGGGGTGAGGGGGGGCTGAAATTTCAGCCCAAAAAACATGCACCCACCAAACAAGGAAAACATGTTCCCACCAAACATGGAGAAAACATGTTCCCTTGTCCATGGTGTTCCCCATGGGGCCCCACCTTCCTCCCAACACTCTGCACCATTTGTGCGGGCTGCCCTCCATCATGGAGGGGCCCCGCAACACTTTGTCCAGCCACAAGGGGGCTGTCCCCTCAAGGGGGGGCGCCCCCAAAACAGCCCCCACGATCCGTGAGATCTTGTCCCTTCACGCTGGGACAAGTAGTTTTCCGCGACTATTATTTCTGAAAAATTCCAGAAGGTCCCAGAACATTTCTGGCACCATCTAAAATTATCTGGACTCGCTCCGGAACATTTCCGGTATGGTGGCTTAATTTAAAACCATCTTTGTTTGCCCGGTAAACAACTCCAGCAGCTCCGAAACTTTTTTTCGGTTTTATCTTCGGAAAAATTCCAGAAATTACCAGACCAATCTGGCAACCTCCAAAACATTCCCGGTGCTTGCCGAAACCTTTTTGGATCAATGGTTTTATCCGAAACAACTTTTCGGTTTTACCAAAACTTTTTCGGTGTTCTCTCCGGAACTTTTCCGTTGTCTCCAAAACTTTTCTAGTGACTTTCTCTCGGACTCCTTGTCTAGTATTCAGCAGATAGATGATCCTTAAGCGTGTGACCCTATAGGTTCGGGGAAGTATAGACATGACCTGGAACCCCTTCCGATCAATGATCAACATCGGAGCCGTGGACACCCATATTGACCCCTATACCCACACGAATAAATATTCGAGTGAACCTCCAGTTGCCGTGTGCTACTCCTATTGCTTCGCGATATGTTACAAATACCTGAGGTGAGACATGTTGGCATTCCCGTGGATCAACAAATTGTCCACTATGCCAGTTTCCTCGTTATCGGTATTGTTCTCTTTTGTCGTTACCGTGTTCCGGCATCCCCGTGATCAAATCACAAAGTGTTTGGCCAGACGATGATGGATACCGTAACACCGAGAGGGCCCAGAGATATCTCTCCATCGTCGGAGGAGCAAATCCCAATCTTGAGCTATCAAGTTACTTGACACACTTTTCCATGAACCCGTAAGCCGCCGTAATAGCCACCCATTTACGGATGACGTTTAACAAACCCCAAAGTTCATGAAGCAAGTATGAAGAAACTCGACACTCTCATGGTCTAAGGAATTATGCAAACATTAACCATCTCTGTGTTATTAACCATTAACTTGTGACGAATGAATCTCATAGCATAACATCAATGCGGATCGATTCAACACAAATGTTCTTCTAACATTGTGCCCTCAAAGTTGCTGGCATAGACATGCCCATGATCAGGAAAACAGAACCATCATGTAACACTTGAGCCAGTCATAGAGGCCTGACTAGGAATACATTTTACCGTTTATTATTCCACACGTGCATATGAGTCTTCCTCTGAGCCTCGTTTTATTTGCAGACTCTAGAACCATAGCAGTTATAGCATGGAACATAAACCTAATTATGAACAGGGAGATAATCAATAACATTTATTATTGCCTCTAGGACATATCTCCCACAATATCGTCAACGAACGTTAAGCGTGCGGACCCTATGGGTTCGGGAATGATGTAGACAGGACTGAGACGCCTCTTCTGTCAATAACCAATCTCTGAACCTGGATGCCCATATTGGTTCCTACATATTCCACGAAGATCTTATCGGTCAAACCACAATGACAACATACACAATTCACTTTGTCTGTCGATATGTTACTTGCCCGAGATTCGATCGTCCGTATCTCCATACCTAGTTCAATCTCGTTACCAGCAAGTCTCTTTACTTATTCCATAATACATCATCCCGTAACTAACTCCTTAGTTACTTTGCTTGCAAGCTTCTTATGATGTGTGTATTACCGAGAGGGCCCAGAGATACCTCTTCGAAACACGGAGTGACAAATCCCAGTCTCGATCCATGCCAACTCAACAGAAACCTTCGGAGATACCTGTAGAGCATCTTTATGATCATCCAGTTACGTTGTGACGTTTGATGGCACACAAGGTATTCCTCCAGTATCCGGGAGTTGCATGATCTCATGGTCTGACGAACATGTATTTGACATTCAAGAAAGCAGTAGCAATAAACGGAACGATCATATGCTAAGCTAATGGATGGGTCTTTTCCATCACATCATTCTCCTAATAATGTGATCCCGTTATCAAATGACAACTCATGTCTATGGTTCGGAAAATTTAACCATCTTTGATTAACGAGGTAGTCTAGTAGAGGCTCACTAGGGACACGGTATTTGTTTATGTATTCACACATGTATTTAAGTTTCCGGTCAATACAATTCTAGCATGAATAATGAACCTTTATCATGAATAAGGAAATATGATAATAACCATTTTATTATTGCCTCTAGGACATATTTCCATCAGTCTCCCACTTGCACTAGAGTTAATAATCTAGTTCACATCGTCATGTGATTAACACCCAAAGAGTTTACTAGAGTCAATAATCTAGTTCAGATCGCCATGTGATTAACACCCAAAGGTGTACTAGAGTCAATAATCTAGTTCACATCGCCATGTGATTAATACTCAAAGAGTTGTAAGGTGTAATCATATTTTGCTTCTGAGAGATATTTTTAGTCAACGGGTCTGCAACATTCAGATCCATGTGTATTTTGCAAATCCTTATGTCATTCTGTAGATGCTGCTATTACGCTTTACTTGGAGCTATTCCAAATGACTGCTCCATTATATGTATCCGGTTTGCTACTCAGAGTTATCCGGATTGGTGTCAAAGCTTGCATCGACGTAACCCTTTACGACGAACTCTTTATCACCTCCATAATTGAGAAACATTTCCGTAGTCCTCTAGTTACTAAGGATAATTTTTGACCGCTGTCCAATGATTTACTCCTGGATCACTCTTGTACCCCCTTTACTAGACACGTGGCAAGGCACACATCAGGTGTGGCACACAACATGGCATACATTATAGAACCTATGCCTGATGCATAGGGAATGATTTTCATTCTCTCTCTATCTTCTGCCGTGGTCTAGCTTTGAGTCTTACTCAACTTTACACCTTACAATACAAGCATGAACTCCTTCTTTGACTGATTCATTTTGAACTCCTTCAAAATCTTGTCAAGGCATGTACTCATTGAAAGTCTTATCAAGTGTCTTGATCTATCTCTATAGATCTTGATGCCCAATATATAAGCAGCTTCACCGAGGTCTTTCATTCAAAACTCTTATTCAAGTATCCTTTTATGCTATCAAGAAATTCTATATCATTTCCAACCAACAATATGTCATCCACATATAATATCAGAAATGCTTACCGAGCTCCCACTCACTTTCTTGTAAATACAGGCTTCATCGTAAGTCTGTATAAAACTATATGCTTTGATCACCTCATCAAAGCGTATGTTCCAACTTCGAGATGCTTGCACCAGTCCATACATGGATCGCTGGAGCTTGCACACTTTGTTATCACCCGTAGGATCGACAAAACCTTCTGGTTGCATCATATACAACTCTTCTTTAAGAAATCCATTAAGGAATGCAGTTTTGACATCCATTTGCCAGATTTCATAATCATAAAATGCGGCAATTGCTAACATGATTCAGACAGACTTAAGCATCGCTAAGGGTGAGAAAGTCTCATCGTAGTCAACCCCTTGAATTTGTCGAAAACCTGTCGCAACAAGTCGAGCTTTGTAGACAGTGGTATTACCATCAACATCTGTCTTCCTCTTAAAAATCCATTTATTCTCAATGGCTTGCCGATCATCGGGAAAGTCAACCAAAGTCCATACTTTGTTCTCATACATGGATCCTATCTCAGATTTCATGGCCTCAAGCCATTTGTCGGAATCTGGGCTCATCATAGCTTCTTCATAGTTCGTAGATTCGCCGTTGTCTAACAACATGACTTCCAGAACAGGATTACCGTACCACTCTGGTGCGGAACGTACTCTGGTCGACCTACGAGATTCAGTAGTAACTTGATCTGAAGCTTCATGATCTTTATCATTATCTTCCTCTCTTATTGGTGTAGGCATCACGGAAACGGTTTTCTCTGATGAGCTACTTTCCAATTTGAGAGAAGGTACAATTACCTCATCAAGTTCTATTTTCCTCCCACTCACATATTTTGAGAGAAACTCCTTCTCTAGAAAGGATCCATTCTTGGCAACAAAGACCATGCCTTCGGATCTGTGGTAGAAGGTGTACCCAATTGTTTCTTTAGGGTATCCTATGAAGACGCACTTCTCCGCTTTGGGTTCGAGCTTATCAGGCTAAAGCTTTCTCACATAAGCATCGCATCCCTAAACTTTGAGAAATGACAGCTTAGGTTTCTTGCCAAACCATAGTTCATACAGTGTCGTCTCAACAGATTTAGACGGTGCCCTATTTAATGTGAATGCAGCTGGCTCTAATGCATAACCCCAAAAATGATAGTGGCAAATCGGTAAGAGACATCATAGAACACACCATGTCAAATAAAGTACGGTTACAATGTTCGAACACACCATTACGCTGTGGTGTTCCAGGAAGCGTGAGTTGTGAAACAATTCCACATTTTCTTAAATGAAGGCCAAACTCATAACTCAAATATTCGCCTCCGCGATCAGATCGTAGAAACTTATTTTCTTGTTACGATAATTATCTACTTCACTCTGAAATTCTTTGAACTTTTCAAATGTTTCAGACTTGTGTTTCATCAAGTAGATATACTCATATCTACTCAAATCATCTGTGAAGGTTAGAAAATAACGATATCCTCCGTGTGCTTCAATATTCATCAGACCACATACATTGGTATGTATTATTTCCAACAAATCAGTAGCTCGCTCCATTGTTCCGGAGAACGGAGTTTTAGTCATCTTGCCCATGAGGCATGGTTTGCAAGTATCAAATGATTCATAATCAAGAGATTCCAAAAGTCCATCAGCATGGAGTTTCTTCATGCGCTTTACACCAATATGACCTAAACGGTAGTGCCACAAGTATGTTGCACTATCATTATCAACTTTGCATCTTTTGGCATCAATATTATGAATATGTTTATCACTACGATCGAGATTCAACAAGAATAAACCATTCACAAGGGTGCATGATCACGAGGGATATTATTCATATAAATAGAATAACCATTATTCTCTAACTTAAATGAATAACCGTCTTGCAATAAACAATATCCAGATATAATGTTTTATGCTCAACGCAAGCACCAAATAACCATTATTTAGTTTTAATACTAATCCCGAAGGTATTACGAGCGTGTCGATATTGATCATATCAATCTTGGAGACAGTTCCAACACATATAGTCACCTTGCCCTCAGCTAGTCTCCATTACTCTGTAGCTTCTGCTTCAAGTTACAAATATTAGCAATTGAATCGGTATCAAATACCCAGACGCTACTACGAGCACTAGTGAGGTACACATCAATAACATGTATATCAAATATACCTTTGTTCACTTTGCCATCCTTCTTATCCGCCAAATACTTGGGTCAGTTCCGCTTCCAGTGACCAGTTCCTATGCAGTAGAAGCACTCAGTTTCAAGCTTGGGTCCAACTTTGGGTATCTTTGTGGGAGCGACAACTTTCTTGCCGTTCTTCTTGTAGTTCCCCTTCATTCCCTTGCCCTTTTTCTTGAAACTAGCGGTCTTGTTAACCATCAACACTTGATGCTCCTTCTTGATTTCTACCTCCGCCGATTTTAGCATCACGAAGAGCTTGGGAATCATTTTCGTCATCCCTTGCATATTATAGTTTCATCACGAAGCTCTAGTAGCTTGGTGATAGTGACTGGAGAAATCTGTGAATCACTATCTTATCTGGAAGATTAACTCCCACTTGATTCAAGTGATTGTAGCACCCAGACATTCTGAGCACATGCTCACTGGCTGAGCTATTCTCCACCATCTTGTAGGAAAAATACTTGTTAGAGGTCTCATAACTCTCAACACGGGCGTGAGCCTGTAATACCAATTTCAGCTCTTGGAACATCTCATATGTTCCATGGCGTTCAAAACGTCTTTGGAGTCCCGATTCTAAGCCGTAAATCATGGTGCACTAAACTATCAAGTAGTCATCATATCGAGCATGCCAAACGTTCATAACGTCTGCATCAGCTCCTGCAATAGGTCTGTCACCTAGCGGTGCATCAAGGACATAACTCTTCTGTGCAGCAATGAGGATAATCCTCAAGTTATGGACTCAGTCCATGTGATTGCTACCATCATCTTTCAACTAAGCTTTCTCTAGGAACTTATCAAAAATAGGGGAGCTACCACGCGAGCTACTGATCTACAACATAATTTGCAAATACTATCATGACTAAGTTCATGATAAATTTAAGTTCAATTAATCAAATTACTAATGAAATCCCACTTAAATTAACATCCCTCAAGTAAACTAAGTGATACATGATCCAAATCAACTAACCCATGTCCGATCATCACGTGAGATGGGATAGTCATCAATGGTGAACATGTCCATGTTGATCATATCTACTATATGACTCATGTTTGACCTTTCGGTCTCCAGTGTTTCGAGACCATGTCTGTACATGCTAGGCTCGTCATGTTTAACCTAAGTATTCTTCTTATGTAAAACTGTCTTACACCCATTGTATGTGAACATAGAATCTATCACACCCGATCATCACGAGGTGCTTCGAAACGACGAACTTTAGCAACGGTGCATACCCAGGGAGAACACTTTTATCTTGAAATTTTAGTGAAGTGATCATCATATAATGCTACCGTCATTCTAAGCAAAATAAGATGCATAAAGGATAAACATCACATGCAATCAAAACATGTGACATGATATGGCCATCATCATCTTGTGCTTTTGATCTCCATCTCCAAAGCATCGTCATGATCTCCATCGTCACCGGCATGACACCATGATCTCCATCATCTTTATCTCCATCAACGTGTCATCACGTGGTCGTCTCGCCAACTATTACTTCTACAACTATTGCTAATGCATAGCGATAAAGTAAAGCAATTACATGGCGCTTGCATTTCATACAACAAAGAGACAACCATAAGGCTCTTGCCGGCTGTCAATATATATTACGAAACATGATCATCTCATACAACAACTTATATCACATCATGTCTTGACCATATCACATCATAGCATACCCTGCAAAAACAAGTTAGACGTCCTCTACTTTGTTGTTGCAAGTTTTATGTGACTGCTACGAGTTTCAAGCAAGAACCGTTATTACCTACGGAAAAACAACCACAACGGTGAATTATCAAGTTTGCTGTTTTAACCTTCTTTAAGGACCGGCTGTAGTCAAATTCGATTCAACTAAAGTAGAAGAAACAGACACCCGCCAGCCACCTTTGTGCAAAACAAGTTGCACGTCAGTCGGTGGAGCTGGTCTCATGTACGTGGACATGTAAGGTTGGTCCGGGCTGCTTCATCCCACAATGCCGCCGAATCAAAGTAAGACGTTGGTGGTAAGCAGTATGAACATCACCGTCCACAACTCTTTGTGTTCTACTCGTGCATATCATCTACGCATAGACCTGGCCCATGATGCCAATGTTGGTTAACGTTGCATGGAAAACAAAAAAAAATTCTACGCACATGCAAGATCTATCCAGGGAGATGCATAGCTACGAGAGGGGGAGTGTGTCTACGTACCCTCATAGACCATAAGCGGAAGCGTTAGAACAATGCGGTTGATGTCGTCGAACAACTTCACGATCCAACCGACCGAGCACCGAACGTATGGCACCTCCGCGTTCAGCACACGTTCAGCTCGGTGACGTCCTCGACTTCTTGATCCAGCAAGACGGCGAGTTAGTGGATGAGTTCCGATAGCACGACGGCGTGGTGATGGTGATGGTGATGCTATCTCCGCAGGGCTTCGCCCAAGCACTACGAAAATATGACCGAGGGACGGAACTGTGGAGGGGGGCGCCACACACGGCTAAGACAATGTTGTGTCTGTTTGGGGCGCCCCCTCTCCACTATTTATATATGTGCAGGGGCTTGGAGTAGAAGGAATAGTGCCATGTGAACAGTACCACATGAATAGAAGCATGTGAGCAGTACCACATGAATAGTACACACGTGGACTTGAACTCCAAAGTCCAATCCTATTCCTACTAGGACTCTCCTTTTTTTCCTTCCCTAGCTGTGTGGGCTTTTGAGGACTTGGTGCGCCTGGCCCAATAAGGCCAGGGCGCCTTTCCTTAGCCCATGCCAGCCATTGAGATGTGGTGGACCCACTTGTGGACTTCCGGACCCCTCCGGAATCCTCTGGAACCTTCTGGAAGCTACCCGGTACAATACCGAAAAAACTCACCTTTTTCCGGAACCCAAAATATGACTTCCCATATATAAATCTTTACCTCTCCACCATTCCGAGACTCCTCGTGACATCCGGGATCTCATCCGGGACTCAGAACAACATTCGGTTACCAATTCATATAACTCATATAACACTATATCGTCAACGAACGTTAAGCGTGTGGACCCTAAGGGTTCGGGAATGATGTAGACATGACCGAGACACCTCTCCGGTCAATAACCAATAGCGGAACCTGGATGCCCATATTGGTTACTACAAATTCCCCGAAGATCTTATTGGTCGAACCGCAATGACAACATACACAATTCCGTTTGTCTGTCGGTATGTTACATGCCCGAGATTCGATCGTTGGTATCTCCATACCTAGTTCAATCTTGTTACCGGCAAGTCTCTTTACTCGTTCCGTAATACATTATCCCGTAACTAACTCCTTAGTTACTTTGCTTGCAAGCTTCTTATGATGTGTATTACCGAGAGGGCCCAGAGATACCTCTCCGAAATACGGAGTGACAAATCCCAGTCTCGATCCATGCCAACTCAACTGACACCTTCGGAGATACCTGTAGAGCATCTTTATGACCACCCAGTTACATTCTGACATTTGATGGCACACAAGGTATTCCTCCAGTATCCGGGAGTTGCATGATCTCATGGTCTGAGGAACATGTATTTGACATTCAAGAAAGCAGTAGCAATAAACAGAACTATCATATGCTAAGCTAACAGATGGGTCTTGTCCATCAAATCATTCTCCTAATGATGTGATCCCATTATCAAATGACAACTCATGTCTATGGTTAGGAAACCTTAACCATCTTTGATCAACGAGCTAGTCTAGTAGAGGCTCACTAGGGACACGGTATTTGTTTATGTATTCACACATGTATTTAAGTTTCCGGTCAATACAATTCTAGCATGAATAATAAACCTTTATCATGAATAAGGAAATATGATAATAACCATTTTATTATTGCCTCTAGGGCATATTTCCATCAAAGCAACGATGAACGGCGGACTTCAATCACCGGAACCGGAGCCGGAGACTCCACCACACTGCCGAAGCTTCACCTCCACCACCTCCACCACACTGCCCGACCTTCAGCACCGCCACCTCCACCTTCACTGCCACCACAACCTCCACCAATATGCTCAAAAAAAGCTCCAACAAAATGCTCACCACGACCACCACGAGCTACCTCATCAGTAAATCGAGGTATCCCTTGCCTCCCCCAACTATCTGCAATGCATCCACGGTGGCAAATCGGCCAAAAAATAGCTCAGTTTGGTGTACAAATGGGAGTATTTTCAAGTGGAGAAGTGAAGAAACGAAGAACATAACAGGTAGAGGAAGAAGAGCATGGGAGGAGGAAGAAGAAATGGGCTAGCTGGGCGGGGGGCAGCCTATCGGCCTGCAGAAAGCCGATCGGCCTACGGCTGGCCGACAGGGCCATGTCGGCTGGGCCCCGGCCACCGACAGCTACGGTCGGGCCGACTGAGGGCGCTGCGACGTGGCCCGGCCACTAGCCGGCCTGCACGTGGACGATAAGCCCACTTGTCGGCCTCCGATAGGACGACGCCACCCAGTCGGCTTACTAACGGATGACAGGCTCCTGTTGGCCCACTGCTGGCCGACTATGTATTAATATTTTTTTAAAAAAAATTGGCGTAATAGTTCTGAAAATTAATTAAAAAATGTATTATTTAAAAAAAATAGCGATAGCAATGACATGGAAGTTACCGATCAGCATGAATCGAAGCCAAAGCGATGTAAGACAACCGAAAACGAGGTATATGTGCTATAGCAGGCAACTTATACGCTATATGCACCCATAAATTGCTCAACATCTGGATGAACCCATATATTAGCATACACACAACTCGCATCACCTTTTTCATGTGTTTCCTTTTTCATTGCTATAGTTTAACTTTGTCTGCAACTGTATATAAATAAGAGGCAACTTATGTGTTTCATGCACAAACCAGTTGCCCAGCTTTTCCCATCACCTCTCAGCTTTCTTTCTTTCATTCTTTTTTTCCCACTTTTTTAGGTACATTCAACTAACATGTTTTTAATACCTATGTATTTGATAGGGTCCCAGGAATAGGGCATCACCCGCAAGGCAATTCAAGTTGAATAAATCACTTATTGAAGGGCAAAAGAATGTCATCAATGACATAGAGTTCAGTGGCTTGCTGGAGATAACAGGCATAAGCATGTCTGAGACCTTAGCCAGTGGATCATGAAGCATTATGATCTAGAGATGTCACAAATAGTTATACCAGATAGGGGCAAGGAACCATTAGATGCAGAAAGTGTTCGGAGGATATGGGGCTTGTAAAACAAAGGGAGGAAACTTTGTTTCAAAATGAACCCTGATATCATAAGGGAATTTAATTGTTTATATGAGATCAAAGGCAAACATCACCCTACACTCACAGCATGGTGAAAAATGATTGATGATATGTTTTTTTTTAAAAGGAGGATGCCTCCCGGGCCTCTGCATCTGGGAGATGCATGCAGCCACTTTATTAATTAGTCACAAAGACCTTACAAACTAATACATCAATATGTGTGAAACCGCCATCTTGGCAAGATCCGTCGCTACTCCTATCCATTGATGAAGCGGTGTAGAAAGTGTGAGCCGAATACCAAGACCTCTCACCTAAGCCTAACATCTAAAGCCGGAGGCCCCAACCAAGCCACATACCAGGTCTGGGGCACAAACCGGTCAGACGCACTCTCATAGGTCGTCGCCGCCGTCTTCCATCGATCCATCTTCAGAGCAGATACTGACGCATCGACAATGCCAGGCCTGTTGTCGACGCCACCACGGAGCCATACAACACCTCCTCGCTACGCGCGACCATCATCACACATCCATCGCCAAGGCCCTGCCGCGCCAAGCCGCCGAGATTCCACGTCGTTGATGCGTCACATGAAATGCCGCTCCACCGCAGATGTCGTCCATTGGTCCCTCGAGCCTATGCGTACCTCCAAGAATAACGCCCCCAAGAGGGATACGACACAAGAGCGCCGCTGTCATCCGATCGACCAATCTAGGGTTTCCCCCGGAGGTGGCGGATAGGGGTCCAGAGCTTCTCGACGATGATGCCTTCAAGAAGGGGACGACGTAGAAAACGCTGCCACCACCTGCCTTGGCAACAAGCCAAGAGTAGGGTTTTCACCCGGATCCGCTCGAGGAACCTCCATCCAGGCTCGTATGCACGGGACCGCCATCGATCACCGCCGCTGCACATGGAGCAGGCCGCACCGGCCAGATCAGATCTGACCGGAGGCCAGACCACACATACAGCCGATCCATCCACCAGGCCCTCCGGGCCGCCGCCACGGATCCGAGATCCGACCGGCCACAGAGCTGCCCGCTGACGCAGAGCCGTAGGACCCGACCATCCACGCCTCCACCCGTAGGGGGCCCCGCCCCACCCCAAGCTGCAGGAGAGAAGGAGAGGCCCACGCCACCGCCATCTACCCCCGAGCTTTGCCCACCGGGGTCACGCGGCGGCAACTGGAGGAGAGGAGGGAGTAGACCGGGTTCGGTGGTGGCTGGGGTAGCGGCCCACCTGAGTCGCCCGATGCGGGAGTGACGGGGGGGGAGTGAATCGATAGGTAGGGCTGATATGTGTAGGTCTGCCGACGACAAATTTCTCCAGGCATGATTGGCAGTTGCCTTCTCCTGCTTCCTTGCTCCAACTACAAGCTTAAGCATCTCGCCACGGTGCTGCACTGTTGTCATGCACACAAGTGTTATCAAACACACCAGCATATGCAAGTTCGTTGTTGATCAACTAAGGCTGTCATTCATGGGTTTTGGGGAAAAGAAGAAATGTGTTTGCTGTTGTGTATTCCAGGGAGTTGTAAGTACAATATCATGGTACATCTTTTTCGGTCATTTTGTTTTTGTTCATCCTTTTTTTCAGCATATGCATGAAGGTCATTCATTTTAATCCGCACAACGCAGATTCTGTACCTTGACTCATAGGATGTTGATGAGCCAATATCTGGAATGGTCCCAAGAGATGATGGTGATAACATATTATGTTACCATCACATAGCGCTTCCCAAGAAAAATGAATATACGAGCTAATAAATGCAACCATCTATGATACTATCTCTATTATACTTTACACTATGAAAGTAGTAACATACAGTAGTGTAATATGCATGACACTAATATAATTACTCCCCACTATGACTAGCCTAATTCTTCTACTAGCTTCCAGCTGCGACAAAATCTGATCAGACCAAAACCGACATCTGCGCGTGTGTAAAGCAGAATCAACTTGCTTTCATTTATATTTTCTTAATCAATAATCAAATAGGTACACCTCACTACTCATCCATCGCTAATTCATGTGTACACTAAATTGCCTAGTTAAACTAGCTGCGTGATCGATGCTCCTCGTCCTCGGTTACATGATCAAGCCGCTCAACTGCCAGCCCGGCCTATGGGCGCGTGCATATAAAGACAACCCAGGCACTAGCTTAGCCAGCCAGGTAATCTAGTCGGACTCCATTGTACTAAACGTACTCATGGTTTTCACTTGTAGTGAGACGTCGATGAATTCACTGATTGAAGGTGCAGCAGCTGGTGGTGGTTGTGGTAGACGTGCGAGCAGCTCATTAAATTTTTTTTCTAGCTTGGTGTCGTGTGTCTTCTCAAAACCATCTATCCTTTCCATTGCCTCTCAAAATCTGTTTAGAATGTCTTGCACCTGTTCTCCCATCATTTGTGCACATTTATCATGTATCTCCTTGTTCGTCATGTTCTCCCAGTCTAGCTCGTCTGCTTGTGATCCTGGCATGGTTAGCAGCAATAGACAGACACAAGAATATGTCCTACAGACTACTAATAGGATGTGGTGTGGTGGATGTTCACAAATCCGTCAAGCAAATCACAAATTCTTACCCGTTCTTACCAAGCAACAGACGGTGATGGGCAACCGTTGTAGTCAAAACTCTCAAAGCTTGGATAGAGCAATTGCTAGGTGGTGTCAAACGCACTATGTAGATGTATGTGGAGCTGGGAAGGCTTAATATATGGTAGCAAAAAGGTCAGCAATAATCAATTCAGAGATGCAAAGTTGAATAAACACTCAACGACAGTATTGTGCTAGTCCTTGGCTAGACCGTACTAGAGACTCGAGCCTAGAACACTAACAAAATCATGGCGCGGCACGTAAACCAGGGAGAAGCACGCTCTGAATATCTTTTTTCTTTTTCTCTCATTTTTTCACTCTTTTCTCAACTTTTTTATTTCACTTTTTCCTCTTTTTTTTAAGCTGGACCTATTTCTCTACTTCGGGCAACACGAAAGTTGGGGAGTCTGACTTGATCACGACACGTAGTATGGCGTGATATGAAAATCAATAATAGAGAAGCAAATACTAGACTCAGACTAGGATTGGTGCCGGAGATGAATCTGGTTGAACTCGGACTGGTGGCGGATATAGGTAGGGGCGGTGGAAGACAGACTAGTGGCAAATCTGTGATGGAGGTGGACTCGGATTGGCGTGATGGCGGTGGATATGTGTTGAAGGTGGACTCCGATTGGCGGGATGGTGGCGGATATGTAGTGGTGTATATGGACTCGGATTGGCGGCGATGGTGCGGCGGCGGTGATGACGATGGTGCGGTGGCGGCGTGACAACCTGTGAACAGAACTTGAAACTCTAAGGGACTAGACGCTAAGACCAGTAACTCGACACAACGATGCAACCGCGAATTCAACAAAGCAAAAACACTGAAAAGATTATGCAAAGACTCAGATTGGTTCGGATATGATGAATTAACCCTATTTTTTTGGCTTTTTCATGGACTGTATGTAAGAAAAACAGATGCGATCTAGACTACGAAAAACTAGAAAAAATCTCACCAAGCAACCTGGAAATCTGATACCACTTGATAGGGGCAAAGATGTCCCGTCTTTTGATGAGATGGTAACTATCATTTTCGGTGGAGTAGACTTTGACAATCCGACTACGAACGTACGAGATGTCGCGCCTAAGTCAGTTTCCCTATTAATACAGACTCTAAAAATTGTCTATTAAGTGTATTTCGAAAATACATGGACCTGGCCCAAAACTAAGGTGGCGCAGCACCTATATTAAACTATGGACAAAATTTATGAAAGATCATCTTGTATATTTCGTCCATGTCCTTGTATGTCATCATGGTGGCTCCAAAGTGCTGAAAACTTCAGTGGAAACTCCGTTCTTGTTCCCCTTGCGCGCGCCATCCTCTCCATGCTTGATCATGTTCCAATGTTCATCGTTCTTGTCCATGCTGGCTCCTTCATTTGTAAGCAAAACAAATGTATCCAATTTAGGCAGCATCATATTCTCATGAACATTAGAATCATTACCAAGAAACGAAAGTACCTGATAATTTAATTGGCGTGTGTGAACTCTAGTAATTGGTCCAGTATGTGTAGCAGCAGGGGTTGTGGGTGTAACTGTATTAGTGATATCCTCATCACCGCCACCGACCTCCCGCCACTGCTATAACTGCATCAGTGGCGGGCGCATGCCCGCCACTGGTACGTAGCTTCCAGTGGCGGGCCTTAATTCCTACCCGCCACAGCTCGCTATTGCTGCCCGCCACAGATACCATTTTAGCAGTGGCGGTTCTGCCATAGCGCCCGCCACTAGAGGGAAAGGTAGAGTATACCAATTGTTTGCATTGCACATTGACACACATTACTCCAACAGGCGTAGTCATATGATTCTCAATATCACTGAACCAGACTGAATTCATTTTGGAAACAAACGACCAAATAATTAAGTAACACTTCAAATTTGTTTGACTCAAGAAACAAGCATCAATGTATCACATCCATGTTAGCATACTAATTAACTAACAAGCATCACAGTTTCCTCGAGAATTGTGTGCATAGGTAGGCATGCATAGTGAGGTGAATAGTTGTGAAGTGTGATGTTGCTTGTATGTAATCTTGATGTCTGATGTGTTTTTGTTTGAGTCGTTTCTTTTGCTTCTTTCTTTGGGCCTTCGGTGTCACCTTATTTTCCCTTACAAATGTTGCTCATCAACCGACACCGTACTCGAAGAATCAGTGAGGATTTCAAATATTTGGAAGCTCAGCTAAACAGTATGGAATTCTCAGGACTGCATTGTATTGGAAACATCTGGTTTGAATACAAATGATATTATGGGTTTACTATCAGCATCAAGTCTACATCAGTGTGTAATCCTCACCACAGCAATGATTAAGCCAGCCAGAAGCTAAACTGTGAGCAAGACCAACAGTATATTTTCAGCCAAAGGTATGGGTCATATACGAGGTTGGTTCCGCCTTGTGTAAAGTTGGAAACAGGTTATACCCGGAAGCAAGCAAGAATGTGCCATGTATCTAGCACACAACAAGAAAGATTGCGAGAAAAATTCTTTTCATACAAGTAATCAACAGCAGGAATATCAAAGGTATATATATGTGGCACTCAAGTGTAAGCAACCCAGTCTTCCTCCGCACGCTACCAGAGAAGCTTACGATGCAAGGCTCCTCAAATCTTCCTCAGTACAACATGTGGATAGCGTCCAGCATAAGAGAATCTGTCTTCTTCGGTAAGCTACCGCGGAAAGCTTCCGGCATAAGGCACCGAATCTTCTCAAGTAAGCAACCAGAGGAAAAGCTTCAGAGGTACGGTACCCAGTCTTCTTCGGCATGATATCCCGACAAAAGCTTCGAGCGTAAGCTACTCAGCCTTCTTCAGCACGATACTCTCGAAGGCTTCCAACACAAGCTATCCAATCTTCGGGAGTACGGCACTACCAACAGTTGACAACGTTGATGCAAGAAATTCCAGAGTGAGTTGGCAGTGCATCTCAAGAATCTGATCCACAACAGTTTGGTTAGAAGCACGAGCTAGTCAGGACACAAGTGTCTACCTCAGGAATCAAATGTTCAGTTCCACATACTTCCATATACATTATGGGCATGCTGCCCAGGTCATGCAAATCACTCGTACGATGATACAAGCACGATGAGAATCCGGCAACCACATGAGTCATGCAAGAGGAAGAAAACCAGTTATACATCTCAATGAGATGCAAGGACCAACAAGCTATGAAGTAAAGACAACATTTGGAAAACAAATCTTGGCCGTGGTTACCCAAGGTACCTATGGATCTGGTATATGATCCTGATGAAATCTTGCCTACTTTTCTTTGGTGACAGCACCACGCCTGTGTTCTGAGCTGTTTTCAGCCGTCCGGGGTGGATGCCGACTTTATATTTCTCTCTTCAACAACGGTCATGAGTTCGGAGCTGCTTTTCGGCCATCTCATGTAGCTGTTGATTTTCTTTTTGTGGCAGTGACCCTATGCTCTGAGCTACTTTCCAGCCGTCTTAGGGAGCTACTACCATCTTCTTATCAACGCAGTCTCATGCTCTGAGCTGTTTTTCGGCCGTCTTGAGCTGTGGTTGAGTTATTTCAGTAATGTCCCAGATCTGAGTTGTAAAGACCGTTCTAGTGGCTACTGATTTATTTGCTGATTTCTTGCAAGGGTTCGGATGATCATTGCCTCACAGTGAAAGCTTGAGAGATGATAAGCTTGTCATTTAAACATTGATGCACTATCATAGGATAAGGATAAGGTATGATTGCCAGAATAGTGCACCTGTCAGCACCTGTGGTCACACTAAGAATTAAGGATATATATGACCAAGTTCTTTCGGCAAGATATTCAGGGCAAGAGAACAATAATGAAGGAGCAAGGCCGGCGATACCGGTATGGTAATTTTTGCATGAACAACATGGTACGGATACCCAAGACAGTCTGATTTCGTATTGATCACCATGAACCCACACCCAAGGGGTCTACTCTGTTTGTAAGGACCTCATATCAAGGTGACAGTCGAATCAGCGGTACGGATTTGAGGCAAAGAAGTCAGCCAAGATGACTCAGAGATCCCTGCTAGCATTCATATCTCATCAAGAGAACGGTTATGGTTCCCAGTACTGTTTTGAACCCAGAAGACGTGCATCTATATGAATAACCCGATGTAAGGATTGAAAGGTTCTGTGCCCACCGAGGGAATTTGTTCACAACTCCACTGAATACTATCGTAGCTGGATACAAGAATGTCACGTCAATTGGAAATCATTCCCGGACTTATGGAAGGATGACGTGTTCTAGTCATGATGATATATTAGCTCAAGCCAGCAGACATAAAAGAATTGGAATCAGGGTAAGACCTGTTAGAATGAGGAACGGTGAAATAAACCACCCCAGAGCAAGGCAGTCAGGTCATATGAAAGTCAGTGGGAACATCATATAAAGGAGAAGGATACCCGAGTTGGAAACGGTTTCCTTAAGTCAGAATATTCATACTTGTTCCCTGAGCAACCAAATCTCGAGGACAAGATTTTTTGTAAGGGGGGTAGGTTTGTAACACCCTGAATTTTGGCCCTTTCTTTTTCTTTTCGATTTCTTTGAATTTTTATTCGGAGTTCTTTTTCGGTGGCTCTGTGGTCTTGAAACCTGGGAGGATCATTTCTTCTTCCTCTCCCAAGTGGCTTGTCACTCTCAAATCCATCACAAGTCAATGTCATGTCCATCTTGGCCCAACCTCAATATTCATTTCTTGGGAATATTGCTTTTTCTATTAAAGGAATAACCCTGTTTGCCCTAGGTTTTGAAGCAACCTATATTTCTGTCTTGCCATTAATTCCCACAATATTCTGAAAATTCATTTGACTCATATGAACCTTGGATATGACAAAATATTCAAGATTCCATGCTTATGGTGAGCACACCATCCAATCTATGATTATGGTCATAATTTTAGTTTGTGAAGCAACTGCATTTTATATTGCTCCTTAATTTCTGAAATTTTACCAGGACCTTCTCCTACCTATATAAACCCCCTCCACCAAATTTGGGCTCATTTCATCAAGACAATAGTTCTCTAGAATTTTCCTAAGATTCTGTCTAGAGAGGATCACTGTGAAGGAAGTACCATTTTGGCATGTCCAAATGGCATGAAATTTTTACAGTGACTCAATAAGGCCAAATCATAACCCCAGGTCAATTTTCAGACAAATCCATCGAGCCATTTTTCCCCAGCATCTTATTTCTCATTTCTGGCCAGTAGGGTACTTTGTAAAGCAAGTGCCATCCAGACTAATATCCTTGAGCTAAAAATTTGCCAAGGTGGTGTTCTTTGTGTTTGATCACCCTTAGCAAAAGATCAGAACCCCTCCCCAAGTGAGCCTTCCCTAGTTCATCACAAACACCTTGCTGCCAGAAGCTTTCCTTGCTCACTCCCATCAATCCAAAGTTGCTTTAGTCGAACCGTCACCTCAAGAGGGTCCCAGGATGGATGGACTACTTGGTAGACATCCTGTTGATGACCAGAGTGCACTGCGTGCGCCTGTGCACGCGATGACCACGCGGTCTGGCACGCCAAAAGCGCGCTCTGGGCATTGGGTCCCTCTGCCGCCTCCCAAACGCTGCTCTCGCGACACCGCACCATGTCCTCAGCATTGCTCGAGCTCCCCTGCGTCTGCGTGTCCCCTCTGGACCCCTCTCCCTCTCCTCTTTTCTCTCCGGCGAGTCATGTCGTCCAGGGAAGCCCGCGGCCATCGTCGCTGGAGCAGCCCTTATTCTCCTCTGGTGACCCAAGGACACGAGCCCCTCGCCGCCCGAAACCACCGTCCGCCGGTGTCGAAGCTGCCGATGCCTTGGTCATCCTCGCCGGCCGTGGATGGTACCAGTGGATGCGACATGCTCCGCTGAGCTCATCCATAGCCAGAGCCTCGCCGGAGGTGCCCTATAGCTCCGTCCATCGCCGGTCGATTGCCACCCTGCCTCAGTCGAGCGTGGGCAGGAGCTTCAAGACGACGCCTTCCTCGCCTGCCACCGGGCCCCGCCTGTAAGTGGCTGTTGGCGTGGGCCCGCGCTGGTTAAGTGGAGACGGGTTTTACGGAAGTACGCTTTCCTTTGGCTAAAGCGTATTCGTCCACTGCTCTGGAGCGGAGTTCGTTTTCTCTTAACAAACACGTATTCTTGGAAATACGCTTTCTGCTTCTAGCCGTCGGCCGAAAACTCTATATAGTGGACGTTCGCCCGTTAAGCGTAGAAATGAATATTTTATTATTTAAATTTCTGCCTAACGAACGAACGGCCGTAACTCCGCAACCGTGACTCCGAATCAGGTGATTCCAACGCCCACGATCTCAGTTCGTCAAGCCCGTTCCGATGGTATCATTTTCAGGAGGTTGTCACACTGTGAAAATGACCATTTTTTCCTTGCCCTTAAAACAGCTCCGTCGAGAGGGAAACTTTTCCGGCGATTCTTTCCGCGAGTACATCGCGCTTCTCCCCAGTGACTCCTTCATCCCCAGGCAAGCCACAACAGCCACTTGCATGATGGCATTCTAGTAGCCATGGGTTCCACTTGAATATTTAAATAATTGCTTGTTCATTTAATGATTTTGCTAATACTTTGAGTATGCTTGTGAATCCATGTCTATGCTTATGTCATGTTCATTTTCATCTAGTAAGTGAAATGATTAATTGCTAATGTTATTATTATCATGTTTCATTCTTGTAATCATTCCCGATGCTATGGATAATAATATGCTCATATGAATAGTGATCGGTTAGTTATAAAAATATTTTTGAGATTCATGTTCATCTCAATGCCATGCTCATTTGCATCCTGTAGAATAAAAGAGTTATCATTGTTGATATTTTGATGTTAAATGGTTATGTTGCCCATCCATGGTTACACTGATATCATGCTCATGTGTATTATCATGTTATGTTTTCATGACTCAGCTCATCACCATTCAAGTTGAGCCTGACATTAATCGAACCTGAATGAATCTGTTGGCTGAGTCATGGTGCCACCAAATCGAGCTGACCAGTGCAGCCACACTTGCCTTATGGGAGGACCAAATTTGGTCTATTGTCATGCCTCTCACCGGTGCCTCCAACTAGGGAAGGTTATGTGCGCGCGCTACCCTGATCAGGTAGGTGGCCATAAGACTTGTGTGCCCGAGTTGTATGGTATATCGATGTCCCCATTTGGGACGATGTTTTGGTTTGGCCACGACGGTGGCAGCCACAAAGGTGGCGGATGTCACGAGTTGACATCAGGGCCACCCATGGCATAGCCCAAAGGGGAGTTTGTTGGAGTGGCCGGGAGAGTGTCATGCAATAGATTGGTTTTCTCGGAATGTCCTTCGTCCACCCGAATGGGAGCATGAGGCCATGAGTTCCATGGTGTGGGTACAGTGTACTAACCTCTGCAGAGTGTATAATCTATCAATAGCCGCGTCCTCGGTTATGGACACAGTTCGTAGTAGGTCACACTATGGGTCAACAGTAATAATAACCTGAATAATAACAACCCCGGTTCGATGAGAAAAGAAGTTGGTTGATCTTTATGTGATCATGAGAGAATCACGATGGTATCGTGGATACCGATGTTGGTTGAATATGAGGTGATCGAGTGATGATCACGATGGTAAGTTTGTGGTTACAAATCATCTCTAAGCAGAGTAAGTGGGTCCATGAGACCTTACATGTTGATCCCCGTGCATGCTAGTGCTAGTATCATCCTGTTCATACCAAGAATTATATGTACATGCCATGATCATGTTGGTGCCATGCTCTTGTTGTTGCCATGCTCTTGTTGTTGCCATGTTCATGTTGTTGCCATGCTCATGATGTTGCCATGCTCATGTTGTTCTAGTAGCATCGTGTTCATCTTTGATGATTAACCTGTAAATGCCATGCTGTTGTATGTCTTGATTGCTTTGGTTGCTGTGAGCTTGCGAGTACATTCAAAGTACTCACCTGGCGTGTCATGCCAGATTGCAGGTGATGCCGTGATTGATTGCTTGGTGAGGATCTCGAGTTTGCGAGCTAGGATGCGTCCCAGTCAGAGTCCCTGTGGAGTGGAGTTCATCACCGTTGTCGCTGTTCCGCTGCTAGAAGTTATCCACTTCGAGTTGTTCCGCTGCTAGCATAGAGCTACCTTAGCAGGCGTAGTGTCGCCGTGCCAATGTAAATCTTCGTAATATCAGACCCGTGATTATTTGTAATAAAGAGCTGATTTGTTCTATGCCAAGCAGTGCTGTATTCCAGAAGACTGATCTCTGGGCTAGAATGCGGGGTGTTCTGGTTTCTCTAAGCCGGGGTGCCACAACATCTCACCATACTTGGTTATGAACAAAAAAAAGATGAAAGAATACAAAACATCGCACCATGAATTTTTTGAGGACGTTGGTTTTAGTTAGACGGTGCACAAAGGGCTTCCCCAAGAAGGCCACACTGGATGGTAACATCGCGGTGACATTCATGGTCTCATCCCGAGTAAGCTTCTTCATTCTTTGAGAGAAAATTGCAGAAAGGAATGGACCATCGTCATCATCCGTCTCATCCTCATCATGTTGCTCATCCTCGTCATTCTGGCTGTCGTCATCATCCTGGTTGTCCTCATCTTCATGGCTATCTTGGTCATCTTGGTTGTTTCCATCATCCTGGTCATCTTAGTTGTTTCCATCATCCTCGTCATCGTCATCGTTGTTGAAATACAGTGTCCTTAACCCGTTGACATCTCCTTTTAAGGAAAAGGCTATGTACTCTCCTCCGATGAAATTATTCTGTGAAATGTACTACTCCCATCCATCGCCATATATGATGGGTCTATCCTTTTGTTTACGAACATCGTGTTCGAATGTGCGCCCCTGATCATCCTCAAAGTAAATAACGTTACCGCATAAATCGTTGAAGTCAACCCTTATGTGGCATGGGTTACACTATGCAGTAGTTAATAATTAACAATAAATTCAGTAAAACAATTATACAAATGGTTAGAATTGAATACTAATTGAACTTAAAGACAGTTACCACTGATTTTGGAAATCCCTTCTTCAAGAAGAGCCCAAATTGTACTGCAGTGTCAATACTATCCATACATAGACATTTGCACATCTGTCAGATCTTACGCCTCATGATCCCTAATAATCATTACGAAGCACTTATCAATTGTATATGGTTGACATGAATAGTAAATTATGAAAGTAATATTGAGAAGAGGAACCGGCTAAGAAGGGTCCGAGAAAATTGGTCATGACCTTTGCTGAATATTGAACATATTGAGTACCAGAAATTTGACGAAACGGAAGTTAATCAATGTTTCACCAAAACGTTGGCACTCATTTTCAAATCTCTGTGAATAACATGGTAAGCCGATGCACTTGTCATATGTAAGAAAATTTGACGCAATTCCACTCATATGTAAACAAATTAAACAATATTGTCATAGCGAAGCTTACGAAAGTGATATTGAACATATTGAGATATTACAATGCCTCTCATATTGAGTGACAGAAATGAAATTCGGCATGAACTTTGCTTTAAAAATTAACATATAGAGTGACAAAAATTTGGCGAAACCGAAATGAATCAACGTTTCGCCAAAACATTGTCACTCTTTTTCAAATCCCTTTGAATAACGTGGTAAGCCCATGCACTTGTCATATGTAAGAAAATTTGACACAATTCCACTCATATGTAAGCAAATTAAATAATATTGTCATAGTGAAGCTTACGAAAGTAATATTGAACATATTGAGATATTACAATGCCACTCATATTGAGTGACAGAAATGAAATTCGGCATGAACTTTGCTTTAAAAGTTGACATATAGAGTGACAGAAATTTGGCGAAACGGAAATGAATCAACATTTCGCCAAAACATTGTCACTCTTTTTTAAACCCCTGCGAATAACATGGTAAGCCCATGCACTTGTCATACGTAAGAAAATGCAAACATCATCCCCACTTCTCATATGTAGAGGCTAACTGATCCTAAAGCCTAATTATCTAGAGGCAGATCCTTGAGCAATCAGAGAAGCACTTTGATAAACATATTTGATATTTATCGACTCAATTAAGGTATTAGTGTTTGTTTTATTAGACAAAAAAGATCGCATATTTTTGCACTTCATTCAAATAAGAGTTGTACCCGTACGGAATTATGCTCTTTCTCAGTATGATCTCCATCACCATCTGTATTCCCTATATCAATTTGCCTATCCTATCTAGGTCTATGAATTTCTCTATCAATTGCATTACCTTATGCTTACCCATGAGATTCCCACATTTGATCGTAAATTGAGTTAGAAGTTGTTCCCGGGCATACCAAAAAAAAGTTATTATACACCCCAATGCAACCCCATCCCTTGAAAGAAAGAAGGTAGCACCGAAGAACACGGAGATAGTATACCGCGGCTTTTCCGGCCGCGGACATGACGGCAGGATGGCGGCGATGGTTGAGGAGGACGACGGCGGCGGTGGTCGAGGAGGACGACAACGGCGGCACTCAAGGCGGACGATGAGCAGCGAGCAAATCCGGTGGCGGCAGGCGAGGCGAACGATGAGATGGCGAGCAGATCCGGCGGCGGTCGCAGAGGCGGACAGGACGGCTAGCAGATCTAGCGGCGGTGCGGGTCGGAGGGACAGTGGCGGCGGTCGAGGCGGAGGACAGCGCGGAAGGGGAGAGGGGAGAGGAACTGACTAAGAGAGGGGAGAGGAACTGACTGAGAAATGAAGATAGGTGGAAATGAAAACAGATCAGGGATGGTTGGGAGGGATGGAAGGGTAACTGTCCGGGGAGAGCAGTGGCGGGCCGTAACAGACGCCCGCCAGTGGAAAAAAAATTCAAAATTTGGATTAATTTGGTGCGGCTTGCCAAAAGGTAGTTGTGGCAGGCGCAGGACATCGCTAAAGCAGTGGCGGGCGCTCACTTCCTGCACGCCACTACACTTTTCATCCCACGGGGTTATTTGGAAGAGCCTACCTGTGACGGGTGCGAGCTGGCACCCACAACTGGGCTGTCGTTAGCTATGGCGGTTAAGACCTGTTACCCGCCACTGCTATTTTGGGAAAGTAGCAGTGGCGGGTAACCTGCCCTGTCCGCCACTAATTATAGTTCACCTATAGGGCTTTTCCCAGTAGTGACAAGGTCGCCCTTTCTGGAATAGGGACCAAGCATCAGTGTACAGTGACGTCATTAGGAACATGGAGTACTTTGGAGAAGCACTTGCTCTCTGTGAGCAGTTTGATATTTTGAAGATCATCACCTTCAACTATGACTTTGCCTCAGACTTGGTGTGTCAATTCTATGCCACGGTTCACTTTGGGACTGATGAGGTAAGGATTATGACTTGGATGTCACATGGCAGGCGTCTGAAGGCTACTTGGCCGAAGTTCATGACTTGTCTGGGCTACAACGATGAGGGCTTGGAGAACCCCATTGGTCTTCGTCCCCACGCGGGCTCGACTCGTACTCACAAGTCGAAGCTGATGCGCTACTACCCTATCAAGCAGGGGCCTACTGGAGAGACTAGGGAGTTAATCCCCTATCTGGATATCATGGATAGATTCTTCAAGCACTCTTTATTTCCTCGAGTTGGGAACTTCGACATGGTGCATGCTTATCTGGTTGACATGCTCCTGATGTGCATCAAGGAGAAGGGCAAGGGCACAATTTTTTATGTGTCCCATGTTATGTGGACTGAGATCACCCACACTGTCTATGGTGGCAAGGTGCCTATTTATGCTCCCTACATCTACAAGCTCATTGTTGACACTTGTCACTCATCGTTTCCTGAGGAGAGGTTGGAGCATAGCCCATTGGTTATTCATGAGGTGATCAAGCTGAGGCTGAAGAAGACCAGGCTACTGCACAGATCCCAGAGGTTGAGATCCCTGCTGCTGACTCAGATGAGTCTTACTATGCACCCTCTCCAGAGCAGTTGGGCTGGGCTGGGCTGCAAAGCTCAAGAAGAAGGTCAGGAAGCTATTATGTATGCAGACTGACATCCAACACAAGATGTACAAGGCTCACTGCTCCGAGAAGATTGCTCGTCGCCGACAGATCGAGATGATGAGGAAGCTTGACATATCTATTGAGAGTGGATCTGAGAAGATCATCACTCCATAGGAGAGGTGGATCTCCGAGCACAGTCGCTGGACTGACGAGGATGATTCAAATGCTGCTACTTCTGCTCCTCCCACTAACGATGCTGAGATTGCAGAGGAGTCCGAAGGTCATGATGATGATGAGGAGTCGGAGGAGTCCGAGGACGACGAGTAGTGCTGCCACCTCAGGGACAACTAGTGTCACTCTTTGCCTTTTTGGCATCTTGATGCCAAAGGGGGAGAGAGATTAGGAGCGGGTGATTTGCAGGGTTGTCGAGTCACAAGCTTGTGTTTCCTTTTTCCTCATTCTATACTTGTGAACTATTTTATCTTCTGGTTGCTTTGGTTTGAGACTTTTTTCTAGTATGGTGTGAGACATACGCTACCTCATTTATCTTATTATGTCTTTGTTATGTATGTGGAGCTTGGTTATTTCATTGCCCTATATCTTCATAATCTCATACATATGCTTGCAACTGTGCTAACCCCTCTTATCTCGTATGTTCCAAGTGATGCATTGTCTATAAAATATAGGGGGAGTGTTGATTCTAGTGTGTGTGCTTTGCATTCCAAAGGCATATATAATTAGTGCATACATCTAGTGACAACTCGTCTATATTTTGTAGATTTTTTGTTTGCATACTATTCCTTGATATCTATTGTGCAAATCTCTATAGTTGGTTTCGGTGTTGATGACAATGCGCTTTGCGGACTAACCGTGTGCATTGAAAATTTCAAATATCATTATATGTGGCACAAGACAGTTTTATCCCCCTCGGTGAAAGAAAGAGCAAAGATGGTTTTCCGGCATTTCTTTTCGTTGTTTTGAGTCATAGGAAATCTACACTATTAAGCGGGGGTCTGCATTGGAAGGTATGGGTGGAATCAACACGTACACATACACAATGCACCCACATATCCTTCCCGCACTTTGGAGCATCCTTCTATTTGTGATTGGGCCCATTGGCAGAGCCCAAACGGTAGCACCACTCGCCGCCACGGTAGTACCGCTTAGGCGGTACTTCCGCTGGCTGGTACCGCAGCTATTGCCGCTTGGGGTATTGTCTTCTTTTGCCCTCTCGACTTTTTGCGGTAGTACCCCGTACTACCGCCGGTAGTACCGCTTAGGCGGTACTTCCGCCGAAGGGTACCGCGGCCACTTCCGCTTGGTTTGAGCCTTCTGGATAGCCTCGGGTATTTCGCGGAAGTACTGCAACTGCTAACGATAGTACCGCCCTAGGCGATACTTCTGCTCTAGCACTGCTCAACTTTCGTTGGTTCTCTGTATGCCCTACGACAATTAGCTGTAGTGCCACTGGTCGAAGGTAGTAGTACAGCTCCGGTGGAACTACCGTACTAGTACTTGTTCAGTACTCGCTGGGCATCAGTTGAACTATCATGCTAAGCGGTAGTACCGCTTGAGCATGACCAATGCACATAACGGTTGGATTTGAACCCCCCACTATAAAAGGGGGTCTTCTTCCCCAAGAAGACCTCACCTCTTTTCCCATTGCTCCATTGTTGCCCTAAAGCTCAAACTCGCCTGATCTCCCTCGCTATCCATCAAAACTTGATGATGCTCTAGGGTTTGGAGGAGAAGGCCTTGATCTACACTTCCACCAAGAGAAATTTGATTCCCCCCATTAATCCCTTGAGGATCTTATTACTCTAGGGTGTTTGGGCACCCCAGATGGAAGAGGTCACCTCGGAGCCACATTCCATTGTGGTGAAGCTTTGAGGTGGTGTTGGGAGCCTCCAATTAAGTTGTGGAGAGCGCCCCAACCTTGTTTGTAAAGTTTTGTTTGCCGCCTTCAAGTGCACCGCTAGTAGAATCATAGCATCTTGCATTGTGTGAGGGTGTGAGGAGAATACGGTGGCCCTAATGGCTTCTTGGGGAGCATTGTGCGTCCACACCGCTCCAATGGAGGCATACCACCCCCAAAAGGAGGGAACTTTGGTAACACATCCTCGTCTCCATCGACTCCACCTGTGGTTACATCTTACCTTTACTTTGTGCAAGCTTATATTGTGTTTGTATCTTGTGCTTGCACTAGTTGTTGTTGTTGTGCATGCTTGTCATATAGGTTGTCCACCTAGTTGCATATCTAAACAACCTAATTTCTTGTTAAGCTTAAATTGTTCAAAGAAGATAAAAATTGTTAGTCACCTATTCACCCCTCTCTAGTTGACCATATCGATCCTTTCACTCGTCCTTGGCAATGCTGCTTTTGGCAACTACTTGAAGGGCAAGGAGGTGCTAGAGGCCAACTACTCGAAGGGCACTATGGTGGTGGAAGACAATCCCCCCCAAAGAGGCCTCGTAATTACAACCGTTTCCATGACGACTCGGGCCCAACTCACCACTGTAACATCATTCTTGCAGCTAAGTTGGAGTGCCTGTCGATGCCCACTAACTTCGCCAAGCATATGACCACTGTCCCACCAGAAGTCATTTTGAGGATGAATGCCGGTTGAGGTAGTGGCCAAGTGCAAGAAGCACGAGGAAGCATGTGCGTTGGACCATTAGAGTGCTTTCTTTAGCACTGCCTGTGAGCTTAAGACTTATTGAAATTGCGTTGGACTGTTAGTGTCTATTGGTTTAAGTGCCTGTTCGTACTGCCCTATAACTATGGTTCTTAGTGTACAGCATAATGTTTAATGGTTGTTCAAATTTGCCTGTTAGGTCAAGACTTCATATGATGTGCCTATGACTATGTCTGTGGCTAACCTCACCACTCGAACAGGAGATTACCACACCGCATATCTTGTATGCAACAAAATCACAACTATTTGTTTCTCGTTCACAGAGGCTTGCAACCAAACACCCATGCGTGTGTTTCTGCTCAGCCAGACTGTGGGAATGAAATCAACCAAACTAAGTGCACACCATGATTTTTGCTTGTATCCACTTAACTAGGCCCAGTTGAGCCACATATGAAAATGACCTAAAAACGATGCATGCAACCAAACAAGCCGCAAACATCCGTAGAATAGACCGCGGGCCAATGATATCAGTAGCAGTAGGGGTGACGAACAAGACAACATCATCAGCATAGCTCAGTGGGGAACAGAAGACAGAAGAAAGTCTTCTCGAACAATGAAGCTATAAACATTGATATTACCACCACCTCTTATGTTGCCAGATACAAGATCTCTTACGAATCAAATATTTTTATAGACGTGGCTTGGAAGGTGATACGCCTCCAACGTATCGACTTTTCCAAACACTTTTGCCCTTGTTTTGGACTCTAATTTGCATGATTTGAATGAAACTCACCCGGACTAACGTTGTTTTCAACAGAACTACTTTGGTGTTGATTTTGTGCAGAAATAAAAAGTTCTTAGAATTGGCCAAAATTTTACAAAGAATTATTTTGGAATATATAAAAAATACTGGCGCAAAGAGTTACCAGAGGGGGGCCACCACAGAGCCACAAGCTGGGGTGCGCCCACTGAGCTTGTGGGCCCCATAAGTACCGTCTTCCCGAGAAAAAACTCAGAGAGAAAGTTTCATCATGTTTTATGATACGGAGCCGCCGCCACCTCCTATTCTTCATCAAGAGGCCTGATCTGGAGTCCGTTCGGGGCTCCGGAGAGGGCAAATCATCGTCTTCATCATCAACAACCCTTCTTCATCAACAACCCCATGATGCTCACCACCGGGAGTGAGCAGTTTCATTGTAGGCATACTGGAGGTAGATGGAGATGGATGAGATTCGTCATGAATCGAGTCAATTTGATAGGGCTTGATCCCCAGTATCCACTATGTTCTGATATTGATGTTGCTATGACTTTGCTATGCTTAATGCTTGTCACTAGGGCCCGAGTGCCATGATTTCAGATCTGAACCTATTATTTTTTCCTGAATATATTTGAGTTCTTGATCCTATCTGTAAGTTATATGCACCTATTATTGTTCTGAACCGTAGACCACAAGGTGACAATAATTGGGATACTCTCTGGGGATGACTGTAATTTGAGGAGTTCATGTATTCACTATGTGTTAATTCTTTGTTCCTATTCTCTATTAAAAGGAGCACCTTAATTACCCTTAGTTTCCATTAGCATCCCGCTACCACGGGAGGGGAGGACAAAAGATGTTATGCAAGTTCTTATTATAAGCACGTATGACTATCTACAGAATACATGCCTACATACGATTGATGAATAGGAGCTATTGTGTATCCTCTAGGTTGTGACTGTCACATGATGAATGACATCCAAATATCCAACGCTACTCCATGCCTACGCTTTGCTCATATTGTCTTGCCAAGTTACTACTATTGCTACTACTGTTCCAACTGCTACCAAACTGCTACTATTACTGTTGCTATTGTTACTACTGCTATCAAAACAACCATATTACTGGGCTACTAACCATACTACTATGATGAGATTGCTAAAGAATTACTTGCTTGTGAAAGTAGGGAGGACCTTAAGGATTTAATGGATAGGCTAAAAGAAAAGGCTATAAACCAAATGATGAAATAGGATCCTAAGTTTGCAACCTCTCCTATTTTTGTTACTGATCAGGATTATGAATTCTCTGTTGATCCAGATCTTATTACTTTGGTAGAATCCAATCCTTTTTATGGTTATGAATCAGAAACATTTATCGCACATCTTACTAAATTGAATGAAATTGCCACCCTATTTGCTGAAGAGGAAAATATTTGCTATTACTATATTCTTAAATTGTTTCCTTCTGATTAAAGTGTGATGCTAAAGCTTAGTTTAATGATCTTGCTCTTGGTTGTGTGCGTAGTCCCCAGGATATGATTTACTACTTCACAAAAAATATATTCCTGCTCATAAGAAATAAGCTGCCTTACAGGAAATTTATAACTTTGTGCAACTTGAGGAAGAGCATCTCCCTCAAGCTTGGGGGAGCCTTCTCCAATTATTAAATGCTTTGCCTGATCATCCTCTTAAGAAAAATGAAATAGTTGATATCTTTTATAATGGACTAACTGATGCTTCTTGGGACTACCTAGATAGTTGTGTTGCTTGCGTTTTCTGGGAAAGAACTGTGGAACAAGCTCAGGAATTATTAAATAACTTATTGAGAAATGCCGATGATTGGACACTTCCCAAACCACCTCCTAAGCCAACTTCGAAGAAAAGAGGTATTCTATTCCTCAGTCGAGAAGATATGAAAGAAGCAAAGAAATCTATGAAAGAGAAAGGTATTAAATCTGAAGATGTTAAAAACTACCGCCTATTAAAGAAATACATGGACTCGATATCCCGACACAGGTAGTAGAGGTAAATTCTGTTTATAGGTTTGATGAAGGTGATGTTCCTTATAATAAATCTCTGAGTAAGTGCTTAGATGAATTTGATAATGTTAGCGTTAAGAAAGAAGACTTTTAGACAAGTAAGTGATCAATTGAAATGTAATGCTATTATGATTGAACGCTTGAGTGATTTGATGTTTAGAATTGCCGATGAAGTTAAAGGTTTTTGTAAACATTCTTCTATGGTTCACACTCATCTAGAACAAGTTTCTAAATCACAGAATGATTTGCTTAAAGATATGAACAATAGACTTAATGATCATGCTGTTAGAGTAATGATTAGAGGTGGTAAAATGACTTAGGAGCCTTTGTTTCCCAAGGGTCATCCTAAAAGAATTGAACAAGATTCTCAAAGAGTTAATGTTAGTGCACCTAGTTCACCTAAGAAGTAGAAGAAAAAGAATAAGGAGAAAACTTTGCATGCTTCTAGTGAACCTGTTATAGAAAAACCTGCTGAGAATCCTAATAGCATTTCTATTTCTGATGCTAAGACACAGTTTGGTAATGAGCATGAACCTAGTGATAATGATAATAATGATGCTAATGATGATCATGTTGATGCTCCACTAGATGATAATAAAGTATCTGATAATGAAATAGAAATAGAACCTGAAGTTGAGCTTGAAGACCCACCTCCTAAGAATAAAAGATACAATAAATGAGACTTTGTTGCTAGGAAGCATGTTAGAAAAAGAGACCATGGGTTCAAAAACATATGCCTTTTCCTAGTAAAGCTTTAAAAACTAAAGATGAAGATGCTTTCAACCGCTTTGTTGAATCGCTTAGACCTTTATTCTTGCAAGTACCTTTGACTGATACTATGAAAATGCCTCCTTATGCCAAATATATGAAAGTTATTGTTACTAATAAAAGAAAAATACCTAAGGCTGAAATATTTACTGTCCTTGCAAATTATTCCTTCAAGGGAAAGATACCTGAAAAATTAGGAGATCCAAGAATACCTACTATACCATGCTCTATTAAGAACAATTATGTTAAAACTGCATTATGTGATTTAGGGGTTGGTGTTAGTGTTATGCATTTCTCTATATATAAAAGACTTGACTTGAGTAAGTTGACTCCTACTGAAATTTCTTTGCAAATGGCCGACAAGTCAACTGCTATACCTATCGGTATTTGTGAGGATGTTCCCATTGTGGTTACTAATGTTACTATTTTAACAGACTTTGTTATTCTTGACATGCCCGAGGATGACAAGTTGTTGGTTATCCTTGGAAGACCTTTTCTGAACACTGCATGGGCTGTTATTGATTGTAATAAAAGCAAGGTCACTTTTCATATTAATGGCAATGAGCATACGGTATATTTCCTGAAGAACAAGAATAAAGTAAATAGTATCAATTCTATTGAAAAGGTCATGACTATTACTATTTGGGGTTTTGAATTTCCTCTCCCGGTAGCCGAAAAGAAATATCAAACTCTTATAATTGGAACCATGCATATCCCAGTTGAGGTAACTTAGTGCTATACAAAAGTTCTTCGGTTTTATGCCACATGGAAATAGTTCGTTAATAAGACTTGATCAACCTTGTTAATGGATTCTTTTTTTATGAGCATATGGTCGATGAATTCCGTAAGCACAACTTTCTGTAACTCTAGTTTATCCTCTGTTATATTTAGTTTTGAATAAATTTTAATGCATTAGAATATTCTGTTTATCCTGTTTTCTGAATTATCTATGCAATAAAAAATGTCCCAAAAATAAAAGTTCTCAGAATGTCCTACAAATTTAGTATGATTTTTTGTGGAATATTTAAGAATTTTTGGCACTGAACACAACCAGGTGGAGTGCACCAGTCAGCCACAAGCTCCTGTGGCGTGCTTGCCCCCCTGGGTGCGCTATGTGAGCTTGTGGGACCCATAGGGCCCCACTCACTTAGTGCCCATGCCCACTGCCTTCTTCTACCTCCAAAAAAATTCTTGGTTAGTTCCTTGCCCGTGTTCTTGCTCATTTTCGTGCGATTTTCAATCTCTTTGCTCGGAGCTCCATTTCCGAAACTGTTTGGAGGGATTGCTCCTTGGTATGTGACTCCTCCGTTGGTCCAATTAGTTTTCGTTCTAGTGGTTTTTATTTTGCTTATTTTGCTACTGTTGGTGACCATGAATATGAGCTTTCATGTTGAATTTACTTGGTTCTAAGTAGTTTTGATGCGTGGTATAGCCTCTAGACACTTGTGGGACTGGTTGCTATCAATTTTGTTCAGTTTTGTTCACCACTTATTTGTGGCCTAAAAATTTCAGAAATTCTTCAGAGAAGGGAAAATGATTAACAGGCTCTTAAGGGGCCCTTCAAGACGGGGTTCCGTGGAAACTCTGGAACAGGAACCAAAGTATAATCTTCCTCGTGAAGCCGAGGTACGGCCGTGCAAATGGCCGTGTGGCATGTTCTTGGGAGAAGCAGGTTTCCAATAGGATTTCTATCAATTGGCGGAGAATGCTAGACTAACTCCCTTCCTCGAAGATAAGTGTGATCAGTATCTACTCCTCACCAATACTTTCATGCAAAATTTAGATTCATGCCTAGAAGGGTTGTTCCTACCGTATCATTTCATCTTTATGATAAAACCTTCGAGATATCTCTTGCTCTGTTCTGCCGTATATGCAAAATTCCTAATGAGGGTAATGTGCTAGAACCACATACTAGTGATTTTGAGGGATTCCTGCATGAGGTAACGGTGGGAGAGATGAGAGGGGTCGCCAAGTCCAGATTTGCTAGTTTGCATTTTCCCATTATGCGCTACTTTGCTTTATTTGCCAGGAGGTGTCTGACTGGTAGATGGGAGAGTGCAACACTTAGTTCACCTGATCTTGCTATTTTGCATCATGCACTTTTTGGTGATAGGAGCTTTAGCTTGGGAGCTATCGTTGCACGTCGTTTGCACACTAACCGAACTAAGGGTGTTATTTATGGCGGTATTTATGCTACTCGCCTTGCTAGATATTTTGAGGTCGAGATCAGATATAGCGAGGATAGTCTTTTACCTAAGAAATACTTAGATTATGAGAGTATGAAGGAGCATGATTTTATTAATAAGGGTGACCCTCGTTTTCAGTATAACTTGGTGTTTAGCCAGGGCAACCGTGAGATTATTACCTTGCCTGCACCTGTTTTGTTTAATCTTTCTAGGGGTAGGTACACTACCATGCCTGAGAATATCATTGCATACTAGAACCAGGCGGTAGCACCAGAGGAGATCCACCGTTGGGAGGCTCAGGCACCCCAGCAGCCTCAGTTCTTCCCTGGACCGGATGGATTCTTTCAGTGGCCATAGACCAAGTTAGGCCAAAAACCTAAGCTTGGGGTAGTACGTATTCTCACCGACATTACATTTGTGTTATCACATATTCATCTCACTTGTCGGTGTTCATCGTTTTCCTTGTTTATTCGTGTTCACTTTTATTTGTTTCTTTTATTGGTTTGAAAAACTTTGAAAATTCAAAAAATTGTTTCTCTCTTCTTTTCGGTCCTTCTTTTAGTTTAGTTAGTTCGTAGTAGTGAAAGAAAACCGAAAAATATTTCTTGTTTCTTCTTTTGTTGTTTGTTGGGAGTTCTTCGGTGTAAATAGTTTTTCTTTCGCTTTTCATCTTTCTTCTTTAGTTTGCTTTTTTCAGAAAAACTAAAAACTCCAAAAACATTTCTGTGTGTTTCTCTGAATTTCTTTTCTTTTCATGAGTCGTCGTAAGGAGAAGACTTCGTAAGAATTGTCAAGTGGCTCTTATGTGCTTTATTGTTGATCTAATGAAGGGCCAATATTTCCATGTATTCTCCTTTATATAAAGTGTTTCCAGATTTCAGCTTAGTCCACGGTACTCTTGCACTATTATAATTTTCACATTATTCGGTCCTGCAAGTGAAAGGCAATAATGACGATTATTTGATGAAGTGACTGTGGCAAAGAAAGCTGGTATGAACTCTTCTTGTTTTTGTTTTTGTAAATATGTTTAACTCAGTAGTCTTGATTTAGCATATTATGAGAAAACATGTTGTGATGACAATTAGAGATTATAGTTTCTCATGCCATGCTTAAGTAGGTAGGAGTGGATAATATGTTATCTTGTGTGTCGACATGCATTAAAATGATTATGATGTAGTATGTTGGGATGGTATCCTCCTCTGAAGAATTCAAGTGGCAATACTGCTTGTGCATCCAAAACCCTGAAACAAAAGTTGCGCCATAGGAGTCCACCATAGCTACCTATATACGGTATTACCCTGCCGTTCCAAGTAAATTTGCATGTGCCACCTCTAATCTTTCAAATAAACTTCTGTTTTGTGTGCCCGTAATGCTCATGGAGCGACGGGGGGACCAATACCTTCCATGCTAAGTGTGTTTAACTCGCGACGAGAGTTTATTCGCTCGTCAACTTTGAGGGAGGCTGTAAACAAGGATGCCTGGTCCTGCTTTACAAAAAATAAACTCCCCCTGGACAGCTGCTAGCCATGGATTGTGTCTGTATGGTTGTGGGGGAGAAAACCCCTTTTTTTCTTTTGGGAACCATCACTAACGTGTTTAGCATGAAAAATATTGAAAACCTTTGTCTTAACATTGACAGGAAAAACACACCACTCAAAATGTATTCATCTCTGTTTTAGCTTCGAGCTCTAGCACCGCTGCAAATCTCTGCTTCCCTCTGCAAATGGCCATTCTTTTACTTTCATGTTATTTAATTTTATTGTTGAGTCGTCACTTTCTCATTCAAGTACCAATCCTGAGAGCGCTATTGTCATTCTTAGTTTAACATGCATTGGGTCAAGTTAATGTTGGATGTGAGCATGACTGGATGTCTTCTACCCTGAATTACAATGTTTAGCCACTGCTTGAACTTCGGAGGTGCTCTGCATTTATGTTTTGCGGTCTTAGAAAGGGCTAGCGAGTTACCATTCTATCATATTATATCATGGTTGTTCTGACAAAGTGTTGGCATTTGAGATATATTATTATTGCTCGCTAGTTGATTATGCCATTGACATGAGTAAATGTGAGTTATAAGTGTTATCATTTACATGGTTAGTGTAGGGTAACGCAGCAGAAAACAAAAATTTTCTGACCTACGCACCAGCCCAGGACCACTATGGAGACTGCATACAAGGTTTGATCATTTTCGTTACCGACTCGAAGCGCAGCGGAAGTAGAGTCGATGACGATCGGCGGTGCAGATCCCCGCAGCTAGGATTTACAACCTCCCAACCACGAGGATGTATACCCTCGTCTTCCCTTCGGACAGCCCTCCGGGAGGCTGTCGAACAGTCCCCCAGACGATGTCGCGGACAGCCCTTCGGGAGGACCTTCGAAACTCGAACGGTCACTCGGACAGCCCTTCGGGAGGACTCACAGAACTTGGACCGTCACTTGGACAGCCCTTCGGGAGGCACTCTCGAACAGCCCCTCAGGCACTAAGATCGAAACTACGACCTCTCTACAGAGTTGCACACATACGGTGTCATCTATCCGGCAGGGCTTCGCCGTCCTGAACTAGTTCCCACCGGAACCCAGACAGCCTTTCGGCTCTACGAAACTCTTTTCGTGGGAGGGAGAGAGAAGCCAGATCATTGCAATGGCATGTATGTGAGAAGGGATGAGTGTGGAGGGCTGCCCCTCCACCTCTATTTATAGGATAGCCAAGGGGTAAATATGTCATACAAAAACACCCCAAAGTACCCCCACTTTATGCCTTTCCACAAAAGAATATAGATAAAAGGGGTGCCATGTGGAGCTCCAAGGAGCTCCACCATGCTTGGCCGCTTCCTTAGTGCCTAAGGCATTCTAGAAGCCTTTTGGGAAATTCCCAAAAGGTGCTTTCCATAAAATTCCCAAAAAGCACTTTCACTATTCACGACGGCATTTTTCAGCGTCCGTTCGAACTGAAAATATTTATGTGGGCTTAGAACATTTCCAGTACCCACTAAAATAAATTTCAATGCGTTCTGGAACAATTCCAGTTTAGTGATTTCATCTGCGAAAAGCATCTGAAGCGGTTCCGGCAGCCCCGGAACATTTCCGGTTTTTCTTCCAGAAAATTCCCAGAAGTTTCCAGAATGATTCTGGTATCCTCCAAGAATTATCAGGCATGTGCCGAAACCATTTTGACTTAATGGTATCCCCTGAAACAACTTTTCAGTTTCACCGGAACTCATCCGGTGACCTCTCTCTGCGGAACTTTTCCGCTGTCCGAAACTTTTCGGTGTCCGAAACTTTTTCGGTGATTTTCTCTCAGACTCCCTGTCTAGTATTCAGCAGATAGATGACCCTTAAGCGTGTGACCCTATAGGTTCGGTGAAGTATAGACATGACACGGAACCCCTTCCGATCAATGATCAACATCGGAGCCGTGGACACCCATATTGACCCCTATACCCACACGAATGAATATTCGAGTGAACCTCCAGTTGCCGTGTGCTATTCCTGTTGCTTCGCGATATGTTACAAATACCCGAGGCGAGACATGTTGGCATTCCTGTGGATCAACAACTTGTCCACTATGCTAGTTACCTCGTTACCGGTATTGTTCTCTTTTCTCGTTACCGTGTTCCGGCATCCCTGTGATCAAATCACAAAGTGTCTGGCCAGACGATGATGGATACCTTAACACCGAGAGGGCCCAGAGATATCTCTCCATCGTCGGAGGTGCAAATCCCAATCTTGAGCTATCAATTTACTTAACATACTTTCCCATGAACCCGTAAGCCGCCGTAATAGCCATCCAGTTACGGATGACGTTTAACAAACCCCAAAGTTCATGAATCAAGCATGAAGAAACTCGATACTCTCATGGTCTGAGGAATCATGCAAACGTTAACCATCTCTGTGTTATCAACCATTAACTTGTGATGAATGAATCTCATAGCATAACATCAATCGGGTCGATTCAACACAAATGTTCTTCTAACATTGTGCCCTCAAAGCTGCTGGCATAGACATGCCCATGATTGGGAAAACATAATCATCATGCAACACTTGAGCTAGTCTTAGAGGCATGACTAGGAATACTTTTTACCGTTTATTATTCCACACGTGCACATGGGTTTTCCCCAGAGCCTTTATGGATATACGGGCTCGGGAACCACAGCAGTTATAGCATGGAACATAAAACATAATTATGAGCAAGGAGATAAATAATAACATTTATTATTGCCTCTAGGGCATATCTCCTACAGACTCCCATTTGCACTAGAGTCAATAATCTAGTTAATGCTAATGCACTTTACACCTGTGGCACACCTGTGTAAATATGCTTCGCATGTGGTATAGCCTGATGTCCAACGGATCTGACGACTTCAGCTCCGTGTGTCTCTTTGCATATCCTTCACATTTTCATGCTTTCACAAAATTCATATTTTGTGTACACCTTGCTTTGTATATGTGTGAATCATTGGTCGAAACTTGATTCCTCAGACTGAGCTATGGAGCAACTATCTGCAATAGTGTCCCATTGACCAAGCCTTCTTGGAACCATACTAAGTTCATGAATGAACTATATGATTCAACAACTTCTCTGTCGCTTCTAAAGCGTCAACATACTTAGCCTTTGTTATAGAATTCGCCTCAGTATCTTGTTTGGAACAATTTCCAACTACCGTGCCACCATATTGTGTATTGCACAAAACCCTTAACTTTAATCGAAAATCGCTTAGAGCATGGATAAAGACTGTATCGATGTAACCTTTTACAACGAACTCTTCATGATCTCCGCTTGCGAGAAAACATGTCATCAGTGCTACTATAGTACTCAATGACCTTTTTTCACCGTTGTCCCATGATCAGTACTTTTGATCACTTTGGTATCTATACTCGCAACAACTTTGGAGTATTGGACATATATGGTTGTTTTTACATACCATGGAATACATGATTAATCCAAACATGAAGGTGTGTGGAATCTCCATCATGTATTTTGCTCATCAGTGTTTTTGGGACACCGAGTCTTGTAAAAACTCTTTCCATGTGACTTCGGCAAGAATCACTCCTTGACGTTTTTAATGCTAAAAGGTTTTAGCATCTTGTCAATATGTATCTTTGCTCAGCCCCATTAGGTAAATCTATCTCCATAGATCATCATGCCTAATATAAAGGCTATTTTGCCCAGGCACTTCATCGAAAAACTATTTTCAAATGAAGTCCTAATTCTTGTCAAGAAATTTATTTCCAATTAACAATGTGTCAAGCACACAACGTTTTTAGAAATTTTATTATGCTCCCACTTACTTTCTTGAATCATAAGCATCTTCGTTACCCATTGATGAAGTCAAACCCCTTTGACCATTTCATCAAAACACGAAGATTCCAACTCCATTTTGCTCTCTTCTGTCCATTGCTGGAACTCTGAAGTTTGCATACTTACTAGCATCCTATGGAATGACAAAATACCTTGGACTGTAACACATGCAAGTCCTTGGTTTTATTTCCATCAGATGGAAATCCTTTTTTCATCCTTTGTTTCATATCTCATGATTGAAATATGTATTAATTGCTAGTTCAACCCGAACCGACTTTAAGCATCGCTACGATGAAACAACCTCATCGTAGTCAACTCCTTGAACTCGTTATTGCAACAAGTCAAGCTTTATGGATAAAACATTTTTACCCGTATCAGTTTTTAGTTCCATAAAATTCGTTAGACTCTAAGTCTTTCGAAAGGTGTATCAAGGTTTTAATCTTGAAACATTTATATGGAGACTATCTCGGATTGTATTGGCATTTAGCCAATTCCGGAGTCAGGGCCCATCAACGCTTCCTTGTGTATCGTAGGTATACTGTTGTCTAACAACAATATCTCGTTTGCGCACCTGAGAGGTTTGCACGAGCCTTGCCTACGTGGTTCAGCTGCAAGTTCGACCGAAGTCCATACATTTTATTGTAGAGGCTTCCGTATCAGTCATAGTAGGAAACTCTGGAATTACTTCCAAGGTCTCTTTCCTTTGACCTGATGACGGAGATACTGGTTATCTCGTCGAGTTGCATTATTCTCCCACTCACCTTTTTGAAAGAACCATTTTCTTCAAAAAGCATACCGTTCTTTGTGGCAAACCTATTTGCCTCGGTATAGTGAGGGAGGAATACCCAATGACTTGGGATAACCTACAAAGTCGCACTTGTCTGATTTGGAATAGGTTTGTAACCTTTTACACAAGCCCCATATTCCAAATGTTTAAGAAAAGATATAACATGGTTGGGCGTACCATACCATGGTGTCATTTCAACAGACCCGATGGAGCTCTTTTCAGTGTAAAAGCCGCAGTCTCTAAAGCATCACTCTTTAAAAGGGATAATGGCAAATTTATTTATGTCATCTTTGATCTTACCATGTCATAAATGGTTCGATTACATTTTCACGGACTTTCCACTTGCAGTGGTGTTCCGGGAGGTAAAAGTTATGAAACTACTTTCACAACTCATCAGACATTCGCTAAACTTGTAACTCAAATATTCCTTTCTGCAATCGAATTGTAGAAACATAATTTTCTTGTTACAATAACTTCTACTTCCTTTTTGAAAACCTTTCGAATGAATTCAAAAGATCCAGACTTACGTCTCATCAAGTAAATAACCACATATCTACTTGAGTCATTTCTGAAGATAGATAAATCCACTACTAACAACATTTATCGGACTACACACATCAAATGTATGATCACCAATAAGTTTGTTGTCCGTTCCTTATGGTCTGTGAACGGTATTTCAGTCACTTCACTTTTCGGAGGAAAGTTGCAAGTGTCAGATGATTCAAAATCAAATGACTTCAAAAATCCATCATAATGGATTTTATCAATGCGGGTTTCTCCAATGTGACCAAATGCAGTGCCACACTTGTGTGGTATTCTTTTAGTCTTTATGATATTTAGCGTCAGTGTTATGGATGTATCATATTACCATCAATATTCATAACATATGTCCCATCGAGGATGGAAGAATGGCCCTTCATGTTATTCATAATACTGAACAACAATTGTTCCTTTTATGAACAACCTTTTTGCAACAACATTGTGCAAGGGGCTAGAGTGTAAAAACTCTAAAATGAATTATGAATGTAAATCCAGAGGTAATATATTATTATCAATATTCATAACATACATCTCATTCATAATGAAAGTATGGCCCTTATGTTATTCATAACACCGAACATAAAAAGTTCTCTTATGCACAACCTTCTTGCAAGATACCTTATGCAAAGGGCTAGAGTGTGAAACTCTAAAATGAATTATGAAAGTAAATACATAGGTATTACACCGATGGAAGGTATAGTAACATTTACTATGTCCCATCTGTGTATCTCAACCTCATTCCTGGCTAGTCTTTCAGGCCATAGTAGTTCTTACATCGAGTTGCAACAGAATGCAATCGAGCGGGTATCTTTGTGATTGTCTCACAATACCCAAGAATTAGTGATTAACATGTTTAACCATAATTACCAAGAACTATATCTTTGACCAGCCTTCTATACGTCAAAAACTTTGTATGACATTCATACATGAGCTGGATATTCCAGTCTTCTTCTTTATTGCCTTTATACTTCTAACAGTTTTAACTTTTAGTATTTCTCCTACTCTCAGAAGAAGCACCCAACTTAAGAGTGGCGTTAGCCTCGGACTTCCTAGGCGTGAAAGTTTCACTAACACCCTTCGGACACTTCCTTTCTCTTAAGTTGTTGTTTTATTCACCTTTTATCATATGATAGGCGTTCTTCTGGATCCCTCTCTTATCAGTCTAATGCATAGTAAACTTCTTTTACTAATAGTTTGCAAACAAACATTGCTTTGGATATCTCATATCTTTTAGCCTTTGTCTGTCTCTGAAAATGATTTTCAGATTCCATGAATATCACATAACTATCCAAACTTTCGAAGTTCGGGTCTCATGGAAACAAACATATTGCACTTGACTGAAACGGAATTCTAGCTTTTGGATCGAAGGACGAGAGTCACATGATCCATAGCATAAGCGAGAGAATACCAAAGTATGCGATAGGACAAAATCCTTCTTGGCACTCTTGAGGATAATCCTCACATTACGTTACCAACCGTAAAGTTTTAACCAGATATTTAACAGCTATTCAATTTTAATAGGGAAGGTGGAAACGCGAGCCATTATTCTACAACTATTATGCAAATCACACTTTAGACAGTGTTCAAAATTAATTGCACTGAGAATTAAACAAGATAATTCTACAGTGTGCTCCCACTCAAATCAATATCTCTCATAATTGATTGTGAGTGATTCAAGACCCACATTTCAATTCAACGCCATTGATGTGGACATCACTGATGACGAGAATTTCAATTGGTGGGCAAACATGCCGATCACATCTCCATGTGACTCTTGTTCATCTTTCGATGGGTGTGTTCCGAGCTCAGGACGATCCTGCCTGAACGTCAAAGACAACCAAGTGATCTTGCTGCGAGGTCTGACCTCACCCGCCTCATTCCTCTCGATTCGTTCGTACCCATGTGGACATGGCGCACCCCGAAAAGATACGAATTACAGACGGTGCTACACTTGGGTGAACACTAACTACTTTGATATTTTGAAGTGAGAGATCACCCTAATAAAAAGCGACTACTGCGCAATCAAGAAGGGTGCATCATAAGGGATAAACATCTCAGGCAATTCATAATAGCATGATATGGTATAGCCCTTTCTGACGGAGAAGTCTTGTATTTCTTCGTCTTCGGCATTTGCGTCGGTGTTCACCTTCGCGAAGATTGCCACCACCTTGTCGATGCACCAGATAATATTGCTATCTCTATATCTAATAAAATAATGCATTACACAAGATTGACACGCAGGTCATTTAAAGTGCAATCATATGGCTCCAGCCATCATGCCAAATCATGACACGCAGGTCATGTTAATCAATTTACATCATATAGACATCTCATACATAATCAAATTATTATGAGCACTGCTATACCACATCATATGCACATGCAAACCCTCCTGCAAAACCAAGTTAGACACCTCTAATTGGTTCATGCAAAAACTTGTTTTTCGTGGCTTCTAAGGTTTCGAAACAAACCGAAGCTACCAACGTCCATCATCAAGTATGATAATTCAAGTCGCTAGATTAACAATGCGGGGTGTATGAAGCACGAGATAATAAAATCTCGAACCCCATACTAAACTTCATCATACGCATGACCCCCGTGCAGATCATATCTGCATTGCCCTTTTGTCTGCGAAATTTCATCTTTCTTTTTAACTACAGTGGAATTCAATGAACTGTTAGCACTTCGTGGATCAATCAGGATCGCGGATTGGCAGAACATTGAAACTCCACCATGCTGTTATCAAGATCAGAAATATGCAAATTCCAGGGAAGCAACAAGAACATCGGGTAACAGATTTCATCTGCTACCCGCACAAATAATTTTCAGTAATAGAACTCATCTACTACATAATTATATTGTGCAACACCCATACATCACTATGTATTCTAGATCGCAACCTGCATCTACGCATAGCACGGCTCATGATGCCACTGTAGGGTAACGCAGCAGAAAACAAAAATTTTCTGACCTACGTACCAGCCCAGGACCACTATGGAGATTGCATACAAGGTTTGATCATTTTCGTTACCGACTCGAAGCGCAGCGGAAGTAGAGTCGATGACGATCGGCGGTGCAGATCCCCGCAGCTAGGATTTACAACCTCCCAACCACGAGGATGTATACCCTCGTCTTCCCTTCGGACAGCCCTCCAGGAGGCTGTCGAACAGTCCCCCAGACGATGTCGCGGACAGCCCTTCGGGAGGACCTTCGAAACTCGAACGGTCACTCGGACAGCCCTTCGGGAGGACTCACAGAACTCGGACCGTCACTTGGACAGCCCTTCGGGAGGCACTCTCGAACAGCCCCTCGGGCACTTAGATCGAAACTATGACCTCTCTACAGAGTTGCACACATACGGTGTCATCTATCCGGCAGGGCTTCGCCGTCCAGAACTAGTTCCCACCAGAACCCAGACAGCCTTTCGGCTCTACGAAACTCTTTTCGTGGGAGGGAGAGAGAAGCCAGATCATTGCAATGGCATGTATGTGAGAAGGGATGAGTGTGGAGGGCTGCCCCTCCACCTCTATTTATAGGATAGCCAAGGGGTAAAGATGTCATACAAAAACACCCCAAAGTACCCCCACTTTATGCCTTTCCACAAAAGAATAAAGATAAAAGGGGTGCCATGTGGAGCTCCAAGGAGCTCCACCATGCTTGGCCGGCCACACCCTTGGGGGACCCCCCAAGGGGGCTTCCTTAGTGCCTAAGGCATTCTAGAAGCCATTTGGGAAATTCCCAAAAGGTGCTTTCCATAAAATTCCCAAAAAGCACTTTCACTATTCACGACGACATTTTCCAGCGTCCGTTCGAACTGAAAATATTTATGTGGGCTTAGAACATTTCCAGTACCCACTAAAATAATTTTCAATGCGTTCTGGAACAATTCCAGTTTAGTGATTTCATCTGCGAAAAGCATCTGAAGCGGTTCCGGCAGCCCCGGAACATTTTCGGTTTTTCTTCCAGAAAATTCCCAGAAGTTTCCAGAATGATTCTGGTATCCTCCAAGAATTATCAGGCATGTGCCGAAACCATTTTGACTTAATGGTATCCCCTGAAACAACTTTTCAGTTTCACCGGAACTCATCCGGTGACCTCTCTCTGCGGAACTTTTCCGCTGTCCGAAACTTTTCGGTGTCCGAAACTTTTTCGGTGATTTTCTCTCAGACTCCCTGTCTAGTATTCAGCAGATAGATGACCCTTAAGCATGTGACCCTATAGGTTCGGTGAAGTATAGACATGACACGGAACCCCTTCCGATCAATGATCAACATCGGAGCCGTGGACACCCATATTGACCCCTATACCCACACGAATGAATATTCGAGTGAACCTCCAGTTGCCGTGTGCTATTCCTGTTGCTTCGCGATATGTTACAAATACCCGAGGCGAGATATGTTGGCATTCCCGTGGATCAACAACTTGTCCACTATGCTAGTTACCTCGTTACCGGTATTGTTCTCTTTTCTCGTTACCGTGTTCCGGCATCCCTGTGATCAAATCACAAAGTGTCTGGCCAGACGATGATGGATACCTTAACACCGAGAGGGCCCAGAGATATCTCTCCATCGTCGGAGGAGCAAATCCCAATCTTGAGCTATCAAGTTACTTAACATACTTTCCCATGAACCCGTAAGCCGCCGTAATAGCCATCCAGTTACGGATGACGTTTAACAAACCCCAAAGTTCATGAATCAAGCATGAAGAAACTCGATACTCTCATGGTCTGAGGAATCATGCAAATGTTAACCATCTCTGTGTTATCAACCATTAACTTGTGACGAATGAATCTCATAGCATAACATCAATCGGGTCGATTCAACACAAATGTTCTTCTAACATTGTGCCCTCAAAGCTGCTGGCATAGACATGCCCATGATTGGGAAAACATAATCATCATGCAACACCTGAGCTAGTCTTAGAGGCATGACTAGGAATACTTTTTACAGTTTATTATTCCACACGTGCACATGGGTTTTCCCCAGAGCCTTTATGAGTTAAGCTTGGGGAGTTGACATGTCTCCAACGTATTGACTTTTCCAAACACTTTTGCTCTTGTTTTGAACTCTAATTTGCATGATTTGAATGAAACTAATCCGGACTGACGCTATTTTTAGCAGAACTACCTTGGTGTTGTTTTTGTGCAGAAATAAAAAGTTCTCGGAATTGGACGAAATTTTATGAAGAATTATTTTAGAATATATAAAAAATACTGGCGCAGAGAGTTACCAGAGGGGGGCCACCACAGAGCCACAAGCTTAGGGGGCACGCCCCCTAAGCTTGTGGGCCCCATGAGGCTCCGTTTGCCCTACCTCCAGGTCCATAAGTACCGTCTTTCCGAGAAAAACTCATAGAAAAACTTCATCGGGAGGCCTGATCTGGAGTCCATTCGGGGCTCCAGAGAGGGCAAATCGTCGCTGCCATCATCAACAACCCTTCTTCATCAACAACCCCAAGATGCTCACCACCAGGAGTGAGTAATTTCATTGTAGGCATACTGGAGGTAGATGGAGATGGATGAGATTCTTCATGTAATCGAGTCAATTTGTTAGGGCTTGATCCCTAGTATCCAGTACGTTCTGAGATTTATGTTTCTATAACTTTGCTATGCATAATTCTTGTCACTAGGGCCCGAGTGCCATGATTTCATATCTGAACCTATTATGTTTTCATGAATATATTTGAGTTCTTGATCCTATCTGCAAGTTATGTGCACTTGTTATTGTTCTGAACCGTAGACCCCAAGGTGACAATAATTGGGATACTCTCCAGGGATGACTGTAATTTGAGGAGTTCATGTATTCACTACCTGTTAATGCTTTGTACTGGTTGTCTATTAAAAGAGCACCTTAATTACCCATAGTTTCCATTAGGACACCGCTGCCACGGGAGCGTAGAACAAAAGATGTTACTCAAATTCTTATTATAAGCAACTATCTACGGAATACATGCCTACATACGATTGATGAATTGGAGCTATTGTTGCTATAGGTTGTGTCTGTCACATGATGAATGTCATCCAAATATCCATCGCTACTCCATGCCTATGCTTTGCTCAGATTATCTTGCTAAGTTACAACTATTGCTACTACTGTTCCAACTGCTACAAAACTGCTACTGTTACCGTTGCTATTACTATTGCTATTGTTACTGCTGATATGAAAACTACCATATTATTGTGCTACTAATATTTTGCTGCAGAGAAACAACTTTTCAGGTGTGGTGGAATTGACAACTCAACTGCTAAAGCTTATAAATATTATGTAACATCCCAAATTTTTAAAGTGGAATGTTATACATAGGTCATCCATGCATATCATATTTTATTGCATTTCGTTTTGCGATCCTCGAAAATTCTAAGCAACTCAAGGACCCACGGAGAGAGTTGGGGATTTCACCGTTTTCATATTTGAATTTTCTCAAATATTGAAACAGGGATCAATTTGGTTTAACTATTTTTCTCTCCGAAAATATTTCATATTAAAAATATATGAGAGGAGATAATATGACTTCTCCAAAATAAATGGAATATTGGAGGAAAAATATTAAAATCAAATAAATAATTTATTTGGATTTTATTGCAATTTTATTTGAATTTAGAAAAAATATGCATTTTTCAAAATTGCATTAGAGTCCCAAATAAATGTTTACCTTGTCCGGGAGATTTTTAGAGGACGGGGAAAATTTATTTCGGGAATTTTGGAGTCCGTTTAGTATTTCTTTTATTTGTTTTTCCGCGCGGAATTATTTAAAAAAAAACAAAAATTCCGCCGGACCGAACTGGGCCGAAGCCCAGCCGGCCCAGCAGGCCGCCGCCGCCTTCCCCCGCGCAGAGCCGCTGCCGCCGCCGCCGGACGCCGCCGCCTCCCGACCCCGCCGCCGGAGCCGCCGCCGCCGCCGCAGCACGCTGCTGCTGCCGCTGCCGCCGCGCCGCACCCCGCCGTCCCGCCGGAGCCCCGCCGGAGGTAGCCGCCGCCGCCGTCGGTTTTCGTGAGAAAAACCGATCGGTTTTTGTTTAAACCCTAGATGCGTTTTTTTTTTTTCGGTTCGTTCGGTTTTCCGTCAGTTTAGTTATTTAGCGGACGTTCGTCCGTACGTTCGTTTCAACGAACGGTTTTCACCGTTTAACCGCAGACAGCGAACGTTCGTTCGTTAGCCCGTTCGTTAGTTTTTCTTTTTTTCGGATTTTTCGCGATTATTTTCAATCGCGATTTCTGATCCGATTTTCGTTTTAGTATAACTTTTCGCTCGTTTGTCGGAATCAGGCGATTCAAGCGCCTAGATCTTCGTCTCGAAGCCCTCTTTCTGTTTAACCAACTTAAACAAGTTTTTGCTACTGTAAAATTTGACTTTAGTCCAGATTAGTAATCGAAGCTTGTTTCTTTCGCAGTTTGAGTTTCGTTGCTCCGTTTGATTCGATTCTTTTTGCAAACCGGAGTTCTTCAGTTGAACTTTCTGGTTAGGTCTTCTCATTTGGATTTTACCCGTGCATCTTCGCTTGATTGCTTATGTATGCTATTGTTTGTTTGCGATAGAATTCCCGGAGTGCGAAGCGTGCTACTACGAGTCCCTAGGTTTTGCGGATCGTCAGCAAGGCAAGTAACACATTGATCATACTTCTTCGTTACCCAGTTTTTATGCATTAGTTTCGACCCTCAAATATTGCATGATTAGGATGTGATTAACTTGTGGGTACTGGGAAGTAGATGATGAGGTAGAACCTATTGCCCTTTTATTATAAAACCCTTGGGAGTTACTTCCACGCTATGCTTATGTTGCCATGCTATGCTCGTAGACGTGGATTGGGTTTTGAGTGTATCCATGACAGATGTGAGATTTTTTTTAATGGTTCAACTTAAGGTGGCAACTTTAATACACATCTGGGTGGATTGCTTGTTTGGGCACCTGCGGATATACCAGTGTTGTCCTAGGAGATCCCGGGGATATACCGTGTGATCCTCCTACGGTCCGCCACCCAGGCTCAAAGGGATCATAAGATTATTCATGCTAGAAACTTCCGTGTGCAGCCACAAGCTATTATGGGCTCTAGCATAGTTGAGTATGTTGCAGGACCTCTTTCAGTGGTAGGCTAGCAGATGTAGGGGAAAGTAGGTGTAACTGTCTACCCAGAGTAAAGAGTAAATGCTTCAGAAAGACTGTGTCTCGGTCATCCGTTTCTCAAACACCATGAAGTGCGAGAAATCCAACGGAGGAGATCGAGTCTTGTGGGGAAAAGTGCACAAACCTCTGCAGAGTGTACAAACTAATCATGATTAGCCGTGTCCCCGGTTATGGACATCTTGAGTATCTGGTTCTTGGGTTATCATATTGAATCCCATCACTCTAAATTAATTTGTTGGGATTAATAATTACTTTTAATTGGGATTGAGAGGGGGATTTACCTTCTCAATGTTCAACAACCACCATGATAGTTAAATAAAATATATTCCTTTGTTGTAGGGAAAAATTGGCTTTTCGCAAAACAGTATAACCCTAGAGCTTTTCCACCAGCCAAATATGCATGTAGTATTAGCAATTATTCTGTTCATTGCTCTACTGTGTTATATTGCCAGCATATTCCATGTGCTGACCCGTTTCGGGCTACAACGTATCATGTTGCAGACTTTTCAGACGAAGAGTAAGGTGTGCTAGGTCGTTGTCGTGCACTCAGCTATGCCGTTGGAGTTGATGGACTCACCTTATCTTCCAAGCCTTCCGCTGTTATCTTATTTAGATGGCCTTAAGCCATATTTATTGTAATCAGTTCTCTTTTGAGACATTCGATGTAATAAGTGTGTGATTGCACTCTGTTATAAATCCTTCGAGTACTGTGTGTGTCAGCATTACCGATCCAGGGATGACACTTGAACACAGAGATTCGATCCATTCGGGTCGGGTCGCTACATATTCTTTGACTCCCCTTGTGTCAAATCAATAAATTTGGGTAAAATACTACCCTCGAAGTCTGTTGCGCTCCCATGTACTTGTGGATCATCACAAGGACAATTTTGCTCTATCCAATTCTTTTTCAGTTCAGGTATAATAAAGAGTAATGCAGGGCTTGTAGTTTTCATGCAATGGCGCAACAGTGAAACAAGCATGCCATCTTAATTAAGGCTACTTCCATTGCGGAGTCTCCCTTGCGGGCTGAGGTGCAAGCGTTGGTGTTGGCAGCCTAGGTAGCGAAAGCAATGGAAGTAGAGGAGCAAAATTTCTTAACAGTTAGTCAACTCCTTGCAGAGGCGGCCGGAAAAACCTAGTTAAGTTCCCATGGCCTTGGACGATAAGACCTCATTTTCACGAGGTTGTTTAGTGCACTCATGGTACTGATCGTAGAATCTTCAAGTTAAAAAGGGAGAACAGCGGGATTGCTCACAAGCAGTCTCAGGGTGCTTACAATATTTTTTATGTTAGCACCTGCTTCTAATTGCCCTGTAAAAGCTGTTATCAGCTCACTTAGTATGTAGTCTTGCACATTGATGTTAGCGACCTGTCTTTGAAGTTGGAATAAAGTTTTAAATTGCAAATAAAAAACATCATCATCAGCATAGAAAGAGGCATGGAGTCTGGGAATGTTGGCAACATATATTGGTGTCGTCGGCAACACTTGAGAACAATAAAAGCACACATCTGCATCAACATTATTCATGTCATGACAACATTATTCATGTCCTGAGATACTCTTCATTTATTTACCAACCAGAACTTCATCATAATTATCAGCAACTGAACTGGACAAAACCGATCTTCTGCGCTGTAACATCGTAGATCACCTCCGTCGACCGCTGCTGTGTGTTACCGACAATGCTGAATGGCATGGCCATCGGCCTGGAGACGAACGCGAGGCACCCGATGGCCGGCTTGCTTTGGTCTGGGAAGATCATGATCCCGTAGAAGTTAAGGTCGAACACGGCGCCGTCGCTGAATATGAGCGACACCGCCGGTATGAAGATGGTGCTCTGGCCGGTGAAGTCATAGCACGTGTCGAGGATGTCGTACGCAGGTGCCGGCTTGTTCCCCTTCATGGTGAACTTGAACCGGTCGCGGAGCGAGGTGTAGGCCGCCGCGGGGAGATACGTAAGGATCGTGCCAGAGTCGAGGAGGGTGCCCCCGTTCGTGAACAGGGACGGTGGCACCGGGAGGACGTAGCCGCCGATGTTGATGGACACGAGCTCGACGAAATAGAAGGACGGGTACTTTGGCTTCTTTACCATCGCCGTGTACTGGACCTGCTTGTTACCGGAGACCGGCGTGGAGCCGATGCTGAGGTACCCAGGCGTGGTGTTGAACGACGGGAGGCAGTACGAGAAGGTGCCGCCAAACGACGGAGCGGCCTGTGAGGGTAGGGAGAGCTGGCCACGGCCAAGGCCGAGGAGCCTGTCGACCTCGCCGAACCCGCCGTCGTTTTGCTCGCTGCATCCGAAAGCAAAGCTGGAGAACGTGCGCGAGGAGGAGAACGACAGCATCTCCTGGGAGAGGACGCCGCCCGGACGTGGACGAGCCATCGCCGTAGAGGACGGAAAACAGGCAGGTGGTGGCGTTGCACTGGCTGCCGGCGGCCGTGCACTCCGGCGTTCCGCAGGGCACGGCCTTGTAGGTGGTCGACTTGGTGTGGTCGAAGATGGGGTCGTGCTGCGGGTAGCAGTGGCCGGAGCAGGGCTGGCACTGGATCCACGATTTGTCGCTGCCGGTGTCGAACATTATGGCGGACGACCGCGCCGGCGTCCCGAAACCGACAACCACGACGAACTCCAGCGTCTCGAGGGAAGTCCCCGTTCGGTCCGGGATTGTCACGGATGGCGCCTCTGCTGGTGCCGCGACAGATGGCCATGGAATACGGCCGATGTCGGGAGCTGGAGCCATGGCCATGTCGTTTGAAGAAGCGAAGGCTGACCGCTGGAGCAGGGTGGTCAGACGGGCACTGTCGTGGAGGAGGATGTCGTTCTGGAGCCCTGCCTGCTGGAAGTCGGACCCGCTGCTGCAAGCGGGATGGATGGCGAGCTTGTTTCCAGTCGCCGCAACTGTGGATCGTTTGCAAGCAGTGTCATCAGTAATTCAGCATCCGGAAATAACTGTCGCTCAAACCGATAGCATCGGTAGCGAGGGATCATAGTGTTAGGGTAATATATTCTATACTCCTACCTGTATGCGTGTCGGGATCATAGCAGCTGACTCGAGCCTTGGAACTGATGAGCTCGTCGAGGCCGACGGAGAGGTAGCGCGGGGAAGTTGCTGCCAGAGAGCAGCCGGTGAGAAGGGCAAACACGACCAAACAGTGCACGAGGGACCCCTGGCGCTGGATCGACGCCATGGCGTATCTAAGCGAGGGTGCTGCTGATGAAGGAGGCCAACAGAACCCCAATCCATAAATAGGCGGGTTTCAGATGAAAATTGGGTGTAGCTTGCAAGAATGAACTTTGGAGAAGCTGAGCACCGGACGACCATTGGTGGATGGATTTAAAATGTCATGTGTTCCATCGGGATGCATGTTGCTGCGATGGCTACAAGAACACCACGATGCAACCGATGTACGCCTATAATTTGTTCAGGTTTTTTTTTTTTTTGGCTTGACTGAGCTGCCGGCACGGCAACGAGACAAATGTAAAAAGGATAATGATTGCTGATGGCAGACCGGCCCAAGCTTCCGCCGGTCTCGTGCACGTCGTCAGATGCGATCAGATCGTGCGCTCTTGGTTTTCCCACGTCCGTGCTCGCTGCCTCCGCGTGTCGCACGTGCTGCCGGGTCCATGCCCCGTCAAATCTCTCGTGCCTTATTCCTTCGCACACAACCACCCTCTCCACTCGTCTTCTCCACCGCTCCTTTTCTTCACCACAACCTCTGCTGCCTCTTGCCGCATGGCGGTGACCAACGCGGCGAGGCCCTGCTGCTAGGGCGAGCCACCTCGCGGGCAGCGAGGCGTTGCAACTTACGGGTGAGACACTGCGGGCGGCGTGACAGAGATGCGGGGGCGAGTCATTTTTGCTGCGACCAGCGACGGGGGTGCCACCACTGACATCATCGAGGAATTGCGACGAGCACCAACGGGAGCTGCGGCGGGGCGTGCGGCGACGCCGAGGATGCAACGCCCGGTGTTATGCTGGAACGGGCAGCCTCCACAAATGTTGGGATTGTAGTCACCGTTTCCTGGAACGGGCATCGGTGATTGCTCCCACCGCGGTCACCATTTGCTGGAACCGGCATCCATGATTGCTACGACCGGGGCCAACACTTGCTGGACCATGCGTCGGCAATTGCTGCAACCGGCCACACGACGTGATGGAACAAGTGTCCACTGGTGCGGGAGATGGACACGCCCTCACCGGCGCCCCCCATTTTTTTGCTGGAACCAACAATTTTTTTGCTGGAACTGGCTAGTTTTTTGCTACAATCGAACTACTAGAGTTTGCTGCTATGGTTTTTTTGCTGGAACAGGTGTTAGTTTTGGCTGGAACCAACTAATTTTTTGCTTCAACTGACTACTGGAGGTTTTTGTTGCTGAGATGTTTTGCTGGGACACGGTGGTTCAAGTCGACAACGGCAGTGAGTCAGAGGCGGTGACGCTGGGATGCTGGAACCATAGTGACCGCATGCTGGAACTGGCCAGTGTTAGAGCTGGAGTCGTCAACAGCAGAAGTAGGGACATACTTGTGGGCCCTGCTGCAATCCCTGCAGCCGCGAGGTGAGGATAGCAACTTGGCAGTGCGCCCATGCTGTCGAGGCCGCCACCAACGATGAACGCGACCGCCGCGTCTCGCGATGGGGCACCTGTCGAGGAGGCGCGCTTGCGCGTGGCGACTCCACCTCTCTCCCCCCTATGTGTGCTGCGGGGGTGGAAGGTTGGTGTGACGCCCCCGAACTCAACCGTGCACTAATCATACACGCAGCATGCACGATCAAGATCAGAGACTCACGGAAGGATATCACAGCACAACTCTACGACAGAAATTTCAACATAAATCTTTATATTACAAACCAGGGTCAAAAGGACCCAGAATACATCAGTCAGCAAACAACATAAGTCTGGGTACAGACGAAGTTAGGCAAGTTTTCCTTAAGAAGGCTGAGCAAAACAACGACAACTGATCGAAAAGGCGCATGCCTCCTGCCTCGGACCTCCGAACTACTACTGGTCATCGGTCTCCACGTAGTAGACACCGTCGGGGATCTTTGACTCCTGGGCTCCGTCATCTGAATGCAGCAACAGGGTGGAGGAAAGAGATAGCAAAGCGACCGTGATTACTCATCCAAAGTTCTCACAAGACTTACATCAGAACTATGCTAAGTATGCATCGGTGTCAAAGGAATGGGGCTATATCTTTGGATTATACTGCAGAAATGCCAGAGTAGAGGGGGAGAAGCCTAACCTAATGAAGCCTAGCATCTTCCTTCATCAGAAGAGAGTAGCGTATACATAATATATCATAACATATAGTAACATGTATGTATCAACAATACCCCGAGATCCTTCCTCGACTACCCAGCGAGAAAGCGATCTCGGAGCAGTATAGCAGTTAAGTATTGTATAAGTATCCGGTTCTAGTTGTAAAGGATTAGAATACAACTTCGAGCGTCCTGTTACCATGGACACGGCTATTCGAATAGATTTACTTCCCTGTAGGGGTGCACCACATTACCTAGCACGCTTGATTACCTCTGGCCGGACACATTTTTTTGGGTAATGCCCGGCCTCGGGTAACAGACATGCCGTAGTCCTACCTAGGCTCCGCAGAGAGGTCAACACGCCGGTCTAAATCCTAAGTGCGAAGGGGTCACGGGCCAATCGCCCAAAGCACTCCTGCACGTTGCGCGACTGGCCGGGGACCAAGCCAAACCTCTGTATACAGGCATGCCGCTCACCCCAACAATCAGCCCGCAAAACTATGACGTCTAATAGAGCTCTTGGGAGAATGTACGACGCCAAGGGCCCCATAACCTTTATCCCGCGTGGTGGTTAATGCGTATAGGCCAACGACCCACTCAGATCAAATACTCAAATCCATTAGTGTATTATTAATAGCTCCCGGACACGAACAGGGCTCCTGTCGCTCCGACTTGGTAACTCGCGGACCACGACGAGGGACCAGGCCCACCTCTCTCCTAGGTAGTCTCCGCCTGCCCTGTCGTTCCACCATAATATCGCTCGCAGGTGCTCTCCGGGCCAACCCAACTTTAACATTGGGGGTTGTCGTGACTCAGGTCCATACCATCAAGGTGAAATCTGATGAATCACCCTCGGTAAGTTCATGCTTGATGTACTGCATGACAGAGACATCATCGAGGGTGAAATATGAGGAACCACCCTCAGTGAGATCACACCTGATGTGCTGCGTTGCAGAGTAATCATCGAGAGTGAAATACGAGGAACCACCCTCAGTAAGATCACGCTTGGTGCGGCTCTGCAGAGTCGTACAATTGCATGGTCCTAATAGTGTGTTCAGGTTTCCATTCAACGACCAACTTGTTTGGATAACCCTGATAATGTAGCATGGCAACACGGACAAGGGTGTAGGGCCACTGATGCGATACTAGCATACCTATACTAAGCATATATGATAACAGGTGAAGTATCAACAACAGGTTACAAAAACAGGCTATGCAACAGAATAGGAGCTATCGGAATAATAACAGTAGCAAAATCTAATGCAAGAATAAGAGAGAAGGAATGGGCGATATCGAAATGATCAATGGGGTTTGCTTGCCTAAAAGCTCTGCTGAGAGGGTCTGATCGTCAGGAGCATAGTCGTACTCGGTGGCGTCAGCAGTCTCGGGGTCTACCGGAGAAGGAGGGGGAAGAAACAGATAAATACAAGGCATACAAATGCAACATTATGCATGGCATGGCAAAATGTTATGCTAATATGCTCTAATGCATTACTAAGTAATTTTAAATGAAAAGGGAAAATATTCAGAAGATATTTTCCCAGCTCCAGGTAGTATCCGATGAATTGATCTGGATGGAAAGATTCCATGTTCATCATTTTAGGAGTGATGGTCAAGCATTTTGTTGACATATTCGGATTCGTTATATTTTTCTGATCAACTTTCATATATAAATTATTTTCATCCGAGTAACAGTTTATTTTATCTGATTTTCCAAAGTTTGAATGACTTTCTGAATTTTCTGGTTTTTATTTCATTCAAAAAATATTAAATGCTAAATGCTATGTGCACCCAACAGAGTGCACACAGCAGTGCACATAGTAGCTGATAGGTGGGTCCTAGTTGACTGCCCAGTCAATAGTCAACTGGAGACTTTGACTAGTCAAAGGGGTCCAGGGGGGTCCCACTTGTCATTGACTGGGACTAGCCCAGTCAGTAGGTTGACTGGTCAACTGGGTCCAGTGGGACCCAGTAGTCAGTGACTTATTATTTTAAGTAGAATTTAATTATTCTAATTAGGTTGATTTGCAGTGTGGGGCCCAGAGGTCAGTGACAGCAGCTTAACTTAATTGCTAGAGTGAAAGGCCCAAATGCCAGTGACTGTTAGGGGGGTTAATTAGCGTGCTAATGACAGGGGGCCCACCAGTCAGTGGCATAGGGGCGGTGGCGCGCAGGCGGTTAGCCACCGGTGGCCAAAAACACGGCGGAGGGCTCGGGCGCGTGTTGGGATTGGGCTATGGGTGATGAAAAGAGGCACTAGGAGAGGGGTTCCGTGTGGGTGTTCACCGTGAAGGCACAAGGAGGCCCAGCGTGAGCTTAGGAGTAGGAGGGCGGCCGGAATCGAAAGCGAATGACGACAGCGATCTGAAGAAGAAGACGATGCGGGCGACGGCATGGGTGCTCCTTGTCGTCGATCCGCTGGTGTAGACAAGGCAGCGGAGCACGGTTGTCCTCCCAGACACGTTCCTATGGCGCGGGGACGACAGCGAGCGCGTGGGCGAGGTCGGCAATGGTAGCTGTGGTTCAGTCGAGCTCGAGATCGAGCGAGGGAGGGCGAGAGGAAAGGGGGAAAGTGGCTAGGGTTCGCCAGGGGGTCGCGGGGGAGGCTATGTAGGCGTCGACATCGGCGGGGAGGCCGCGGGATGGCCGACGCGTGCGGGATCCACGATGCGGCATGCGCGCAGCCGATACCTGCCGGAGGTGGACGACGGACTCGCTGCTGGGTTGGGATGTGCACTGTGCTCTCGAAGCCTAGCAGCACAGTAGTTTCTTTCTTTTGCCCTTTTTCTTTTCTGTTTCTTTAGTTCTCTTCTGCTTTGTATTATTTTGAGCTACTAATTGAATTTTGTTTAATATGGGATTTGGCACGTAAATACTAGGCAACATTTTGGGCTAGCACAAAAAGTTTGGAGTTTATTTGAATTCATTTAATTTATGTTTGCAAGTAAAATGGCCAAATAGGTAGTGCTGTTTCACTGTTTTAATATCCAGGGGCATTTTGGGAATTTTAGTGATGTTGTTTTCCTTAACATAATTACTTAGGAACTATTTGCAAAATTATGAACTATTTTGATTGCATGTTTGAAGATGTAAATATTTGACTTGCAATTCAAATTGGATTTTGAATTTGATTTTTGGACAAGTGGCAATTAGTGCTTTGCAAAAGATAATGACTTGGCATTGATCATGATAGATCACTATTGCACATTACAAGGGGGTGTTACAACTCTCCTACTCTCAAAGAAATTCTCGACCTGAGAATTAAGAGGTAGAGTAAGGGGTAAAATTTTTGATTTCATATTCTAACGAATCTTCTGGTTCTTGTTACCCTTCTCAAAGAAGTTGATCCCTTTCGTTGATGTCTTCATTTCTTTGCTTCAGGTCATCATGATGAAGTTGTCATCCTTTCTTTGGGAACTTTATCATACTTACGAAAGGTATAAGGGGTAACTTCGGAAGAACGGACCTATACAAGGTTGATTATCTGGTAGATAACTCAGGGATTGAGGCAGATATTATCTCTCGAATTGAATAAATGAGATATATCAAGCGCAAGATACACTTATAAGAAGTTATAAGAAATTTCAAGAGGGTAGGCAAGCATTCGATGCTTATGACAGATAATGGAAGGGGGTTCTAGGGCAATAGGAATAAGCATTGCGTCTGATACCGGAATGGATCATCTCAAGGAAGGTGGCTCGTGAATTACATACGAAGCCAAGCACGAGGAATAACTTTGGAAACAGGGATGTACAGGAGAGTCAGGTTTCGATCCTGTGGAACTATGGTTAGTGTGGATTAGGAGTAGGAAGGGCGGTGACATCTTGAACGGTCACGATAGCAAGGCATGTCAGAGGATAGCTTGTTAGCTATGCCGGCAGCAACGTCGGTATAAAGGGCGGGGGACGAAGAGAACCATTTTGCTGCTCGTTGAAACGAGGCGGACCAATAGGCAAAGTTCTCGTCCATCGGTGGTTACTGGAATGTCAACAATAATAGTAACAGGGTTTTAATGACAGGGTTGTACACCGAGGTGTTTACATAAGCACGGAATTATTACAACTTAGATCATATAAATTATTTGAAAGGTTAAACAGACCAATGAAAAGGAAAATGTGTTTATTCACAATTATTAGGAGTATATCCTTCCCAAGAACTAGCGGAGCATGATATACATGACAGGACAGCTGCATAACCCTTTAGATAAAGGGGCATGGGAAAACATGAGGTTTATCCATACAACGGTGTTTGGATAATTGATCAAGAAACATTTAGCATTGCGCTTTCAATGTTCTTGTTGATTTTCGGAGTACCACAATTCATGCTTCGGGGTAGCAATAATATGGTGTTTCAAGAAAGTGTTGGGTTTGAATATCTTAAGAAATATAGAAGGAGCAACTTCAAGAATAGCAAGGAACTTAAGATATAACCAAAACATGACAAAGTCTATGTTGGAAGTAAGGCAAGGATGTTGTTGAGGACAACACAAATTATCGAGGGGCAAGGAAGGTAATTCTCATCCTCAATTCGATCCACATCTTGAAAGAACTCAAAAGGTTGACGATGATCACGACACATTTGTTGAGAGGTTTCATGAAGATGTAATCGATCAGCGACGGCATCAAGCAAAAGGAAGATCGTTGACCTGCGGACAGCAGATACTTTAACCTTGTCGAAAAATAGACGAGGCACGAGAATGGAGTTATCAAATGAGGTCAGCATGGTCAGAACCATCACTGCATGGAATCAAGTTAAGGATACCGGAAGAATTATACAAATGATTAAATATTTTTCAAGAAGCTTCCTTGACGGTCTACATCGTGTCCATGGCCATGAACACAGAGTTCAAGGTCGACTCCCACCTCTTCAATGCATAAACTTTCATTCACTTCTCTCTTTCGATGAAGTTGTAGTGTTGAAATTTTATCTGGTGAAACACCAGTAGAGAATGACCCATAGAAGTTTCCGGTTTCACACAGATGGCAAAAATACAGATCCAACCCATCGGGTCATTTTACGAACCTATACAACACAGTTCTAGAAGCAACGGATACAAGCTCGAAAGCAGAGGGTTGACGGCATGAAGTAGATGATACAATTCGCCAAAGGCTTTTTGTATCAGGGGATATTCGTCACTGATTTAAAACACGAAGGAACTATCGGGTAGTAATCCACCAAAAGATTAGGTGGTCTACAAAGAATTTGATGTGAGTATCGGTACTCAACCAGAAGAATGCAAGCGCATCGATTTATGAAAACATCTGAATAGTTCAAAGCTTAAATACAGAGGAATTATTATTTCCAAATCGGTGGATCAGAAGCAGATGCTCTGATCAAAGATGAGTAAGTTGAATACACTTAGAGGCACAACCGATCAAAACTTGATTGGTCAAGAACCAGCTCATATCCGGAATGATGTCTGAGCCAGAAGGATAATTCTAAGATTCAAATGATGATTGCAAACATTCGCAAACGTATTGAATCGAGGGACTCAAGATAATAATGACAAAGGATGTTAATGATGATTTCTAGACATATGGAATTAACCATAGTGTAGGCAGGCAAGAAGAATCTCAAAAGCAGTAAGTGTAGGAGATATGCACTAGAGGCAAAAATAAATGTTATTATTTATCCCCATGTTCATAATTACTTTATGTTCCGTGCTATAACTGCTATGGTTGTTTTACAGCGCGATAGTGGAGAGCAAAGCGATGGAAGTGAAGGCAATCCACACAAAAGTCTTCATCAGGTTCAATTGAAGAATTTCTTACGGAAAGGCTTGGAGGGCTAAGCATACGGCGCTTGAGAGGATATTTGGTTCTTATTTCGATGCATATGACTCTGTTGTCCGGCTCCTCCACACACTGCAGCAACGGAATCCTGGCACCTATGTCGATATCCAGGACCTCTTCATGCCAGAGTTCCCAACTGTGAGGGTGCTGCATCGACTCTTCTTCTCTTTCGGTGTATGCATCGAAGCTTTTAGACATTGCCGACCAGTGATATGTGTAGATGGGACATTTCTCACTGGCAAGTAAAAGGGTCAGATCCTAACAGCCATTGGTCAAGACGGCCAAAATCAGGTAGTCCCACTCGCATTTGCTTTTGTTGAGAGTGAGAACATTGAAAGTTGGACATGGTTCTTCTGGTAGTTGAAAATATCAGTTGTGAAGGATAAGCCGAATGTGTGCATCCTTCATGACAGGCATGCAGGTATACTCAGTGCGATAAAGACACTGACAAACCCTGGCCCTGAGGAACAAACTCCATGGCAGGACTTGTAGAGCCGTTGGTGCATGCGCCATCTGGGGGCTAATTTCTTCTCGCAGTTCAGAAATAAGAACCTGATGAATCTATTAAAAAAACTCTGCAAATAGAACCAGCTATGGAAGTACAATTTGATACATGACAGACTTAATGTGTGCACGCAGAGACACGTTAGGGACAGGAAAGCTGCAAGAGATGCAGCGGTGAGGGCACATGTTGAAGCAGTAGCTGCACAGTTAGCAACAGGAACAACGGCCGTGGAGGAGGTGGCTGTTGGGCTATGTGACTTGCCAGGATTTGACCCACCTGCTACTAGGAGAAGGCTCGGGAGGTCGATTAAAAGCTTCGAGCAGTGGATAGAGCATGAGCCTCTGGAGAGGTGGTCTTTGCTACATGACACACATGGAGCAAGGTACGGTGTCATGACTACCAAACTCGCAGAAACATACAACTTAGTCCTCAGAGGAAACCGGGCATTACCACTTACAGCCATCGTTGAGGGTATTTTCTATGGCACCGTGAAGTATTTCAGAGATAGACGTCAAAAAGCAGCGCAGCATATCTTGAACAACCCGAACACATGTTACTGTGAAAGGGTCATGAAGTACATGGACGAAAAGATGGAAAAAGCTAGGTCACACACTGTAGTCGCCATCGGTAATCAAGAAAGAAGATTTGAGGTCCGCTTAGCTAACAACAAATTTGGATGTGCAAATGAGCTGAGGACACATGAGGTGAAAATTGGAAATGAAGCCTGGCCAACGTGTGAGTGCACATGCAACAAACCGAAGTTGCTTCACCTACCTTGCTCCCATGTACTTGCTGCTTGCTGGCAGCTTGGAATGGACGCAATCTCGTTCGTGTCTCCATTTTTTCTGAAAGTTTCTGTCCTCAATACCTGGACAGGTGAGTTGCTGGGATTTCGATCAATGGGTAACTTCAACACCGTCAACCCTGTTGAAAGGCGTTACATTCCAGACCCAGAGAATATGCGTACAAGTAGAGGCAGACGGCAGTGTCAACGCATCCGGAATGATATGGATGAATCTGAAGCAGGAGGCCCTACTAGGCAATGCATTATATGCAATGAATTTGGCCATAGGGACACTAATTGTCCCACTTTCGTCACTGCCAGTGGTACTGGGCATGGACGAGGCAACCGGGGACGAAGAGGAGGCAGAGGAGGAAGAAGAGGGAGAGGAAGAAGCTAGGCTGCATGGAAATATGTATTAAGTGTGCAACTATGTTTGAAATTTGTATTAAGTGTGGCACTATGTTCTAAATTTGTATTTAGTGTGGCACTATGTTCTAAATTTGTATTAAGTGTGGAACTATGTTTGAAATTTGTATTAAGTGTGGCACTATGTTCTAAATTTGTATTAAGTGTGGAACTATGTTTGAAATTTGTATTAAGTGTGGCACTATGTTCTAATTTTGTATTAAGTGTGGCACTATGTTCTAAATTTGTATTAAGTATGCAACTATGTTTGAAATTTGTATCTGCAGGAATGGTGGCAATGTGGTTGCTTAATAGGGACATTGATAGGAAGCATCGTGCTGCGATATGTTATGAGCGCAAGCTCGAGCCCCTGGTCACTCGCACTTCTGATGTATACTAGAAGATACATCCGGGATAGGTTGATCGGTATGTGCTTTATTTATTTCCTTCAAGCATGTATATTAATGGGACACACTAACTGAATTGTTCTGATATGCAGACTTAAATGGGCCGGCCTTTTACCTTTTGCGCGTCTGGTTGAGTCCACGGATACCTCCAAACGCGTCGCAATCGACTCCTCTTTGCTCACCTGCTTAGTGGACCGTTGGAGGCCTGAGACCGACACATTTCACTTCCGCTGGGGAGAGATGGCTCCTACTCTGGAGGATGTGTCACTTTTGCTGGGACTACCGTTGGCAGGTCATGCCATAGGACCGTTGGAGGCACCGGCTGGTTGGGACCTAGGTATTGCACAATGTTTCGCTGGTGTTTATGCCAGTGCTCCGGCTCTGGCAACAGAGCAGCATGGACCTAAGTATGATTGGTTGCTCCATTTCCAGGTTAGTTTCAAGATATATGGCGGGAAAATGTGGCGGGAATTAGAAAGCGGGAAAATATGGCGGGAACTAGAAAGCGGGAAAATGTGGCGGGAGATACTGGCAGGAAACGGCGGCCCGAGATATAAGCGGGAGCCCAGAAGCGGAAGCTAATTTTTTGTAAATAATGCATTTTTTTAAAGATGGCAGGAAAGAAGATGGCGGGAAAAAATATGGCGGGAAAGGGTTGGCAGGAAATAATGGCGGGAAGGGGTTGGCGAGAACAAATATGGCGTAGGGGAGGCGGCAACACTGTGCTGCCGCTCATTCCCGTGCGCGCGCGAGCCGACAGGTTCCGCTGCTGCTGCGGTTGATTGACGGCGCTGATTTCTACCTGCGTGTTTGGTAGTGAATTGCATGATTCCCGCCTGAAATTCCGTCCGTCGGCGCTGAGATGAGACAGCACCGCCCGTTGTCGGTTGTTGATTTTTGGCGCGTTGCGCCGACAGGTCCCGTGATAGCTCTGGAATCTGCGCTCATTTCCTTTATATGAGGCAGGCAGTGCCTCATTTTGTAGGGGAACACATCAGAAAACAAAAAATTCCGACCTACGCACCAGCCCAGGACCACTATGGAGACTGCATACAAGGTTTGATCATTTTCGTTACCGACTCGTAGCGCAGCGGAAGGAGAGTCGATGACGATCGTCGGTGCAGATCCCCGCAGCTAGGATTTTACAACCTCCCAACCGCGAGGATGTACTCCCTCATCTGCCCCTCGGACAGCCCTCCGGGAGGCGGTCGGACAGTCCCTCGGATAGTGTTACGGACAGCCCTTCAGGAGAACCCTCGAAACTCGGACGGTTACTCGGACAGCCCTCCGGGAGGACACCCGAACAGCCCCTCGGGCAAAAAGGACGAAACTACGACCTCTATACGGTGTCATCTATCCGGCAGGGCTTCGCCGTCCAGAACTAGTTCCCACCGGAACCCAGACAACCTTTCGGCACTACGAAACTATTTCGTGGGAGGGAGAGAGAATGCCAGATCATGCATGGCTTGTGTGAGAGAGTTGGAGTGAAGTTGGAGAGCACCTCCTCCTCCTTATATAGTGGTGGAAGGGGTGGAGGGGGCTGAAAATTCAGCCCACTAAACATGGGGAAAACATGTTCCCACAAAACAAGGAGAACATGTTCCCACCAAACAAGGGAAAAACATGTTCCCTTGTCCATGGTGTTCCCCCATGGGGCCCCACCTTCCTCCCAACACTCTCCACCATTTGTGGGGGCTGCCCCCCACCATGGGGGTGCCCCCCCAACACGTTGTCCAGCCACAAGGGGGCTGTCCCCTAAAGGGGGCGCCCCCAAAAAACAGCCCAAAACAGCCCCCACGTTACGTGGGATCTTGTCCCCTAACGCTGGGACAAGATGTTTTCCGCGACTATTACTTCTGAAAAATTCCGGAAGGTCCTAGAACATTTCCGACACCCTCTAAAATTATCTGGACATGCTCTGGAACATTTCCAGTATGGTGGTTTAATTTAAAACCATCTTTGTTTACCTGGTAAACAACTCCGGCAGCTCCGAAACTTTTTTTTTCGGTTTTTTCTCCTGAAAAATTCCAGAAATTACCAGGCCAATCTCGCAACCTCCAAAACATTCCCGGTGCTTGCCGAAACCTTTTTGGATCAATGGTTTTATCCGAAACAACTTTTCAGTTTTACCGAAACTTTTCCAGTGTTCTCTCTCCGGAACTCTTCCGTTGTCTCCGAAACTTTTTCGGTGATTTTCTCTCAGACTCCCTGTCTAGTATTCAGCAAATAGATGACCCTTAAGCGTGTGACCCTATAGGTTCGGTGAAGCCTAGACATGATCAGAACACTTTCCGATTAATGATCAACATCGGAGCCGTGGACACCCATATTGACCCATATACCCACACGAATGAATATTCGAGTGAACCTCCAGTTGCCGTGTGCTATTCCTGTTGCTTCACGATATGTTACAAATACCCGAGGTTAGACATGTCGGCATCCCCATGGATCAACAACTTGTCCACTATGCTAGTTACCTCGTTATTGGTATTGTTCTCTTTTCTTGTTACCGTGTTCTGGCATCCCCGTGATCAAATCACAAAGTGTCTGGCCAGACGATGATGGATACCGTAACACCGAGAGGGCCCAGAGATATCTCTCCATCACCGGAGGAGCAAATCCCAATCTTGAGCTATCAAGTTACTTGACACACTTTTCCATGAACCCGTAAGCCGCCGTAATAGCCACCCATTTACGGATGATGTTTAACAAACCCCAAAGTTCATGAAGCAAGTATGAAGAAACTCGATACTCTCATGGTCTAAGGAATTATGCAAACATTAACCATCTCTGTGTTATTAACCATTAACTTGTGACGAATGAATCTCATAGCATAACATCAATTCGGGTTGATTCAACACAAATGTTCTGCTAACATTGTGCCCTCAAAATTGCTGGCATAGACATGCCCATGATTGGGAAAACATAATCATCATGCAACACTTGAGCTAATCTTAGAGGCACGACTAGGAATACTTTTTACCGTTCATTATTCCACACATGCACATGGGTTTTCCCCAGAGCCTTTATGGATATACGGGCTCGGGAACCACAGTAGTTATAGAATGGAACATAAACCTAATTATGAACAGGGAGATAATCAATAACATTTATTATTGCCTCTAGGGCATATCTCCTACAGACTCCCACTTGCGCTAGAGTCAATAATCTAGTTAATGCTAATGCACTTTACACATGTGGCACACCGGTGTAAATATACTTCGCTTGTGGTATAGCCTGATGTCCAACGGATCTGATGACTTCAGCTCCGTGTGTATCTTTGCATATCCTCGCGTTTTCAGGCTTTCACAAAATTCATATTTTGTGTGGACTTGGCTTTGTATGTATGTGAATCACAGGTCGAACCTGGATTCCTCAGATTGAGTTATGGAGAACTACCTGCAGTAGTGTCCCATTAACAAAAGCCATCTTGGAACCATACTAAGTTCATGAATGAACTATATGATTCAACATCTTCTTTGTCGCTTTAAAAGCGGCAACATACTTCACCTCTGTTATAGAATTCGCCACAGAAACTTGTTTGAACGAATTCCAACTAACTGTGTCACCATATTGTGTGTTACACAAAACCCTCAATTTAAATCGAAAATCGCATGGAGAAATGATGAAGACTGTATTGATGTAACCTTTTACAACGAACTCTTCATGATCTCCACTTGTGAGAAAACATGTCATCAGTGCTACTATAGTACTCAATGACCTTTTTCACTGTTGTCCCATGATCAGTACTTTTGATCACTTTGGTATCTATACTCGCAACAACTTTGGAGTATTGGACATATCTGGTTGTTTTTACATACCATGGAATACATGATTAATCCAAACACGAAGGTGTGTGGAATCTCCATCATGTATTTTGCTCATCAGTGTTTTTGGGACACCGAGTCTTGCAAAACTCTTTCCATGTGACTTTCCCAAGAATCACTCCTTGGCGTTTTAAATGCTAAAAGGTTTTAGCATCTTGTCAATATGTATTCATTTCTTAGCCCCATTAGGTAAATCTATCTCCATAGATCATCATGCCTAATATCAAGGCTATTTAGCCCAAGCACTTCATCGGAAATCTATTTTCAAATGAAGTCCTAATTCGTGTCAAGAAATTTATTTCCAATTAACAATGTGTCAAGCACACAATGTTTTTAGAAATTTTATTATGCTCCCACTTACTTTCTTGAATCACAAGCATCTTCGTTACCCATTGATGAAGTCAAAACCCTTTTAACCATTTCATCAAAACACGAAGATTCCAACTCCATTTTGCTCTCTTCTGTCCATCGCAGGAACTCTGAAGTTTGCATACTTACTAGCATCCTCTGGACCGACAAAATACCTTGGACTGTAACACATGCAAGTCCTTGGTTTTATTTCCATCAGATGGAAATCCTTTCGTCATCCTTGTTTCATATCTCACGATTGAAATATGTATTAATTGCTAGTTCAACCCGAAGTGACTTTAAGCATCGCTACGGTGAAATATCCTCATCGTAGTCAACTCCTTGGACTTGTTATTTCAACAAGTCGAGCTTTATGGTTAAAACATTTTTATCCGTATCAGTTTTAAGTTCCATAAATATTCGTTAGACTCTAAGTCTTCTGAAAGGTGTATCAAGATATTAATCTTGAATCACTTATATGGAAACTATCTCGGACTATATTGGCATTTAGCCAATCCCGAAGTCAGGGCCCATCAACGCTTCCTTGTGTATCGTAGGTATACTGTTGTCTAACAACAATATCTCGTCTGCGCACCTGAGAGGTTTGCACGAGCCTTGCCTATGTGGTTCAGCTGCAAGTTCGACCGAAGTTCATACATTTTATTGTAGAGACTTCCGTATCAGTCGCAGTAGGAAACACTGGAATTACTTCCAAGGTCTTTTTCCTTTGATCTGATGATGAAGATACTGTTTATCTCATCGAGTTGCACTATTCTCCCACTCACCTTTTTGAAAGAACCATTTTCTTCAAAAAGCATACCGTTCTTTGTGGCAAACCTATTTGCCTCGGCATAGTGAGGAAGGAATACCCAACATTTTGGGATAACCTACAAAGTAGCACTTGTCTGATTTGGAATAGGTTTGTAACCTTTTACACAAGCCCCATATTCCAAATGTTTAAGAAAAGATATAACATGGTTGGGCGTACCATACCGTGGTGTAATTTCAACAGACCCGATGGAGCTCTTTTCAGTGTAAAAGCCGCAGTCTCTAAAGCATCACCTTTTAAAAGGGATAATGGCAAATTTATTTATGTCATCTTTGATCTTACCATGTCATAAATGGTTCGATTACATCTTTACGGACTTTCCACTCACAGTGGTGTTCCGGGAGGTGTAAGTTATGAAACTCTTTTCACAACTCATTAGACATTCGCTAAACTTGTAACTCAAAAATTCCTTTCTGCAATCCAATTGTAGAAACATAATTTTCTTGTTACAATAACTTCTACTTCATTCTTGAAAACCTTTTGAGTGAATTCAAAAGATCTAGACTGACGTCTTATCAAGTAAATATCCATATATCTACTTGAGTCATTTCTGAAGATAGATAAATCCACTACTTACAACATTTATCTACACACATCAAATATATGATCACCAATAAGTTTGTTGTCCATTCCTTATGGCCTATGAATGGTATTTCAGTCACTTCACTTTTCGGAGAAAAGTTGCAAGTGTCAGATGATTCAAAATCAAACGACTTCAAAATCCATCATAATGGAATTTTCCATGCGGGTTTCTCCAATGTGACCAAATGCAGTGCCACACTTGTGTGGTATTCTTTTAGTCTTGCGACATTTAGCGTCAGTGTTATAGATGTATCATATTACTATCAATATTCATAACATACATCCCATCTGGATGGAAGCATGGCTCTTCATGTTATTCATAATACTAAACAACAATTGTTCTTTTATGAACAACCCTTTTCCAACAACATTGTGCAAGGGGCTAGAGTGTGAAACTCTAAAATGAATTATGAAAGTAAATCCAGAGGTAATATATTATTATCATTATTCATAACATACATCTCATTCTCAATGAAAGTATGGCCCCTATGTTATTCATAACATCGAACATAAAAAGTTCTCTTATGAACAACCTTCTTGCAAGATACCTTATGCAATGGGCTAGAGTTTGTGAAACTCTAAATGAATTATGAAAACAAATACAGACGGTAATACACCGATGGAAGGTATAGTAACATTTACTATGTTCCCTGTGTATACCTAAACCTCATTCCTGGCTAGTCTTTCAGGCCATAGTAGTTCTTACATCGAGTTGCAACATATTGCAATCGAGCGGGTATCTTTATGATTAACTCACAATACCCAAGAATTAATGATTAACATGTTTGACCATAATTCCCAAGAACTATATCTTTGACCAGCCTTATATACATCAAAAACTTGTATGACATTCATACATGAGCTAGATATTCCAGTCTTCTTTCTTTTTGCCTTTATACTGCTAATAGTTTACCTTCCAGTATTTCTCCTACTCTCAGAAGAAGCACCGAACTTAAGAGTGGCATTAGCCCCGGACTTCCTAGGTGTGTAAGTCACACTAACACCCTTCGGACACTTCCTTTCTCTTTAAGTTGTTGTTTTATTCACCTTTCATCATATGACAGGCGTTCTTCTCGATCCCTCTCTTATCAGTCTAATGCATAGTAAACTCCTTTACTAATAGTTTGCAAACAAACATTGCTTCGGATATCTCATATCTTTTAGCCTTTGTCTATCTCTGAAAATGATTTTCAGATTCCTTGAATATCACATAACTATCCAAACTTTCGAAGTTCGGGTCTCATGGAAGCAAATGTATTGCACTTGACTGAAATGGAATTCTAGCTTTTGGATCGAAGGATGAGAGTCACATGATCCATAGCATTAGCGGGAGAATACCGTAAGTATGCGATAGGACAAAGTCCTTCTCGGCACTCTTGAGGACAATCCTCACATTACGTTACCAACCGTAAAGTTTTAACCAGATATTTAACAGCTATTCAATTTTAAATAGGGAAGGTGGAAATGCGAGCCATAATTCTACAACTATTATGCAAATCAGACTTAGACAATGTTCAAAATTAATTACACTAAGAATTAAATAAGTCAATTCTACAGCGCGCTCCCACTCAAATCAATATCTCTCATAATTGATTGTGAGTGATACAAGATCCATATTTCAATTCAACGCCATTGATGGGTTCATCACTGATGACGTGAATTTCAATCAGTAGGCCAACTTGCCGATCACATCTCTATGTGATTCTTGTTCATCTTTTGATGCGTGTGTTCCGAGCTCATGACTGTCATGCCTGAACGTCAAGACAACCAAGTGATCTCACTGCGAGGTCTGACCTCACCCGCCTCACACATCCCTAATCGTTCGTACTCATGTGTACATGTCATACCACGAAAAGTTAGGTGCCGTGACGGTGCTACACTTGGGAGAACACTAACTACTTGATATTTTGTGAGAGATCACCCTAATAAAAGTGACTACCGCGAAATCAAAAAAGGGTGCATCATAAGGGATAAACATCTCAGCCAATTCATAATAGCATGATATGGTATAGCCCTTTCTGACGGAGAAGTCTTGTATTTCTTCGTCTTCGGCATTCGCGTCGGTGTTCACATTCGCGAAGATTGCCAACACCTTGTCGATGCACCAGATAATATTGCTATTTCTATAGCTAATAAAATAAGGCATTACAACAAGGTTGACACGCAGGTCATTTAAAGTGCAATCATATGGCTCCAGCCATCATGCCGAATCATGACGCGCAGGTCATGTTAATTAATTTACATCATATAGTCATCTCATACATAATCAAATTATTATGAGCACTGCTATACCACATCATATGCACATGCAAACCCTCCTGCAAAACCATGTTAGACGCCTCTAATCGGTTCATGTAAAAACTTGTTTTACGTGGCTTCTAAGGTTTCGAAACAAACCAAAGCTACCAACGTCCATCATCAAGTATGATAATTCAAGCGCTAGATTAACTTCGCGGGGTGTATGAAACACGAGAAAATAAAATCTCGAGCCCCATACTGAACTTCGTCATACGCATGACCCCTGTGTAGATCATATCTGCATTGCCCTTTCGTCTGCGAAATTTCATCTTTCTTTTTAACTATGGTGGAATTCAATGAACTGTTAGCACTTCATTGATCAATCAGGATCGCGGATTGCCAGAACATTGAAACTCCACCATGCTGTTATCAAGATCAGAAATATGCAAATTCCAGGGAAGCAACAAGAATATCGGGTAACAGATTTCATCTGCTACCCGCACAAATAATTTTCAGTAATAGAACTCATCTACTACCTAATTATATTGTGCAACACCCATACATCTCCATGTATTCTAGATCGCAACCTGCATCTACGCATAGCACGGCTCATGATGCCACTCTAGGGGAGCGCAGCAGAAAACAAAAAATTTCTGACCTACGCACCAGCCCAGGACCACTATGGAGACTGCATACAAGGTTTGATCATTTTCGTTACCGACTCGTAGCGCAGCGGAAGTAGAGTCGATGATGATCGTCGGCGCAGATCCCCGCAGCTAGGATTTTACAACCTCCCAACCGCGAGGATGTACTCCCTCATCTGCCCCTCGGACAGCCCTCCGGGAGGCGGTCGGACAGTCCCTCGGACAGTGTCACGGACAGCCCTTTGGGAGGACCCTCGAAACTCGTACGGTTACTCAGACAGCCCTCCGGGAGGACACCCGAACAGCCCCTCGGGCAAAAAGGATGAAACTACGACCTCTCTACGGGGTTGCACACATATGGTGTCATCTATACGGCAGGGCTTCGCCGTCCAGAACTAGTTCCCACCGGAACCCAGATAGCCTTTCGGCACTACGAAACTATTTCGTGGGAGGGAGAGAGAATGCCACATCATGCATGGCTTGTGTGAGAGAGTTGGAGTGAAGATGGAGAGCACCTCTCCTCCTCCTTATATAGTGGTGGAAGGGGTGGAGGGGGCTGAAAATTCAGCCCACTAAACATGGGGAAAACATGTTCCCACAAAACAAGGAGAACATGTTCCCACCAAACAAGGGAAAAGCTTGTTCCCTTGTCCATGGTGTTCCCCCATGGGGCCCCACCTTCCTCCCAACACTCTCCACCATTTGTGGGGGCTGCCCCCCACCATGGGCGAGCCCCCCAACACTTTGTCCAGCCACAAGGGGGCTGTCCCCTAAAGGGGGCGCCCCCAAAAAAACAGCCCAAAACAGCCCCCAAGTTACGTGGGATCTTGTCCCCTCACGCTGGGACAAGATGTTTTCCGCGACTATTACTTCTGAAAAATTCCGGAAGGTCCAAGAACAGTTCTGACACCCTCTAAAATTATCTGGACATGCTCTAGAACATTTCCAGTATGGTGGATAAATTTAAAACCATCTTTGTTTACCCGGTAAACAACTCCGGCAGCTCCGAAACTTTTTTTTTTGGTTTTTTCTCCTGAAAAATTCCAGAAATTACCAGACCAATCTGGCAACCTCCAAAACATTCCCGGTGCTTGCCGAAACCTTTTTGGATCAATGGTTTTATCCGACACAACTTTTCAGTTTTACCGAAACTTTTTTAGTGTTCTCTCTCCGGAACTCTTCCGTTGTCTCCGAAACTTTTTCGGTGATTTTCACTCAGACTCCCTGTCTAGTATTCAGCAGATAGATGACCCTTAAGCGTGTGACCCTGTAGGTTCGGTGAAGCATAGAAATGACCGGAACACTTTCCGACTAATGATCAACATCGGAGCCGTGGACACCCATATTGACCCCTATACCCACACGAATGAATATTCGAGTGAACCTCCAGTTGCCGTGTGCTATTCCTGTTGCGTCACGATATGTTAAAAATACCCGAGGTTAGGCATGTCGGCATCCCCGTGGATCAACAACTTGTCCACAATGCCAGTTACCTCGTTATCGGTATTGTTCTCTTTTCTCGTTACCGTGTTCCGGCATCCCCGTGATCAAATCACAAAGTGTCTGGCCAGACGATGATGGATACCGTAACACCGAGAGGGCCCAGAGATATCTCTCCATCACCGGAGGAGCAAATCCCAATCTTGAGCTATCAAGTTACTTGACACACTTTTCCATGAACCCGTAAGCCGCCGTAATAGCCACCCATTTACGGATGACGTTTAACAAACCCCAAAGTTCATGAAGCAAGTATGAAGAAACTCGATACTCCCATGGTCTAAGGAATTATGCAAACATTAACCATCTCTGTGTTATTAACCATTAACTTGTGACGAATGAATCTCATAGCATAACATCAATCCGGGTCGATTCAACACAAATGTTCTGCTAACATTGTGCCCTCAAAATTGCTGGCATAGACATGCCCATGATTGGGAAAACATAATCATCATGCAACACTTGAGCTAGTCTTAGAGGCACGACTAGGAATACTTTTTACCGTTTATTATTCCACACGTGCACATGGGTTTTCCCCAGAGCCTTTATGGATATACGGGCTCGGGAACCAGAGCAGTTATAGCATGGAATATAAACCTAATTATGAACAGGGAGATAATCAATAACATTTATTATTGCCTCTAGGGCATATCTCCTACAGACTCCCACTTCCACTAGAGTCAATAATCTATTTAATGCTAATGCACTTTACACCTGTGGCACACCGGTGTAAATATGCTTCGCTTGTGGTATAGCCTGATGTCCAACGGATCTGACGACTTCAGCTCCGTGTGTATCTTTGCATATCCTCGCGTTTTCACGCTATCACAAAATTCATATTTTGTGTGGACTTGGCTTTGTATGTATGTGAATCACAGGTCGAACCTGGATTACTCAGACTGAGTTATGGAGCAACTACCTGCAGTAGTGTCCCATTAACAAAAGCCATCTTGGAACCATACTAAGTTCATGAATGAACTATATGATTCAACATCTTCTTTGTCGCTTTAAAAGCGGCAACATACTTCGCCTCTGTTATAGAATTCGCCACAATAACTTGTTTGAACAAATTCCAACTAACTGTGCCACCATATTGTGTGTTACACAAAACCCTCAATTTAAATCGAAAACAGCATGGAGAAATGATGAAGACTGTATCGATGTAACCTTTTACAACGAACTCTTCATGATCTCAACTTGCGAGAAAACATGTCATCAGTGCTACTATAGTACTCAATGACCTTTTTCACTGTTGTCCCATGATCAGTACTTTTGATCACTTTGGTATATATACTCGCAACAACTTTGGAGTATTGGACATATCTGGTTGTTTTTACATACCATGGAATACATGATTAATCCAAACACGAAGGTGTGTGGAATCTCCATCATGTATTTTGCTCATCAGTGTTTTTGGGACAACGAGTCTTGCAAAACTCTTTCCATGTGACTTCCGCAAGAATCACTCCTTGTCGTTTTAAATGCTAAAACTTTTTAGCATCTTGTCAATATGTATTCATTTCTTAGCCCCATTAGGTAAATCTATCTCCATAGATCATCATGCCTAATATCAAGGCTATTTGGCCCAAGCACTTCATCGGAAATCTATTTTCAAATGAAGTCCTAATTCGTGTCAAGAAATTTATTTCCAATTAACAATGTGTCAAGCAGACAACGTTTTTAGAAATTTTATTATGCTCCCACTTACTTTCTTGAATCACAAGCATCTTCATTACCCATTGATGAAGTCAAAACCCTTTTAACCATTTCATCAAAACACGAAGATTCCAACTCCATTTTGCTCTCTTTTGTCCATCGCTGGAACTCTGAAGTTTGCATACTTACTAGCATCCTCTGGACTGACAAAATACCTTGGACTGTAACACATGCAAGTCCTTGGTTTTATTTCCATCAGATGGAAATCCTTTCATCATCCTTGTTTCATATCTCACGATTGAAATATGTATTAATTGCTAGTTCAACCCGAACCGACTTTAAGCATCGCTACGGTGAAATATCCTCATCGTAGTCAACTCCTTGAACTTGTTATTTCAACAAGTCGAGCTTTATGGATAAAACATTTTTATCCGTATCAGTTTTAAGTTCCATAAATATTCGTTAGACTCTAAGTCTTCCGAAAGGTGTATCAAGATATTAATCTTGAATCACTTATATGGAAACTATCTCGGACTGTATTGGCATTTAGCCAATCCCGGAGTCAGGGCCCATCAACGCTTCCTTGTGTATTATAGGTATACTGTTGTCTAACAACAATATCTCGTCTGCGCACCTGAGAGGTTTGCACGAGCCTTGCCTACGTGGTTCAGCTCCAAGTTCGATCGAAGTTCATACATTTTATTGTAGAGACTTCAGTATCAGTCGCAGTAGGAAACACTGGAATTACTTCCAAGGTCTCTTTCCTTTGATCTGATGATGAAGATACTGTTTATCTCGTCGATTTGCACTATTCTCCCACTCACCTTTTTGAAAGAACCATTTTCTTCAAAAAGCATACCGTTCTTTGTGGTAAACCTATTTGCCTCGGCATAGTGAGGGAGGAATACCCAACATTTTGGGATAACCTACAAAGTAGCACTTGTCTGATTTGGAATAGGTTTGTAACCTTTTACACAAGCCCCATATTCCAAATGTTTAAGAAAAGATATAACATGGTTGGGCGTACCATACCATGGTGTCATTTCAACAGACCCGATGGAGCTCTTTTCAGTGCAAAAGCCGCAGTCTCTAAAGCATCACCTTTTAAAAGGGATAATGGCAAATTTATTTATGTCATCTTTGATCTTACCATGTCATAAATGGTTCGATTACATCTTCACGGACTTTCCACTCACAGTGGTGTTCCGGGAGGTGTAAGTTATGAAACTCTTTTCACAACTCATCAGACATTCGCTAAACTTGTAACTCAAAAATTCCTTTCTGCAATCCAATTCTAGAAACATAATTTTCTTGTTACAATAACTTCTACTTCATTCTTGAAAACCTTTTGAATGAATTCAAAAGATCTAGACTTACGTCTTATCAAGTAAATATCCATATATCTACTTGAGTCATTTCTGAAGATAGATAAATCCACTACTTACAACGTTTATCTACACACATCAAATGTATGATCACCAATAAGTTTGTTGTCCATTCCTTATGGCCTGTGAATGGTATTTCAGTCACTTCACTTTTCGGAGAAAAGTTGCAAGTGTCAGATGATTCAAAATCAAACGACTTCAAAATCCATCATAATGGAATTTTCCATGCGGGTTTCTCCAATGTGACCAAATGCAGTGCCACACATGTGTGGTATTCTTTTAGTCTTGCGACATTTAGCGTCAGTGTTATAGATGTATCATATTACTATCAATATCCATAACATACATCCCATCTGGATGGAAGCATGGCTCTTCATGTTATTCATAATACTGAACAACAATTGTTCTTTTATGAACAACCCTTTTCCAACAACATTGTGCAAGGGGCTAGAGTGTAAAAGTCTAAAATGAATTATGAAAGTAAATCCAGAGGTAATATATTATTATCATTATTCATAACATACATCTCATTCTCAATGAAAGTATGGCCCCTATGTTATTCATAACATCGAACATAAAAAGTTCTCTTATGAACAACCTTCTTGCAAGATACCTTATGCAATGGGCTAGAGTTTGTGAAACTCTAAATGAATTATGAAAATAAATACAGATGGTAATACACCGATGGAAGGTATAGTAACATTTACTATGTTCCCAGTGTATACCTAAACCTCATTCCTGGCTAGTCTTTCAGGCCATAGTAGTTCTTACGTCGAGTTGCAACAGATTGTAATCGAGTGGGTATCTTTGTGATTAACTCACAATACCCAAGAATTAATTATTAACATGTTTAACCATAATTCCCAAGAACTATATCTTTGACTAGCCTTCTATACATCAAAAACTTGTATGACATTCATACATGAGCTGGATATTCCAGTCTTCTTTCTTTTTGCCTTTATACTTCTAATAGTTTAACTTTCAGTATTTCTCCTACTCTCAGAAGAAGCACCGAACTTAAGAATGGCGTTAGCCCCGGACTTCCTAGGTGTGTAAGTCACACTAACACCCTTTTGGACACTTCCTTTCTCTTTAAGTTGTTGTTTTATTCACCTTTCATCATATGACAGGCGTTCTTCTGGATCCCTCTCTTATCAGTCTAATGCATAGTAAACTCCTTTACTAATAGTTTGCAAACAAACATTGCTTTGGATATCTCATATCTTTTAGCCTTTGTCTATCTCTGAAAATGATTTTCAGATTCCATGAATATCACATAACTATCCAAACTTTCGAAGTTCGGGTCTCGTGGAAGCAAATGTATTGCACTTGACTGAAACGGAATTCTAGCTTTTGGATCGAAGGACGAGAGTCACATGATCCATAGCATTAGCGGGAGAATACCGTAAGTATGCGATAGGACAAAGTCCTTCTCGGCACTCTTGAGGACAATCCTCACATTACGTTACCAACCGTAAAGTTTTAACCAGATATTTAACAGCTATTCAATTTTAAATAGGGAAGGTGGAAATGCGAGCCATAATTCTACAACTATTATGCAAATCACACTTAGACAATGTTCAAAATTAATTGCACTAAGAATTAAATAAGTCAATTCTACAGCGCGCTCCCACTCAAATCAATATCTCTCATAATTGATTGTGAGTGATACAAGATCCATATTTCAATTCAACGCCATTGACGGGTTCATCACTGATGACGTGAATTTCAATCGGTAGGCCAACTTGCCGATCACATCTCTATGTGATTCTTGTTCATCTTTCGATGCGTGTGTTCCGAGCCCATGACTGTCATGCGTGAATGTCAAGACAACGAAGTGATCTCGCTGCAAGGTCTGACCTCACCCGCCTCACACATCCCTAATCGTTCGTACTCATGTGTACATGTCGTACCCCGAAAAGTTAGGTGCCCTGACGGTGCTACACTTGGGAGAACACTAACTACTTGATATTTTTTGAGAGATCAACCTAATAAAAGAGACTACTGCGCAATCAAAAAAGGGTGCATCATAAGGGATAAACATCTCAGGCAATTCATAATAGCATGATATGGTATAGCCCTTTCTGACGGAGAAGTCTTGTATTTCTTCGTCTTCGGCATTCGCGTCGTTGTTCACCTTCACGAAGATTGCCAACACCTTGTCGATGCACCAGATAATATTGCTATTTCTATAGCTAATAAAATAAGGCATTACAACAAGGTTGACACGCAGGTCATTTAAAGTGCAATCATATGGCTCCAGCCATCATGCCGAATCATGACGTGCGGGTCATGTTAATTAATTTACATCATATAGTCATCTCATACATAATCAAATTATTATGAGCACTGCTACACCACATCATATGCACATACAAACCCTCCTGCAAAACCAAGTTAGACGCCTCTAATCGGTTCATGCAAAAACTTGTTTTACGTGGCTTCTAAGGTTTCGAAACAAACCGAAGCTACTAATGTCCATCTTCAAGTATGATAATTCGAGTGCTAGATTAACTTCGCAGGGTGTATGAAACATGAGATAATAAAATCTCGAGCCCCATGCTGAACTTCGTCATACGCATGACCCCCGTGCAGATCATATCTGCATTGCCCTTTCGTCTGCGAATTTTCATCTTTCTTTTTAACTATGGTGGAATTCAATGAACTGTTAGCACTTCGTTGATCAATCAGGATCGTGGATTGCCAGAACATTGAAACTCCACCATGCTGTTATCAAGATCAGAAATACGCAAATTCCAGGGAAGCAACAAGAATATCGGGTAACAGATTTCATCTGCTACCCGCACAAATAATTTTCAGTAATAGAACTCATCTACTACCTAATTATATTCTGCAACACCCATACATCTCCATGTATTCTAGATCGCAACCTGCATCTACGCATAGCACGGCTCATGATGCCACTGTACGGGAATGCAGCAGAAAACAAAAAATTTCCGACCTACGCACCAGCCCAGGACCGCTATGGAGACTGCATACAAGGTTTGTGCAGGAGATATGCCCTAGAGGCAATAATAAATGTTATTATTTATCTCCATGCTCATTATTATGTTTATGTTCCATGCTATAACTGCTGTGGTTCCCAAGCCCGTATATCCATAAAGGCTCTGGGGAAAACCCATGTGCACGTGTGGAATAATAAACGGTAAAATGTATTCCTAGTCATGCCTCTAAGACTAGCTCAAGTGTTGCATGATGATTATGTTTTCCCAATCATGGGCATGTCTATGCCAGCAACTTTGAGGGCACAATGCTAGAAGAACATTTGTGTTGAATCGACCCGATTGATGTTATGCTATGAGATTCATTCGTCACAAGTTAATGGTTAATAACACAGAGATGGTTAACGTTTGCATAATTCCTCAGACCATGAGAGTATCGAGTTTCTTCATGCTTGATTCATGAACTTTGGGGTTTGTTAAACATCATCCGTAACTGGATGGCTATTACGGCGGCTTACGGGTTCATGGGAAAGTATGTCAAGTAACTTTATAGCTCAAGATTGGGATTTGCTCCTCCAACGATGGAGATATATCTCTGGGCCCTCTCGGTGTTACGGTATCCATCATCGTCTGGCCAGACACTTTGTGATTTGATCACGGGGATGCCGGAACACGGTAACGAGAAAAGAGAACAATACCGGTAACGAGGTAACTAGCATAGTGGACAAGTTGTTGATCCACGGGAATGCCAACATGTCTCACCTCGGGTATTTGTAACATATCGCGAAGCAACAGGAATAGCACACGGCAACTGGAGGTTCACTCGAATATTCATTCGTGTGGGTATAGGGGTCAATATGGGTGTCCACGGCTCCGATGCTGATCATTGATCGGAAAGTGTTCCGGTCATGTCTATACTTCACCGAACCTATAGGGTCACACGCTTAAGGGTCATCTATCTGTTGAACGCTAGACAGGGAGTCTGAGAGAAAGTCACCGAAAATGTTTCGGAGACAACGGAAGAGTTCCGAGAGAGAGAACACCGAAAGAGTTTCGGTAAAACCGAAAAGTTGTTTCGGAATATATTATTTGGTCAAAAAGGGTTTCGGCACCGCCTGGAAATTTTCAGAGGATGCCAGAATTGGTCTGGAAACTTCTGGGAATTTTTGGAGAGAAAAACCGGAAATGTTCCGAAACTGCCGTAACCGCTGTTAATGCTTTCCGCTGATGAAAACCACCGCACCGAAAATGTTTCGGATCATGCCCAGAATAATTTTAGAGGGTGCCGGAAATGTTCTGGGACCTTCTGGAATTTTTCAGAAAAAGTTTCGCGGAAAACATCTTGTCTCAGCGCGAGGGGACAAGATCCCACGAATCGGGGGTTGCATGTTTGGTGGCTTTTTGTCTAGGGAGCATGCATGTTTCATGGAGACATGTTGGTGGCTTGTTGGGGGGGCCCCCCCCATGGGGAGACAAGGTGTGGGCCGGCCCAAGGGCTGCCATGGTGGTGTCCCCTTGGTGCCCCCCTTGTGTTACCATTATGCCCTTTCATGTGTGACATGAAGCTTGGGTATTTTGGTATTTCAACATCCCACCCCACCCCTTGCCTTGGCCTATAAAAGGAGGAGAAGGGGCTGCCATTCTCCCCATCCCTTGCTCTCATACACATGCCAAGATGTTATCTGGCTTCTCTCTCCCTCCCACGAAAAGAGTTTCGTAGAGCCGAAAGGCTGTCTGGGTTCCGGCAGGAACTAGTTCTGGACGGCGAAGCCCTGCCGGATAGGTGACACCGTATGTGTGCAACTCTGTAGAGAGGTCGTAGTGTCGATCTTAGTGCCCGAGGGGCTGTTCGAGAGTGCCTCCCGAAGGGCTGTCCAAGTGACGGTCCGAGTTCTGTGAGTCCTCCCGAAGGGCTGTCCGAGTGACCGTTCGGGTTTCGAAGGTCCTCCCGAAGGGCTGTCCGCGACATCGTCCGGTGGACTGTTCGACCGCCTCCCGGAGGGCTGTCCGAAGGGAAGACGAGGGTATACATCCTCGCGGTTGGGAGGTTGTAAATCCTAGCTGCGGGGATCTGCACCGCCGATCGTCATCGACTCTACTTCCGCTGCGCTACGAGTCGGTAACGAAAATGATCAAACCTTGTATGCAGTCTCCATAGTGGTCCTGGGCTGGTGCGTAGGGCGGAATTTTTTTTCTTTTCTGCTGCGTTACCCTACAGTGGCATCATGAGCCGTGCTATGCGTAGATGCAGGTTGCGATCTAGAATACATAGAGATGTATGGGTGTTGCACAATATAATTAGGTAGTAGATGAGTTCTATTACTGAAAATTATTTGTGCGGGTAGCAGATGAAATCTGTTACCCGATGTTCTTGTTGCTTCCCTTGAATTTGCGTAGTCCTGATCTTGACAGCATTGTGGAATCTCACAAAGTTCTGGCAATCCGCGATCCTTTCATGCTGCTCCTGAGTATGCTGATTGACAGATCAACGAAGTGCTAACAGTTCTTTGGGTTCCACTTTAGTTAAAGAAAGATGGATGTTTCGCAGACGAAAGGGCAATGCAGATATGATCTGCACGGGGGTCATGCGTATGACGAAGTTCAGTATGGGGCTCGAGATTTTATTATCTCATGTTTCATACACCCCGCATTGTTAATCTAGCGACTTGAATTATCATACTTGATGATGGACGTTGGTAGCTTCGGTATGTTTCGTAACCTTAGAAGCCACGTAAAACAAGTTTTTGCATGATCCAATTAGAGGCGTCTAACTTGGTTTTGCAGGAGGGTTTGCATGTGCATATGATGTGGTATAGCAGTGCTCATAATAATTTGATTATGTATGAGATGACTATATAATGTAAATTTATTAACATGACCTGCGTGTCATGATTCGGCATGATGGCTGGAGCCAAATGATTGCACTTTAATGACCTGCGTGTCAACCTTGTTGTAATGCATTATTTTATTAGCTATAAAGATAGCAATATTATCTGGTGCATCGACATGGTGGTGGCAATCTTCGCGAAGGTGAACACCGACGCGAATGCCGAAGACGAAGAAATACAAGACTTCTCCGTCAGAAAGGGCTATACCATATCATGCTATTATGAATTGCCTGAGATGTTTATCCCTTATGATGCACCCTTTTTGATTGCGCGGTAGTCGCTTTTATTAGGGTGATCTCTCACAAAAATATCAAGTAGTTAGTGTTCTCCCAAGTGTAGCACCGTCACGGCACCTAATTTTCGGGGCATCACATGGACACATGGGTGCGAACGATTAGGGAAGTGTGAGGCGGGTGAGTTGAGACCTCGCAGCAAGATCACTTGGTTGTCTTGACGTTCTGGAGGAGCGTCCTGAGCTCGGAACACGCCCATCGAAAGATGAACAAGAGTCACATAGAGATGTGATTGGCAAGTTGGCCTACCGATTGCAATTTTCGTCACTTGAGATGGACACATCCTTGGCGTTGAATTGTAATATGGATCTTGAATCGCTCACAATCAATTATGAGAGATATTGATTTGAGTGGGAGAGCACTGTTGAATTAACCTGTTTAATTCTCGGTGCAATTAATTTTGAACAGTGTCTAAAGTGTGATTTGCATAATAGTTGTAGAATAATGGCTCGCGTTTCCACCTTCCCTATTAAAATTGAATAGCTGTTAAATATCTGGTTAAAACTTTATGGTTGGTAACGTAATGTGAGGATTGTCCTCAAGAGTGCCGAGAAGGACTTTGTCCTATCGCATACTTTGGTATTCTCTCGCTTATGCTATGGATCATGTGACTCTCGTTCGTCGATCCAAAAGCTAGAATTCCGTTTCAGTCAAGTGCAATACATTTGCTTCCATAGACCTGAACTTCAAAAGTTTGGATAGTTATGTGATATTCATGGAATCTGAAAATCATTTTCAGAGACAAACAAAGGCTAATAGATATGAGATATCCAAAGAAATGTTTGTTTGCAAACTATTAGTAAAGGAGTTTACTATGCATTAGACTGATAAGAGAGGGATCCAGTAGAACGCCTGTCATATGATGAAAGGTGAATAAAACAACAACTTAAAGATAATGGAAGTGTCCGAAGGGTGTTAGTGAAACTTTCACGCCTAGGAAGTCCAGGGCTAATGCCACTCTTAAGTTGGGTGCTTCTGAGAGTAGGAGAAATACTAAAAGTTAAACTGCTAGAAGTATAAAGGCAAAAAGAGAGAAGACTGGAATATCCAGCTCAAGTATGAATGTCATACAAGTTTTTGATGTATAGAAGGCTGGTCAAAGATATAGTTCTTGGGAATTATGATTAAATTGTTAATCACTAATTCTTGGGTATTGTGAGTTAATCACAAATATACCCGCTCGATTGCATTCTGTTGCAACTCGATGTAAGAACTACTATGGCCTGAAAGACTAGCCAAGAATGAGGTTTTGGTATACACAGGGAACATAGTAAAATGTTACTATACCTTCCATCGGTGTATTACCGTCTGTATTTATTTTCATAATTCATTTAGAGTTTCACAAACTCTAGCCCATTGCATAAGGTATCTTGCAAGAAGGTTGTTCATAAGAGAACTTTTGATGTTCGAAGTTATGAATAACATAAGGGCCATACTTTCATTGAGAATGAGATGTATGTTACGAATAATGATATTAATATATTACCTCTGGATTTACTTTAATAATTCATTTTAGAGTTTCATACACTCTAGCCCATTGCAAAATGTTTGTTGCAAAAGGGTTGTTCATAAAAGAACAATTGTTGTTCAGTATTATGAATAACATGAAGGGCCATGCTTCCATCCAGATGGGACGTAAATTATGAATATTGATGGTAATATGATACATCCATAACACTGACGCTAAATGTCGCAAGACTAAAAGAATACCACACAAGTGTGGCACTGCATTTGGTCACATTGGAGAAACCCGCATGGAAAATTCCATTATGATGGATTTTGAAGTCATTTGATTTTGAATCATCTGACACTTGCAACTTTTCTCCGAAAAGTGAAGTGACTAAAATACCGTTCACAGGCCATAAGGAACGAACAAAGAACGTATTGGTGATCATGCATCATGATGTATGTAGTCTAATAAATGTTGTTGCAAGTAGTGGATTTATCTATCTTCAGAAATGACTCAAGTAGATATATGGGTATTTACTTGATGAGACGTAAGTCTAGATCTTTTGAATTCAGTCAAAAGGTTTTCGACAATGAAGTAGAAGTTATTGTAACAAGAAAATTATGTTTCTACAATTGGATTGCAGAAAGGAATATTTGAGTTACAAGTTTAGCGAATGTCTGATGAGTTGTGAAAGGGGTTTCATAACTTGCACCTCCCGGAACACCACTGCAAGTGGAAAGTCCGTGAAGATGTAATCGAACCATTTATGACACGGTAAGATCAAATATGACATAAATAAATTTGCCATTATCCCTTTTAAAGTGATGCTTTAGAGACTGCGGCTTTTACACTGAAAAGAGCTCCATCAGGTCTGTTGAAATGATGCCATGGTATGGTACGCCCAACCATGTTGTATCTTTTCTTAACATTTGGAATATGGGGCTTGTGTAAAAGGTTACAAACCTATTCCAAATCAGACAAGTGCTACTTTGTAGGTTATCCCAAGTAATTGGGTATTCCTCCCTCACTATACCGAGGCAAATAGGTTTGCCACAAAGAACGGTATGCTTTTTGAAGAAAATGGTTCTTTCAAAAGGTGAGTGGGAGAATAGTGCAACTCGACGAGATAAACAGTATCTTCGTCATCAGGTCAAAGGAAAGAGACCTTGGAAGTAATTCCAGAGTTTCCTACTGCGACTGATACGAAAGTCTCTACAATAAAATGTATGGACTTCGATCGAACTTGCAGCTGAACCACGTGGGCAAGGCTCGTGCAAACCTCTCAGGTGCGCAAACGAGATATTGTTGTTAGACAACAGTATACCTACGATACACAAGGAAGCATTGATGGGCCCTGACTCCGGAATTGGCTAAATGCCAATACAATCCGAGATAGTTTCCATATAAGTGATTCAAGATTAAAACCTTGATACACCTTTCGGAAGACTTAGAGTCTGACGAATATTTATGGAACTATAACTGATACGAATAAAAATGTTTTATCCATAAAGCTCGACTTGTTGCAATACACAAGTTCGAGTTGACTACGATGAGGTTGCTTCACCGTAGCGATGCTTAAAGTCGGTTCGGGTTGAACTAGCAATTAATACATATTTCATATCATGAGATATAAAACAATGGAAGACAAAAGGATTTCCATCTGATGGAAATGAAACCAAGGACTTGCATGTGTTACAGTCCAAGGTATTTTGTCAATCCAGAGGATGCTAGTAAGGGTGCAAACTTCAGAGTTCCAGCGATGGACAGAAGAGAGCAAAGTGGAGTTGGAATCTTCATGTTTTGATGAAATGGTCAAAGGAGTTTTGACTTCATCAATGGATAACGAAGATGCTTATAATTCAAGAAAGTAAGTGGGAGCATAATAATATTTCTAAAAACCTTGTGTGCTTGACACATTGGTAATTGGAATTAAATTTCTTGACACGAATTAGGACTTCATTTGGAAATAGTTTTTCAATGAAGTGCTTGGGCTAAATAGCCTTTATATTAGGCATGATGATCTATGGAGATAGATTTACCTAATAGGGCTGAGCAAAGATACATATTGACAAGATGCTAAAACCTTTTAGCATTAAAAATGTCAAGGAGTGATTCTTGCCGAAGTCACATGGAAAGAGTTTTTGCAAGACTCGGTGTCCCAAAACACTGATGAGAAAAATACATGATGGAGATTCCATACACTCTTGTGTTTGGATTAATCATGTATTCCATGGTATGTAAAAACAACCAGATATGTCCAATACTCACAAAGTTGTTGCGAGTATAGATACCAAAGTGATCAAAAGTACTGATCATGGGACAACAGTGAAAAAGGGTCATTGAGTACTATAGTAGCACTGATGACATGTTTTCTCGCAAGCGTAGATCATGAAGAGTTCGTTGTAAAAGGTTACATCGATACAGTCTTCAGCCATGCTCGAAGCGATTTTCGATTTAAGTTAAGGGTTTTGTGTAACACACAATGTGGTGGCACAGTTAGTTGGAAAAGGTTTCCAAACAAATTACTGTGGCGAATTCTATAATAGAGGCTAAGTATGTTACCGCTTTCGAAGCGACAAAGAAAATGTTGAATCATATAGTTCATTCATGAACTTGGTATGGTTCCAAGATGGCTTTTGTCAATGGGACACTACTGCAGGTAGTTGCTCCATAACTCAGTCTGAGAAATTCAGGTTCGACCTGTGATTCACATACATACAAAGCCAAGTCCACACAAAATATGAATTTTGTGAAAGCGTAAAAATGCGAGGATACGCAAAGATACACACGGAGCTGAAGTCGTCATATCCGTTGGACATTAGGCTATACCACATGTGAAGCATATTTACACCGGTGTGCCACAGGTGTAAAGTGCATTAACATTAACTAGATTATTGACTCTAGTGCAAGTGGGAGTCTGTAGGAGATATGCCCTAGAGGCAATAATAAATGTTATTATTTATCTCCATGCTCATTATTATGTTTATGTTCCATGCTATAACTGCTGTGGTTCCCGAGCCCGTATATCCATAAAGGCTCTGGGGAAAACCCATGTGCACGTGTGGAATAATAAACGGTAAAATGTATTCCTAGTCATGCCTCTAAGACTAGCTCAAGTGTTGCATGATGATTATGTTTTCCCAATCATGGGCATGTCTATGCCAGCAACTTTGAGGGCACAATGCTAGAAGAACATTTGTGCTGAATCGACCCGATTGATGTTATGCTATGAGATTCATTCGTCACAAGTTAATGGTTAATAACACAGAGATGGTTAACGTTTGCATAATTCCTCAGACCATGAGAGTATCGAGTTTCTTCATGCTTGATTCATGAACTTTGGGGTTTGGTAAACGTCATCCGTAACTGGATGGCTATTACGGCGGCTTACGGGTTCATGGGATTTGCTCCTCCAACGATGGAGAGATATCTCTGGGCCCTCTCGGTGTTACGGTATCCATCATCGTCTGGCCAGACACTTTGTGATTTGATCACGGGGATGCCGGAACACGGTAACGAGAAAAGAGAACAATACCGGTAACGAGGTAACTAGCATAGTGGACAAGTTGTTGATCCACGGGAATGCCAACATGTCTCACCTCGGGTATTTGTAACATATCGCGAAGCAAGAGGAATAGCACACGGCAACTGGAGGTTCACTCGAATATTCATTCGTGTGGGTATAGGGGTCAATATGGGTGTCCACGGCTCCGATGCTGATCATTGATCGGAAAGTGTTCCGGTCATGTCTATACTTCACCGAACCTATAGGGTCACACGCTTAAGGGTCATCTATCTGTTGAACGCTAGACAGGGAGTCTGAGAGAAAGTCACCGAAAATGTTTCGGAGACAACGGAAGAGTTCCGAGAGAGAGAACACCGAAAGAGTTTCGGTAAAACCGAAAAGTTGTTTCGGAATATATTATTTGGTCAAAAAGGGTTTCGGCACCGCCTGGAAATTTTCAGAGGATGCCAGAATTGGTCTGGGAACTTCTGGGAATTTTCGGAGAGAAAAACCGGAAATGTGCCGAAACTGCCGTAACCGCTGTTAATGCTTTCCGCTGATGAAAACCACCGCACCGAAAATGTTTCGGATCATGCCCAGAATAATTTTAGAGGGTGCCGGAAATGTTCTGGGACCTTCTGGAATTTTTCAGAAAAAGTTTCGCGGAAAACATCTTGTCTCAGCGCGAGGGGACAAGATCCCACGAATCGGGGGTTGCATGTTTGGTGGCTTTTTGTCTAGGGAGCATGCATGTTTCATGGAGACATGTTGGTGGCTTGTTGGGGGGCCCCCCCCATGGGGAGACAAGGTGTGGGCCGGCCCAAGGGCTGCCATGGTGGTGTCCCCTTGGTGCCCCCCTTGTGTTACCATTATGCCCTTTCATGTGTGACATGAAGCTTGGGTATTTTGGTATTTCAACATCCCACCCCACCCCTTGCCTTGGCCTATAAAAGGAGGAGAAGGGGCTGCCATTCTCCCCATCCCTTGCTCTCATACACATGCCAAGATGTTATCTGGCTTCTCTCTCCCTCCCACGAAAAGAGTTTCGTAGAGCCGAAAGGCTGTCTGGGTTCCGGCAGGAACTAGTTCTGGACGGCGAAGCCCTGCCGGATAGGTGACACCGTATGTGTGCAACTCTGTAGAGAGGTCGTAGTTTCGATCTTAGTGCCCGAGGGGCTGTTCGAGAGTGCCTCCCGAAGGGCTGTCCAAGTGACGGTCCGAGTTCTGTGAGTCCTCCTGAAGGGCTGTCCGAGTGACCGTTCGGTTTTCGAAGGTCCTCCCGAAGGGCTGTCCGTGACATCGTCCGGTGGACTGTTCGACCGCCTCCCGGAGGGCTGTCCGAAGGGAAGACGAGGGTATACATCCTCGCGGTTGGGAGGTTGTAAATCCTAGCTGCGGGGATCTGCACCGCCGATCGTCATCGACTCTACTTCCGCTGCGCTACGAGTCGGTAACGAAAATGATCAAACCATGTATGCAGTCTCCATAGTGGTCCTGGGCTGGTGCGTAGGGCGGAAAATTTTTGTTTTCTGCTGCGTTACCCTACAACTACTGCAGGTAGTTGCTCCGTAACTCAGTCTGAGGAATCCAGGTTCGACCTGTGATTCACATACATACAAAGCCAAGTCCACACAAAATATGAATTTTGTGAAAGCGTGAAAATGTGAGGATATGCAAAGATACACACGGAGCTGAAGTCGTCAGATCCGTTGGACATCAGGCTATACCACAAGCGAAGCATATTTACACCGGTGTGCCACAGGTGTAAAGTGCATTAGCATTAACTAGATTATTGACTCTAGTGCAAGTGGGAGTCTGTAGGAGATATGCCCTAGAGGCAATAATAAATGTTATTATTTATCTCCGTGTTCATAATTAGGTTTATGTTCCATGCTATAACTGCTGTGGTTCCCGAGCCCGTATATCCATAAAGGCTCTGGGGAAAACCCATGTGCACGTGTGGAATAATAAACGGTAAAATGTATTCCTAGTCATGACTCTAAGACTAGCTCAAGTGTTGCATGATGATTATGTTTTCCCAATCATAGGCATGTCTATGCCAGCAACTTTGAGGGCACAATGTCAGGAAGGACATTTGTGTTGAATCGACCCGAATTGATGTTATGCTATGAGATACATTTGTCATGAGTTAATGGTTAATAACACAGAGATAGTTAACGTTTGCATGATTCCTCAGACCATGAGAGTATCGAGTTTCTTCATGCTTGATTCATGAACTTTGGGGTTTGTTAAACGTCATCCGTAAATGGATGGCTATTACGGCGGCTTACGGGTTCATGGGAAAGTATGTCAAGTAACTTGATAGCTCAAGATTGGGATTTGCTCCTCCGACGATGGAGAGATATCTCTGGGCCCTCTCGGTGTTACGGTATCCATCATCGTCTGGCCAGACAGTTTGTGATTTGATCACGGGGATGCCGGAACACGGTAACGAGAAAAGAGAACAATACCGGTAACGAGGTAACTAGCATAGTGGACAAGTTGTTGATCCACGGGAATGCCAACATGTCTCACCTCGGGTATTTGTAACATATCGCGAAGCAACAGGAATAGCACACGGCAACTGGAGGTTCACTCGAATATTCATTCGTGTGGGTATAGGGGTCAATATGGGTGTCCACGGCTCCGATGTTGATCATTGATCGGAAGGGGTTCCGTGTCATGTCTATACTTCACCGAACCTATAGGGTCACACGCTTAAGGGTCATCTATCTGTTGAACGCTAGACAGGGAGTCTGAGAGAAAGTCACCGAAAATGTTTCGGACACAACGGAAGAGTTCCGAGAGAGAACACCGAAAGAGTTTCGGTAAAACCGAAAAGTTGTTTCGGAATATATTATTTGGTCAAAAAGGGTTTCGGCACCGCCTGGAAATTTTCAGAGGATGCCAGAATTGGTCTGGGAACTTCTGGGAATTTTCGGAGAGAAAAACCGGAAATGTTCCGAAACTGCCGTAACCGCTGTTAATGCTTTCCGCTGATGAAAACCACCGCACCGAAAATGTTTCGGATCATGCCCAGAATAATTTTAGAGGGTGCCGGAAATGTTCTGGGACCTTCTGGAATTTTTCAGAAAAAGTTTCGCGGAAAACATCTTGTCTCAGCGCGAGGGGACAAGATCCCACGAATCGGGGGTTGCATGTTTGGTGGCTTTTTGTCTAGGGAGCATGCATGTTTCATGGAGACATGTTGGTGGCTTGTTGGGGGGGCCCCCCCCATGGGGAGACAAGGTGTGGGCCGGCCCAAGGGCTGCCATGGTGGTGTCCCCTTGGTGCCCCCCTTGTGTTACCATTATGCCCTTTCATGTGTGACATCAAGCTTGGGTATTTTGGTATTTCAACATCCCACCCCACCCCTTGCCTTGGCCTATAAAAGGAGGAGAAGGGGCTGCCATTCTCCCCATCCCTTGCTCTCATACACATGCCAAGATGTTATCTGGCTTCTCTCTCCCTCCCACGAAAAGAGTTTCGTAGAGCCGAAAGGCTGTCTCGGTTCCGGCAGGAACTAGTTCTGGACGGCGAAGCCCTGCCGGATAGGTGACACCGTATGTGTGCAACTCTGTAGAGAGGTCGTAGTGTCGATCTTAGTGCCCGAGGGGCTGTTCGAGAGTGCCTCCCGAAGGGCTGTCCAAGTGACGGTCCGAGTTCTGTGAGTCCTCCCGAAGGGCTGTCCGAGTGACCGTTCGGGTTTCGAAGGTCCTCCCGAAGGGCTGTCCGCGACATCGTCCGGTGGACTGTTCGACCGCCTCCCGGAGGGCTGTCCGAAGGGAAGATGAGGGTATACATCCTCGCGGTTGGGAGGTTGTAAATCCTAGCTGCGGGGATCTGCACCGCTGATCGTCATCGACTCTACTTCCGCTGCGCTACGAGTCGGTAACGAAAATGATCAAACCTTGTATGCAGTCTCCATAGTGGTCCTGGGCTGGTGCGTAGGGCGGAAATTTTTTTCTTTTCTGCTGCGTTACCCTACAGTTTGATCATTTTCGTTACCGACTCGTAGCGTAGCGGAAGTAGAGTCGATGACGATCGTCGGTGCAGATCCCCGCATCTAGGATTTTACAACCTCCCAACTGCGAGGATGTACTCCCTCATCTGCCCTTCGGACAGCCCTCCGGTAGGCGGTCGGACATTCCCTCGGACAGTGTCACAGACAGCCCTTCGGGAGGACCCTCGAAACTCGGACGGTTACTCGGACAGCCCTCCGGGAGGACACCCGAACAGCCCCTCGGGCAAAAAGGACGAAACTACGACCTCTCTACGGGGTTGCACACATACGGTGTCATCTATCCGGCAGGGCTTCGCCGTCCAGAACTAGTTCCCACCGGAACCCAGACAGCCTTTCGGCACTACGAAACTATTTCGTGGGAGGGAGAGAGAATGCCATATCATGCATGGCTTGTGTGAGAGAGTTGGAGTGAAGTTGGAGAGCACCTCTCCTCCTCCTTATATAGTGGTGGAAGGGGTGGAGGGGGCTGAAAATTCATCCCACTAAACATGGGGAAAACATGTTCCCACAAAACAAGGAGAACATGTTCCCACCAAACAAGGGAAAAACATGTTCCCTTGTCCATGGTGTTCCCCCATGGGGCCCCATCTTCCTCCCAACACTCTCCACCATTTTGTGGGGGCTGCCCCCCACCATGGGGGGGCCCCCCAACACTTTGTCCAGCCACAAGGGGGCTGTCCCCTAAAGGGGGCGCCCCCAAAAAACAGCCCAAAACAGCCCCCACGTTACGTGGGATCTTGTCCCCTCACGCTGGGACAAGATGTTTTCCGCGAATCTTACTTCTGAAAAATTCCGGAAGGTCCCAGAACATTTCTGACACCCTCTAAAATTATCTGGACATGCTCTGGAACATTTCCAGTATGGTGGTTTAATTTAAAACAATCTTTGTTTACCCGGTAAACAACTCCGGCAGCTCCGAAACTTTTTTTTTCCATTTTTTCTCCTGAAAACTTCCAGAATTTACCAGACCAATCTGGCAACCTCCAAAACATTCCCGGTGCTTGCCAAAACCTTTTTGGATCAATGGTTTTATCCGAAACAACTTTTCGGTTTTACCGAAACTTTTTCAGTGTTCTCTCTCCGGAACTCTTCCGTTGTCTCCGGTGATTTTCTCTCAGACTCCCTGTCTAGTATTCAGCAGATAGATGACCCTTAAGCGTGTGACCCTATAGGTTCGGTGAAGCATAGACATGACCGGAACACTTTCCGATTAATGATCAACATCGGAGCCGTGGACACCCATATTGACCCCTATACCCACACGAATGAATATTCAAGTGAACCTCCAGTTGCCGTGTGCTATTCCTGTTGCTTCACGATATGTTACAAATACTCGAGGTTAGACATGTCGGCATCCCCGTGGATCAACAACTTGTCCACTATGCCAGTTACCTTGTTATCGGTATTGTTCTCTTTTCTCGTTACCGTGTGTGACGCCCCCGGCTCAATCGTGCACTAATCATACACGCAAATGCACAGGATCAAGCCTAAGGACTCACGGGAAGATATCACAACACAACTCTAAAACATAAATAAAGTCATACAAGCTTTATATTACAAGCCAAGGGCCTCGAGGGCTCGAATACATAAGCTTGCGTACAAGCGTCAGCGGAAGCATCAGATATCTGAGTACAGATATGAAATAGAAACAGAAAGGCCTTTAGAAAGGCGGGGCAAAATAAAACACTACGATCGAAAGGCGTAGGCCTCCTGCCTGGGACCCTCTGATCCTACTCCTGGTCGTCAGTCAACTCGTAGTAGTAACCATCCTCGGGGTCGAAGTAGTAGTCGATCGACGGGGTATCTGTCTCAGGGGGCTCCGTCCTCTGTGTAGGGGAACGCAGCAGAAAACAAAAATTTTCCGACCTACGCACCAGCCCAGGACCACTATGGAGACTGCATACAAGGTTTGATCATTTTCGTTACCGACTCGTAGCGCAGCGGAAGTAGAGTCGATGACGATCGTTGGTGCAGATCCCCGCAGCTAGGATTTACAACCTCCCAACCGCGAGGATGTATACCCTCATCTTCCCTTCGGACAGCCCTCCGGGAGGCGGTCGAACAGTCCCCCGGATGGTGTCGCGGACAGCCCTTCGGGAGGACCTTCGAAACTCGAGCGGTCACTCGGACAGCCCTTCGGGAGGACTCACAGAACTCGGACCGTCACTTGGACAGCCCTTCGGGAGGCACTCTCGAACAGCCCCTCGGGCACTAAGATCGAAACTACGACCTCTCTACGGGGTTGCACACATACGGTGTCATCTATCCGGCAGGGCTTCGCCGTCCAGAACTAGTCCCACCGGAACCCAGACAGCCTTTCGGCTCTACGAAACTCTTTTCGTGGGAGGGAGAGAGAAGCCAGATCATTGCATGGCACTTGTATGTGAGAAGGAGTGAGTCTTTAGGCAGCCCCCTCCACCCCTATTTATAGGCCAAGCCCAAGGGTGGCTTCTCCAAGAAGCCAAGGGGAAGAATACCAAAGGACCCTCAAGGTGGCTTCTCCAAGAAGCCACCCAAAAAGCACTTTCACTATTCATGACGACATTTTTCAGCGTCCGTTCAAACTGAAAATATTTATGTGGGCTTAGAACATTTCCAGTACCCACTAAAATAATTTTCAACGCGTTCTGGAACAATTCCAGTTTAGTGATTTCATCTGCGAAAAGCATCTGAAGCGGTTCCGGCAGCCCCGGAACATTTCCGGTTTTTCTTCCAGAAAATTCCCAGAAGTTTCCAGAATGATTCTGGCATCCTCCAAGAATTATCAGGCATGTGCCGAAACCATTTTGACTTAATGGTATCCCCTGAAACAACTTTTCAGTTTCACCGGAACTCATCCGGTGACCTCTCTCTGCGGAACTTTTCCGCTGTCCGAAACTTTTCGGTGTCCGAAACTTTTTCGGTGATTTTCTCTCAGACTCCCTGTCTAGTATTCAGCAGATAGATGACCCTTAAGCGTGTGACCCTATATGTTCGGTGAAGTATAGACATGACCTGGAACCCCTTCCGATCAATGATCAACATCGGAGCCGTGGACACCCATATTGACCCCTATACCCACACGAATGAATATTCGAGTGAACCTCCAGTTGCCGTGTGCTATTCCTGTTGCTTCGCGATATGTTACAAATACCCGAGGTGAGACATGTTGGCATTCCCGTGGATCAACAACTTGTCCACTATGCTAGTTACCTCGTTACCGGTATTGTTCTCTTTTCTCGTTACCGTGTTCCGGCATCCCCGTGATCAAATCACAAAGTGTCTGGCCAGACGATGATGGATACCGTAACACCGAGAGGGCCCAGAGATATCTCTCCATCGTCGGAGGAGCAAATCCCAATCTTGAGCTATCAAGTTACTTGACATACTTTCCCATGAACCCGTAAGCCACCGTAATAGCCATCCATTTACGGATGACGTTTAACAAACCCCAAAGTTCATGAATCAAGCATGAAGAAACTCGATACTCTCATGGTCTGAGGAATCATGCAAACGTTAACTATCTCTGTGTTATTAACCATTAACTCATGACGAATGTATCTCATAGCATAACATCAATTCGGGTCGATTCAACACAAATGTTCTTCTAACATTGTGCCCTCAAAGTTGCTGGCATAGACATGCCCATGATCAGGAAAACAGAACCATCATGCAACACTTGAGCCAGTCATAGAGGCTTGACTAGGAATACATTTTACCGTTTATTATTCCACACGTGCATATGAGTCTTCCTCCGAGCCTCGTGGTTATTGCAGACTCGAGAACCATAGCAGTTATAGCATGGAACATAAACATAATAATGAGCATGGAGATAAATAATAACATTTATTATTGCCTCTAGGGCATATCTCCTACAGACTCCCACTTGCACTAGAGTCAATATTCTAGTTAATGCTAATGCACTTTACACCTGTGGCACACCGGTGTAAATATGCTTCGCTTGTGGTATAGCCTGATGTCCAACGGATCTGACGACTTCAGATCTGTGTGTATCTTTGCATATCCTCACGTTTTCACGCTTTCACAAAATTCGTATTTTGTGTGGACTTGGCTTGGTATGTATGCGAATCACAGGTCGAACCTGGATTCCTCAGACTGAGTTATGGAGCAACTACTTGCAGTAGTGTCCCATTGACAAAAGCCATCTTGGAACCATACTAAGTTCATGAATGAACTATATGATTCAACATCTTCTTTGTCGCTTTAAAAGCGGCAACATACTTCGCCCCTGTTATAGAATTCGCCACAGTAACTTGTTTGGAACAATTTCCAACTACTGTGCCACCATATTGTGTGTTGCACAAAACCCTCAATTTAAATCGAAAATCGCTTGGAGCATGGATGAAGACTGTATCGATGTAACCTTTTACAACGAACTCTTCATGATCTCCGCTTGTGAGAAAACATGCCATCAGTGCTACTATAGTACTCAATGACCCTTTTTCACTGTTGTCCCATGATCAGTACTTTTGATCACTTTGGTATCTATACTCGCAACAACTTTGGGAGTATTGGACATATCTGGTTGTTTTACATACCATGGAATACATGATTAATCCAAACACAAGAGTGTGTGGAATCTCCATCATGTATTTTGCTCATCAGTGTTTTGGGACACCGAGTCATGCAAAAACTCTTTCCATGTGACTTCGGCAAGAATCACTCCTTGACGTTTTTAATGCTAAAAGGTTTTAGCATTTTGTCAATATGTATCTTTGCTAAGCCCCATTAGGTAAATCTATCTCCATAGATTATCATGCCTAATATAAAGGCTTTTTAGCCCAAGCACTTCATCGAAAAACTATTTTCAAACGAAGTCCTAATTCGTGTCAAGAAATTTATTTCCAATTACCAATGTGTCAAGCACACAAGGTTTTTAGAAATATTATTATGCTCCCACTTACTTTCTTGAATTACAAGTATCTTCGTTACCCATTGATGAAGTCAAACCCCTTTGACCATTTCATCAAAACACGAAGATTCCGACTCCATTTTGCTCTCTTCTGTCCATCGCTGGAACTCTGAAGTTTGCATACCTACTAGCATCCTCTGGATCGACAAATTACTTTGGACAGTATCACATACAAGTCCTAGGTTTTATTTCCATCAGATGGAAATCCTTTTGTCATCCATGTTTCATATCTTATGATTGAAATATGTATTAATTGCTAGTTCAACCCGAACCGACTTTAAGCATCGCTATGGTGAGACAATCTCATCGTAGTCAACTCTTTGAACTTGTTATTGCAACAAGTCGAGCTTTATGGATAAAACATTTTTATCCGTATCAGTTTTAAGTTCCATAAATATTCGTTAGACTCTAAGTCTTCCGAAAGGTGTATCAAGGTTTTAATCTTGAATCACTTATGTGGAAACTAACTCAGGTTGCATTGGCATTTAGCCAATCCTGGAGTCAGGGCCCATCAACGCTTCCTTGTGTATCGTAGGTATATTGTTGTCTAACAACAATATCTCGTTTGCGCACCTCAAAGGTTTGCACGAGCCTTGCCTACGTGGTTCAGCTGCAAGTTCGACCGAAGTCCATACATTTTATTGTAGAGACTTTCGTATCAGTCGCAGTAGGAAACTCTGGAATTACTTCCAAGGTCTCTTTCTTTTGACCTGATGACGGAGATACTGGTTATCTCGTCGAGTTGCATTATTCTCCCACTCACCTTTTTGAAAGAACCATTTTCTTCAAAAAGCATACCGTTCTTTGTGGCAAACCTATTTGCCTCGGTATAGTGAGGGAGGAATACCCAATGACTTGGGATAACCTACAAAGTAGCACTTGTCTGATTTGGAATAGGTTTGTAACCTTTTACACAAGCCCCATATTCCAAATGTTAAGAAAAGATATAACATGGTTGGGCGTACCATACCATGGTGTCATTTCAACAGACCTGATGGAGCTCTTTTCAGTGTAAAAGCCGCAGTCTCTAAAGCATCACTTTAAAAAGGGATAATTGCAAATTTATTTATGTCATCTTTGATCTTACCATGTCATAAATGGTTCGATTACATCTTCACGGACTTTCCACTCATAGTGGTGTTCCGGGAGGTGTAAGTTATGAAACTCTTTTCACAACTCATCAGACATTCGCTAAACTTGTAACTCAAATATTTCTTTCTGCAATCGAATTGTAGAAACATAATTTTCTTGTTACAATAACTTCTACTTCATATTTGAAAACCTTTCGAATGATTTCAAAAGATCCAGACTTACGTCTCATCAAGTAAATATCCATATATCTACTTGAGACATTTCTGAAGATAGATAAATCCACTACTTGCAACCTTTATTGAACTACACACATCAAAATGTATGATCACCAATAAGTTTGTTGCTCGTTCCTTATGGCCTGTGAACGGTATTTCAGTCACTTCACTTTCGGAGGAAAGTTGCAAGTGTCAGATGATTCAAAATCAAACGACTTCAAAATCCATCATAATGGAATTTTCCATGCGGGCTTCTCCAATGTGACCAAATGTAGTGCCACACTTGTGTGGTATTCTTTTAGTCTTATGACATTTAGCGTCAGTGTTATGGATGTATCATATTACCATCAATATTCATAACATACGTCCCATCGAGGATGGAAGTATGGCCCTCATGTTATTCATAATACTGAACAACAATTGTTCTTCTATGAACAATTATTTTGCAACAAACATTGTGCAAAGGGCTAGAGTGTATGAAACTCTAAAATGAATTATGAAAGTAAACCCAGAGGTAATGTATTATTATTAATATTCATAACATACATCTCATTCATAATGAAAGTATGGCCCTTATGTTATTCATAACATCGAACATCAAAAGTTCTCTTATGAACAACCTTCTTGCAAGATACCTTATGCAATGGGCTAGAGTTTGTGAAACTTTAAATGAATTATGAAAATGAATACAGACGGTAATACACCGATGGAAGGTATAGTAACATTTACTATGTTCCCTGTGTATACCTAAACCTCATTTCTGGCTAGTCTTTTAGGCCATAGTAGTTCTTACATCAAATTGCAACAGAATGCAATCGAGCGGGTATCTTTGTGATTGTCTCACAATACCCAAGAATTAGTGATTAACATGCTTTAACCATAATTCCCAAGAACTATATCTTTTACCAGCCTTCTATACATCAAAAACTTGTATGACATTCATACATGAGCTGGATATTCCAGTCTTCTTTCTTTTTGCCTTTATACTTCTAACAGTTTAACTTTCAATATTTCTCCTACTCTCAGAAGAAGCACTCAACTTAATAGTGGCGTTAGCCCCGGACTTCCTAGGTGTGTAAGTCACACTAACACCCTTCGGACACTTCCTTTCTCTTTAAGTTGTTGTTTTATTCACCTTTCATCATATGACAGGCGTTCTACTGGATCCCTCTCTTATCAGTCTAATGCATAGTAAACTCCTTTACTAATAGTTTGCAAACAAACATTGCTTTGGATATCTCATATCTTTTTGCCTTTGTCTATCTCTGAAAATGATTTTCAGATTCCATGAATATCACATAACTATCCAAACTTTCGAAGTTTGGGTCTCATGGAAGTAAACATATTGCACTTGACTGAAACGGAATTCTAGCTTTTGGATCGAAGGATGAGAGTCACATGATCCATAGCATAAGCGAGAGAATACCAAAGTATGCGATAGGACAAAGTCCTTCTCGGCACTCTTGAGGACAATCCTCACATTACGTTACCAATCGTAAAGTTTTAACCAGATATTTAACAGCTATTCAATTTTAACAGGGAAGGTGGAAATGCGAGCCATTTATTCTACAACTATTATGCAAACCACACTTAGACAGTGTTCATATTTAATTGCACTGAGAATTGAACAAGTTAATTCAACAGTGCTCTCCCACTCAAATCAATATCTCTCATAATTAATTGTGAGTGATTCAAGATCCGCATTTCAATTCAACGCCATTGACGGGTTCATCACTGATGACGTGAATTTCAATCGGTAGGCCAACTTGCCAATCACATCTCTATGTGACTCTTGTCCATCTTTCGATGCATGTGTTCCGAGCTCAGGACTGTCCTGCCTGAACGTCAAGACAACCAAGTGATCACGCAGTTAGGTCTGACCTTCACCCGCCTTACACCTCTCTAATCGTTCGTGCTCATGTGTACATGGCGCACCCCGAAAAGATACGTGTTGTAGACGGTGCTACACTTGGGAGAACACTAACTACTTGATATTTTGTGAGAGATCACCCTAATAAAAGCGACTACCGCGCAATCAAGAAGGGTGCATCATAAGGGATAAACATCTCAGGCAATTCATAATTAGCATGATATGGTATAGCCCTTTCTGACGGAGAAGTCTTGTATTTCTTCGTCTCCGGCATTCGCGTCGGTGTTCACCTTCACGAAGATTGCCACCACCTTGTCGATGCAGCAGATAATATTGCTATCTCTATAGCTAATAAAATAATGCACTACACAAGGTTGACACACAGGTCATTTAAAGTGCAATCATATGGCTCCAGCCATCATGCCGAATCATGACACGCAGGTCATGTTAATCAATTTACATCATATAGTCATCTCATACATAATCAAATTATTATGAGCACTGCTATACCACATCACATGCACATGCAAACCCTCCTGCAAAACCAAGTTAGACGCCTCTAATTGGTTCATGCAAAAACTTGTTTTACGTGGCTTCTAAGGTTTCGAAACAAACCGAAACTACCAACGTCCATCATCAAGTATGATAATTCAAGTCGCTAGATTAACTTTCCAGGGTGTATGAAAACCGAGATAATAAAATCTCGAGCCCCATACTAAACTTCGTCATACGCATGACCCCCGTGCAGATCATATCTGCATTGCCCTTTTGTCTGCGAAATTTCATCTTTCCTTTTAACTACGGTGGAATTCAATGAACTGTTAGCACTTCGTTGATCAATCAGGATCGCGGATTGCCAGAACTTTGAAACTCCACCATACTGTTATCAAGATCAGAAATATGCAAATTCTAGGGAAGTAACAAGAACATCGGGTAACAGATTTCATCTGCTACCCGCACAAATAATTTTCAGTAATAGAACTCATCTACTACCTAATTATATTGTGCAACACCCATACATCTCTATGTATTCTAGATCGCAACCTGCATCTACGCATAGCACGGCTCATGATGCCACTGTAGGGGAACGCAGCAGAAAACAAAAATTTTCCGACCTACGCACCAGCCCAGGACCACTATGGAGACTGCATACAAGGTTTGATCATTTTCGTTACCGACTCGTAGCGCAGCGGAAGTAGAGTCGATGACGATCGTTGGTGCAGATCCCCGCAGCTAGGATTTACAACCTCCCAACCGCGAGGATGTATACCCTCATCTTCCCTTCGGACAGCCCTTCGGGAGGCGGTCGAACAGTCCCCCGGACGGTGTCGCGGACAGCCCTTCGGGAGGACCTTCGAAACTCGAGCGGTCACTCGGACAGCCCTTCGGGAGGACTCACAGAACTCGGACCGTCACTTGGACAGCCCTTCGGGAGGCACTCTCGAACAGCCCCTCGGGCACTAAGATCGAAACTACGACCTCTCTACGGGGTTGCACACATACGGTGTCATCTATCCGGCAGGGCTTCGCCGTCCAGAACTAGTCCCACCGGAACCCAGACAGCCTTTCGGCTCTACAAAACTCTTTTTGTGGGAGGGAGAGAGAAGCCAGATCATTGCATGGCACTTGTATGTGAGAAGGAGTGAGTCTTTAGGCAGCCCCCTCCACCCCTATTTATAGGCCAAGCCCAAGGGTGGCTTCTCCAAGAAGCCAAGGGGAAAAATACCAAAGGACCCTCAAGGTGGCTTCTCCAAGAAGCCACCCAAAAAGCACTTTCACTATTCACGACGACATTTTTCAGCGTCCGTTCAAACTGAAAATATTTATGTGGGCTTAGAACATTTCCAGTACCCACTAAAATAATTTTCAACGCGTTCTGGAGCAATTCCAGTTTAGTGATTTCATCTGCGAAAAGCATCTGAAGCGGTTCCGGCAGCCCCGGAACATTTCCGGTTTTTCTTCCAGAAAATTCCCAGAAGTTTCCAGAATGATTCTGGCATCCTCCAAGAATTATCAGGCATGTGCCGAAACCATTTTGACTTAATGGTATCCCCTGAAACAACTTTTCAGTTTCACCGGAACTCATCCGGTGACCTCTCTCTGCGGAACTTTTCCGCTGTCCGAAACTTTTCGGTGTCCGAAACTTTTTCGGTGATTTTCTCTCAGACTCCCTGTCTAGTATTCAGCAGATAGATGACCCTTAAGCGTGTGACCCTATAGGTTCGGTGAAGTATAGACATGACCTGGAACCCCTTCCGATCAATGATCAACATCGGAGCCGTGGACACCCATATTGACCCCTATACCCACACGAATGAATATTCGAGTGAACCTCCAGTTGCCGTGTGCTATTCCTGTTGCTTCACGATATGTTACAAATACCCGAGGTTGGACATGTTGGCATCCCCGTGGATCAACAACTTGTCCACTATGCCAGTTACCCCGTTATCGGTATTGTTCTCTTTTCTCGTTACCGTGTTCCGGCATCCCCGTGATCAAATCACAAAGTGTCTGGCCAGACGATGATGGATACCGTAACACCGAGAGGGCCCAGAGATATCTCTCCATCGTCAGAGGAGCAAATCCCAATCTTGAGCTATCAAGTTACTTGACATACTTTCCCATGAACCCGTAAGCCGCCGTAATAGCCATCCATTTACGGATGACGTTTAACAAACTCCAAAGTTCATGAATCAAGCATGAAGAAACTCGATACTCTCATGGTCTGAGGAATCATGCAAACATTAACCATCTCTGTGTTATTAACCATTAACTCATGACGAATGTATCTCATAGCATAACATCAATTCGGGTCGATTCAACACAAATGTCCTTCCTGACATTGTGCCCTCAAAGTTGCTGGCATAGACATGCCCATGATTGGAAAAACATAATCATCATGCAACACTTGAGCTAGTCTTAGAGGCACGACTACGAATACATTTTACCGTTTATTATACCACACGTGCACATGGGTTTTCCCCAGAGCCTTTATGGATATACGGGCTCGGGAACCATAGCAGTTATAGCATGGAACATAAACCTAATTATGAACACGGAGATAAATAATAACATTTATTATTGCCTCTAGGGCATATCTCCTACAGATCGAAACAACGACCTCTCTACAGAGTTGCACACATACGGTGTCATCTATCCGGCAGGGCTTCGCCGTCCAGAACTAGTTCCTGCCGGAACCCAAACAGCCTTTCGGCTCTACGAAACTCTTTTCGTGGGAGGGAGAGAGAAGCCAGATAACATCTTGGCATGTGTATGAGAGCAAGGGATGGGGAAATGGCTGCCAAGATCACTCCTATATATAGGCTAGCCAAGGGGTAAAATTGTCACACAAAAACCCCAAAGTGCCCTTGGAATATCCCTTTCCAAAAGGGAATATGCCCTATGGGAGTGCCATGTGGAGCACCATGGTGCTCCACCTCCTTGGCCGGCCACCCTTGGGGGGGGACCCCCCCCCATGAGGTGCCATGCCCTCCTTCCCCTTCTAGAAGGCCCTTTTTGGAATTTCCAAAAAGGTGCTTTCCATAAAATTCCCAAAAAGCACTTTCACTATTCACGACGACATTTTTCAGCGTCCGTTCGAACTGAAAATATTTATGTGGGCTTAGAACATTTCCAGTACCCACTAAAATAATTTTCAATGCGTTCTGGAACAATTCCAGTTTAGTGATTTCATCTGCGAAAAGCATCTGAAGCGGTTCCGGCAGCCCCGGAACATTTCCGGTTTTTCTTCCAGAAAATTCCCAGAAGTTTCCAGAATGATTCTGGTATCCTCCAGGAATTATCAGGCATGTGCCGAAACCATTTTGACTTAATGGTATCCCCTGAAACAACTTTTCAGTTTCACCGGAACTCATCCGGTGACCTCTCTCTGCGGAACTTTTCCGCTGTCCGAAACTTTTCGGTGTCCGAAACTTTTTCGGTGATTTTCTCTCAGACTCCCTGTCTAGTATTCAGCAGATAGATGACCCTTAAGCGTGTGACCCTATAGGTTCGGTGAAGTATAGACATGACACGGAACCCCTTCCGATCAATGATCAACATCGGAGCCGTGGATACCCATATTGACCCCTATACCCACACGAATGAATATTCGAGTGAACCTCCAGTTGCCGTGTGCTATTCCTGTTGCTTCGCGATATGTTACAAATACCCGAGGTGAGACATGTTGGCATTCCCGTGGATCAACAACTTGTCCACTATGCTAGTTACCTCGTTACCGGTATTGTTCTCTTTTCTCGTTACCGTGTTCCGGCATCCCCGTGATCAAATCACAAAGTGTCTGGCCAGACGATGATGGATACCGTAACACCGAGAGGGCCCAGAGATATCTCTCCATCGTCGGAGGAGCAAATCCCAATCTTGAGCTATCAAGTTACTTTACATACTTTCCCATGAACCCGTAAGCCGCCGTAATAGCCATCCAGTTACGGATGACGTTTAACAAACCCCAAAGTTCATGAATCAAGCATGAAGAAACTCGATACTCTCATGGTCTGAGGAATCATGCAAACATTAACCATCTCTGTGTTATTAACCATAAACTTGTGACGAATGTATCTCATAGCATAACATCAATTCGGGTCGATTCAACACAAATGTTCTGCTAACATTGTGCCCTCAAAGTTGCTGGCATAGACATGCCCATGATCAGGAAAACAGAACCATCATGCAACACTTGAGCTAGTCTTAGATGCTAGACTAGGAATACATTTTACCGTTTATTATTCCACACATGCATATGAGTCTTCCTCTGAGCCTCGTTTTATTTGCAGACTCTAGAACCATAGCAGTTATAGCATGGAACATAAACCTAATTATGAACACGGAGATAAATAATAACATTTATTATTGCCTCTAGGGCATATCTCCTACACTCTGGTCACGACAAACTGATATGGGGAGAAAAGGAAAACAAAGCAACCGTGAGTACTCAGAAGTACTCAGCAAGCAAGGATCTACACTACATATGCAACATTTCCAAAGAGGGGGGGGCTGTATATGTGGACTGGGCTGCAGAAAAGCCAGAATAGAGAGAAGGCCTAGTCCTATCGAAGACTAGCATCTTCAGCGGTCTTGCAGAAATAGAAGAGGGTAGAACAGTACAATATAATGTAGCAGTATCATTAAGTCTCATCCTCACCCAGAGATCATTTCTCGACTCCCTGCGAGAAAGCAATCCCAGAGCCATACAGTCATTAACCTCGTCCGGAGATCCCTTCTCGACTCCCTGCGAGAAGCAATCCCAGAGCCATAGTATCCAAGTATCTAGTTCTAAATTGTATCAATCAAGATACAACTCCGAGTGTCCTTTACCGTAGGACCGGCTATAGATAGAAGTATTCTTCCCTGCAGGGGTGCACCAACTTACCCAACACGCTCGATTAACTCCGGCCGGACACACTTTCCTGGGTCATGCCCGGCCTCGGCCAAACGACACACCGCAGCCCTACCTACAGCTCAGCAGAGAGGTCCCCGCCGGTCTACATCCTAAGCGCTTAGGGGTCTTGGGCCATCGCCCTGTGCACTCCGGGTCGTTGCGAGCAGGGTGAAACCAGGCACCCGGAGGGCGCCGGTCCGTCCCGGCCGCAAGGCTGAACTAGACATCTGACAGAGCTTTCGGCTGATGCTACGATGCAGAACGCCCATACTATGCCGACATGATGGTTAGTGCTATCAGACCAGAGGCCTGCTCGGATCAAATATCCAAATCGTTAGCACTAGGGGCTTGCGGTAACGAGCAAAGACTCACGAAAGATGTGACCCCGTTGCCCCGTCTCGAGGACTTGCTGCAAGGGTTAAGAATGCCCGGCCGTGCCTCGTATTCATCACTCGGGCACCACACAGGCACCCGTCTTCACAACACTCGCCTCTCAGGCGCACGCGGGTACCCCTCAGGGTCGACCCGCCTATCCAAGTAACAGTGTAAAGTCCAAGTGTACGTGTGTTCATAACATCAGGGGAATCCGAGGTATCACCCTCGTTGGAATTCCTACTAGATGTGTCTCTCAAGGTGAACTCGGAGGATTCACCCTCGATGGGTTCACTCTTGATGTGTTGCACGACAGCGTCGTTACCGGAAGTGGTGAAGGAGGAATCACCCTCGATGACCAGGACCGAATAGCTACTCTACAGAGTTAACATCAGAAGTGCTACAAGAGGTTTCACCCTCGGCATTCGATAGTAATGCTGCAGTGTCGTTACAACTAAGGGGGGTGATGTGCGGTGTCGGGGCCTGGTCTTCAATCCTGTTGATCGGGTCTTCTGACAATCCAGCGCGGCAGTCGGGATAAGTGGGGTCACTGATAGGTCTCTACCCAGCCTATACTAAGCAGTTTAGGATATGCAGGTAATTATCAACAGCAGGTTACGATAAACAGGCTATGCATCAGAATAGGTAAAGCAGCAGCAGCAGCAACAATTCTAATGCAAGCATGAGAAATAGAATGGGCGATATCGGGATGATCAAAAGGGGGGGGGGCTTGCCTGGTTGCTCGGCGGCAAGGGCAAGGTCATCAAAGGTGTCTTCGAGATCCGGAGCTGCGTCGGTATCGGGAACTGCGTCGGGGTCTAACGAGAGAGAAGAGGGGGAGGAAACAGCATAAATATAGAGCAAACATAAGCAACACGAAGCAGGCTATTCTAACGTGCAGTGCAGGGTTGCCTGAAGACATGTCCAAGTCATTTAGTTATTTTAGGATTTGTTTGGAATTATTTTATTAAAGTCATGCACTATTCATTTATCTAAAACAGGCAAAAAGTTGCATGTTCAAATAGTTAGAGGCATCTAACAGGTATGTGGGTAGCGTATTCGGATTCGTGCGATTTTTCTGATCATTTTTCATATATAAATTATTTTCATTGGAGTTACGGATTAAAATATATGAATTTCTAAAGTTTTAAATGATTTTCTGGAATTATTTAATTAATTAAATTCGAATTATCCAAAACAGTGCGGGGGTGACATCATCATGATGCAGTGCTGACATCAGCAGTCAAAAGTGCATTGACTGGGTCAAACCTGACGTGTGGGTCCAGTGGGACCCACCTGTCATTGACAAAGTGTTAATCAGAGTTAGTTGAAACTAAATCTAAACTAAATAGTGGGGGTGGCCCACACGTCAGTGAGACATACTAATCAAAATTAATAAAATTAAACATTTTAATTAGCAGTTAATTAACAGGGCCGTGGGGCCCACTAGTCAGACCAGTTGACCAGGTCAACGGTCAACAATGGCCCCACGGGCCCACCAGTCAGGGGCACAGGGGTGGGCCAGGGGGATACCCCCGTGGCAGCCACGTCGGCAGGCCGGCCGGAGTGCCCCGGCGCGTGCCAGGGACGGCGGCAGAGCGCAGGCGAGCCGCGGGTTTTGCCTGTGGCCAGCCATTTGCGACGCCGCGGGCACCGTTGGGACCGCGCGAGCGCCGCGGTTCGTGTGGAGATGGTGGCCGGGCCGGGGAGTGGCCGGAGCAGGGCCAGCGGCGAGCAGGGCGGAGCAATGCTCCGGTGAGCGATGCGGGTGACGACTCGGTGCGAGTTAACGTGTGATCTAAGCGTCGTTCGATGCAGCGAACTACGGCGGTTCGAACAGAGCGAGTGCGGCATCAAGATGGCGACCGAAAAGGCCGGGCGACGAGCGACCACGGTGGCCGGAGCATGCGTACGCGGCGGAGCAGCTACGGCTACCGAGCGGGCGAGCAGAGAGCAGGGGAGGAAGGGGGCAGCCTCACAGTGGTTGTCGCCGTGTACGCGTGCTCAAGGGAGGGCCGGTGCAGCCGTTGGCGAAGAAGATCGCCGGTGGGGATCTGAGAAGGGGGTGGAGCAGCTGCAGTGGAGAAGGGCCCCCGGGCGTCGAATGATGGTGCGGGGCGACGTAGTCGTGCGCGACATAGCCGCCGGACAACACGGCGGCGCGAACAGGCGACGGTGGCCATGCCTACCACGGCCCCTTGTTCATGGCCGCGTCGGGTGCGGTGGGGAGGAGACGAAGAGGGAGAGGGAGGCAGCTAGGGCGTGTCCGTGGGGTCGGGGAGGGGTTCTTGTAGGCGCGGTCGAGGCCGCTGTCGACCGGGGAGAGGGGGGGCCTGGCGCGGGCGTGCGCGTGCGGCGACAGCGGCTCGGCGGTGAACAGCGCGAGGTGGGAGGAGGCGCCAGGCGGGCTAGGCCGGCCACTGTGCTGGCTTAGGCCCAACACAGTGGGCCTTTTAGCTTTTTCTTTTCTGTTTTCTCTTTTCTTTTTATTTCAAAACTCTTTTGTAAAATATGAAAACTATCCCAATATTACCAGTGCAATATTAGGCACTGATATAAAAAGGTTTTGAGTCCAAACATTTTCACATGGATTTTATTTAATTAAAAAGGCATTAGATAGTGCTGTTTTGCTGCTGTTTCTATTTGTTTGAGTCATTTAAATATTTTAGTTAACACTGCTGCTAATTTTTTTTTGCCTCTGGATTATTTGCAACATGATGAGCATTTTTGTTCCTGGATTTGAACAACTTTTATTTTCACCTTAAGTTTGAATTTCCATTTGGATTTGAGTTAGGAGTTGAAATGCAATATGATGTTAATGATGATCATGCACTGTTAATCATGCTGACTTGGCATTATCAAAATGGGATTACTGTGGCTAACCACTGGGGGTGTTACAAATCTCCTCCACTAACAAGAATTCTCGTCCCGAGAATTAAGAGGTAGAAGGAAAAAGTCCGGGGTATTCAGCACGAAGATTATCCTCGCGTTCCCAAGTGGCTTCATCTTTAGTATGATTTGACCACTGCACTTTGAGGAACTTGGTAACCTTCTGACGGGTTCGATGTTCAGCTTCATTGAGAATGCGGATCGGATGTTCCTTATAAGAAAGGTCATCATGCAATTCGAGCATCTCGTGATCCACAGCTCGGTGCAGAGATTCCTTGAAGCATTGACGAAGTTGCGACACATGGAAGACGTCGTGGATATGAGAGAATTGCGGCGGCAACTCCAATTTATAGGCCACCTGACCACGTCTTGCAATTATGCGGAAAGGACCAATGTAGCGTGGAGCTAGCTTGCCCTTGATTCCAAAACGGTGAGTGCCCTTCATAGGAGTGACACGAAGATAAGCTTGATCACCAGGTTGATAAGTCAAACCCCATCATTTGCGATCATAGTTGCTCTTCTGGCGGTCCTGAGCCGCCTTGAGATTTTCCCGAACAATTCGAACTTGTTCTTCGGCGTGTTGAATAATATCCGGACCCACAAGCGGTCGTTCCCCAGTTTCTGACCAATTCAGAGGGGTTCGACACTTACGTCCATAGAGTACTTCGAAGGGGGCCATTTTCAAGCTGGCTTGATAGCTGTTGTTATAAGAGAACTCGGCATACCGGAGAGATTCTTCCCACTTCTTGCCGAATGAAATAACACAAGCCCGAAGCATGTCTTCAAGCACTTGATTAACTCGTTCGACTTGGCCTTTGGATTGGGGGTGATAAGCTAAACTCCAGGTAATATGAGTTCCCATAGCTGTTTGGAAACTTTCCCAGAATTTGGAAGTGAAAAGACCACCACGGTCCGAACTAATCTCCTTCGGAATACCGTGGAGTGAAACAATCCTAGAGATATACAACTCTGCTAACTGACTAGCAGTGATAGTCTCTTTAACAGGCAGAAAGTGTGCAACTTTAGAGAGTTGGTCGACGACGACAAGAATAGCATCGTGACCCTTCTGTGACCTGGGAAGTCCGGTAATGAAATCCATCTGAACCTTATCCCATTTCCATAGAGGAATAGGAAGTGGTTGCAGAATTCCAGCTGGTTTCCGATGTTCTGCTTTAACGCGACGACACACATCACATTCAGCAACATATCGAGCAATGTCCTGCTTCATTCTAGACCACCAGTACCTTTGACGGAGATCATGATACATCTTGGTGCTACCCGGATGAATAGACAGTGGGGTATCATGGGCCTCCTTCATGACTTTGTCGGTCATAAGCTCGAAGCGAGGTACGACAATGCGGTCTTTGAAATACAAGGTTCCATCTTCAGACAGCGAGAAATCCCTGTACTTTACAAGGTGAAGGTCTTTCTTCATCAGATCAATTTCAGCATCTTTAGCTTGCGCATTCTTAACAGCTTTCTCAAGATCTGGTTGTATCACAAGGTTATTAAGAGAACCCTGTGGAACAATACACAGATTCAGCATGCACAGTTATTCAAAAAGACGAGGTTGAGCTTGCCTAACCATGAGGTTGTCGCAATAGGACTTGCGGCTTAAGGCATCAGCCATCACGTTAGCCTTGCCAGGGGTATAGGAAATACCCAAATCATAATCCGCAATGGCCTCCATCCATCTTTGCTGACGGAGGTTTAGAGATGGTTGAGTAAACAAGTACTTCAGACTTTTATGATCCGTGTAGATCTCGCAACGATTACCGAGAAGGTAATGTCGCCACAACTGCAATGCATAGATCACAGCAGCTAGTTCTAGATCATGTACCGGATAATTCTCTTCATGTGGGCGCAACTGACGAGAGCCATAAGCAATCACTTTACGCTCTTGCATTAGGACACAGCCTAATCCTTCACGGGATGCGTCACAATAAATCACAAAGTCTTTGCGGGTATCTGGAGGAGATAGTACTGGGGCAGATGTCAGCTTGTCTTTGAGTGCTTGAAAACTTTCCTGACATTTTTCTGTCCATTCAAATTTAACGCCCTTGTGAAGCAGATCAGTCAGGGGCTTAGCAATCTTAGAAAAATTCTCAACAAATCGACGGCAATAGCTTGCAAGACCAAGAAAATTTCTCACTTGCTTGACATTCTTCGGAGGAGTCCAGTCCAGAATAGCCTGAACTCGTTCTGGGTTAACGGCAATGCCATCTTTTGAAATCACATGACCGAGATATGTTACTTCAGAAAGCCAGAATTCACATTTGGAGTACTTGGCATACAGCTGGTGTTCTCGGAGCCTTTCCAGTACAAGACGGAGGTGTTCGGCATGTTCTTCCTTATTCTTTGAATAGACCAGAATATCATCCAGATATACCACGACAAATTTGTCGAGGTAATCCATGAAAATATAATTCATCAGGCGGGAGAATGTGGCTGGAGCATTTGTTAAGCCAAATGACATGACAGTGTACTCATAAGAACCATAGCGAGTAACAAATGCAGTCTTCGGAATATCCTCTTCACGAACACGGATCTGATGGTATCCCAATCTCAAATCAAGCTTAGAGAATTCTGAGGAACCGGCAAGTTGATCATACAAATCATTGATCCGAGGAAGCGGATATTTATTCTGAATTGTTGCTTGGTTAATGGGCCGATAATCCTGAACCAATCGGTTAGTTCCATCCTTCTTCTTAACGAAGAGTGAAGGTGCTCCCCAAGTAGAGGAACTGGGACGGATGAAACCTTTCTTAAGTGACGTGTCGATTTCTTCCTTAAGCTCGAGAAGATGATGCGGAGGCATCTTATAAGGACGCTTCGCAATAGGTGTTGTGCCAGGCTTCAAGTCGATGACGAACTCAACAGCTCTAGCAGGGGGTATCCCTGGAAGTTCTTCTGGAAATACATCTTGAAAATCACAAACAACTGGAACATTCTCGATGCCTTCAAGAGGTGAAGCATTCAATGCATTCAGAACAGATATCTGGCTCACAGCATCTTGAGCTATTCGGGCTGAGTATCTGACTGTCTGGCCCAAAGAATGGGTAAGTTGGACTTTCTTAGCGGCACAGTCAATCAAAGCATTATGGGCTGTCAACCAGTCCATACCGAGAATGATGTCTATGTCGGAAGGTCCAAGAGCAATAAGGGAAGCAGAGAACATCAACCCTTCAATTCTGATCTCATTGTTGTGACTTACCATTTTGGTTTGCCACCTGGAACGGGGAGTGATGATTTCTAAAGGAGTGGGTAATGAGCTCATAGCTAACCCATGCATTTGTGCAAATTGCTGGGACACGAAGGAATGTGAAGCACCTGAATCAAAAAGAACAGAAGCTGGCACTGAATTCACAGAGAGTGTTCCCAGCACGATAGTCGGTTCCTTCTGAGCCTTTTCAGCATTGATGTGATTAGCATGGCCAAGTACAACAGCAGACGGTATGATATTTCGGTTTCTGAATCGGCGGTTTCGACAATTCCTCTTACGTCCATTAGGAGGACGTGGTGCATCCTGAGGAAAAGCCATAGCATCAGGCGGTCCATCATGAACCGTAAGCTGTCTCGGCGGTGAAGGCAGACGAGGTGCAACATAAGACGGTCTTGGTGTTGGAGCAGGTCGGTGATGAACATTGTGAGGGATCCACACTCGACGCTTCTGAACAGGCTAACCCGAGGATGAGCCTGCTTCATGAGTGCGCTTGAGCAACTCCTGGTACTCAGTCAGAGCTGTTTCAACTTGGAAAGATTTGCTGACAAGCGTTGCGAATTCTGTGCAATCATGGACAGCAAGAGCAAGTTTTATATCAGTACATAGTCCTTCATGGAATTTCTCCTGCTTGCGAGTGTCGGTGTCGACGTCATCCGCAGCATAGCGGGAAAATTCAAGGAATTTCCTCTGATATTCATCCACAGTCATTGTGCCCTGTGAGAGTTTACGGAACTCCTGCTTCTTCTGGTCCATCAGACCTTGAGGAATGTAACGTGCATGAAAAGCTGACTGAAATTCCTGCCAAGTGGTTACAGTCTCTGCAGGCAACATAGCCTTGTGGCTTTCCCCCCATTGAGCAGCTAGACCATTTAAGTGGAATGTCGCAAAGGTGACGTGACTATCAGGAGCAACATTAGCTGATTCCATCACAAACAGGACGTCACGAAGCCAATCATCAGCATCCATAGGATTGGTGGAGTTGCGGAAAACGGACGGATTGAGGCGCACAAATTCTGGCAGAGTTATTGGAGCATTCTGTTGCTGAGCATTCTGAGTTGGGAATTGAGCCAATACTCCGGTCATAAACTGACGGTTAAGCTCAAACTGCTGACGGTTGAGTTCAAACTGCTGCATCATGGCGGCAATATAGGGTGGAGGTGGAGGATCGTCAGCCATCCTGCCAAATCAACAGGGGCAGTTTAGCAAGAAAAACTGCAGGTGTATGGAATGATTCATGAAGTATCACGCACGACAGAAGGAAGTGCAATAGATAATTCAGCATATTCGCACCAGACATTCGAAGCCACACATAGCCTCGGTTAGTATCCGGCATTACGACAGTTAAAAAGGGAAGGGCTAGACATCTAGGCGGCGCGCAGGCACGCGGTAGGGAAGTACACAACGAGACATAGCAAAGGCTGCATCAACGTCGGAGAAAACTATTGGAGCGAGGAATCTGCAAGTGAAACACAGGGTGCCCTCAATAAAAGGATCCTGTAAGCAGAACCTGGTCCACAATCTTGGAGCAAGGGGGAATATTTCAGAACACCGGGTGGATGTGATTACGAGAACCTAATGTTGGAGTTAGTAAATTTTTATCCCGAATAGAAGAGAGATCAGAGTCCCAGAGTAAAGGTCGAGGAGTAAAAGATACTAATACCACCCATTTGGCGACGTGGGCCCGTAAGCCACACAGCCAAGTTAGTAAAACAGTTTTCGGTTACTAGACTCAACTTCGGCCAAGGAGTTGGAAAGGGGGTTCCTACAGGCAGTCGGCTCTGATACCAACTTGTGACGCCCCCGGCTCAATCGTGCACTAATCATACACGCAAATGCACACGATCAAGCCTAAGGACTCACGGGAAGATATCACAACACAACTCTAAAACATAAATAAAGTCATACAAGCTTTATATTACAAGACAAGGGCCTCGAGGGCTCGAATACATAAGCTTGCGTACAAGCGTCAGCGGAAGCATCAGATATCTGAGTACAGATATGAAATAGAAACAGAAAGGCCTTTAGAAAGGCGGGGCAAAATAAAACACTACGATTGAAAGGCGTAGGCCTCCTGCCTGGGACCCTCCGATCCTACTCCTGGTCGTCAGTCAACTCGTAGTAGTAACCATCCTCGGGGTCGAAGTAGTAGTCGATCGACGGGGTATCTGTCTCAGGGGGCTCCGTCCTCTGGTCACGACAAACTGATATGGGGAGAAAAGGAAAACAAAGCAACCGTGAGTACTCAGAAGTACTCAGCAAGCAAGGATCTACACTACATATGCAACATTTCCAAAGGGGGGGGCTGTATATGTGGACTGGGCTGCAGAAAAGCCAGAATAGAGAGAAGGCCTAGTCCTATCGAAGACTAGCATCTTCAGCGGTCTTGCAGAAATAGAAGAGGGTAGAACAGTACAATATAATGTAGCAGTATCATTAAGTCTCATCCTCACCCAGAGATCCTTTCTCGACTCCCTGCGAGAAAGCAATCCCAGAGCCATACAGTCATTAACCTCGTCCGGAGATCCCTTCTCGACTCCCTGCGAGAAGCAATCCCAGAGCCATAGTATCCAAGTATCCAGTTCTAAATTGTATCAATCAGGATACAACTCCGAGTGTCCTTTACCGTAGGATCGGCAATCGATACAAGTATTCTTCCCTGCAGGGGTGCACCAACTTACCCAACACGCTCGATTAACTCCGGCCGGACACACTTTCCTGGGTCATGCCCGGCCTCGGCCAAACGACACACCGCAGCCCTACATACAGCTCAGCAGAGAGGTCCCCGCCGGTCTACATCCTAAGCGCTCAGGGGTCTTGGGCCATCGCCCTGTGCACTCCGGGTCGTTGCGAGCAGGGTGAAGCCTGGCACCCGGAGGGCGCCGGTCCGTCCCGGCCGCAAGGCAGAACTAGACGTCTGATAGAGCTTTCGGCTGATGCTACGATGCAGAACGCCCATACTATGCCCACGTGATGGTTAGTGCTATCAGACCAGAGGCCTGCTCGGATCAAATATCCAAATCGTTAGCACTAGGGGCTTGCGGTAACGAGCAGAGACTCACGAAAGATGTGACCCCGTCGCCCCGTCTCGAGGACTTGCTGCAAGGGTTAAGAATGCCCGGCCGCGCCTCGTATTCATCACTCGGGCACCACACAGGCACCCGTCTTCACAACACTCGCCTCTCAGGCGCACGCGGGTACCCCTCAGGGTCGACCCGCCTATCCAAGTAACAGTGTAAAGTCCAAGTATACGTGTGTTCATAACATCAGGGGAATCCGAGGTATCACCCTCGTTGGAATTCCTACTCGATGTGTCTGTCAAGGTGAACTCGGAGGATTCACCCTCGATGGGTTCACTCTTGATGTGTTGCACGACAGCGTCGTTATCGGAAGTGGTGAAGGAGGAATCACCCTCGATGACCAGGACCGAATAGCTACTCTACAGAGTTAACATCAGAAGTGCTACAAGAGGTTTCACCCTCGGCACTCGATAGTAATGCTGCAGTGTCGTTACAACTAAGGGGGGTGATGTGCGGTGTCGGGGCCTGGTCTTCAATCCCGTTGATCGGGTCTTCTGACAATCCAGCGCGGCAGTCGGGATAAGTGGGGTCACTGATAGGTCTCTACCCAGCCTATACTAAGCAGTTTAGGATATGCAGGAAATTATCAACAGCAGATTACGATAAACAGGCTATTTATCAGAATAGGTAAAGCAGCAGCAGCAGCAGCAGCAGCAACAATTCTAATGCAAGCACGAGAAATAGAATGGGCGATATCGGGATGATCAAAAGGGGGGGGGGGGCTTGCCTGGTTGCTCGGCGGCAAGGGCAAGGTCGTCAAAGGTGTCTTCGGGATCCGGAGCTACGTCGGTACCGGGAACTGCGTCGGGGTCTAACGAGAGAGAAGAGCGGGAGGAAACAGCATAAATATAGAGCAAACATAAGCAACACGAAGCAGGCTATTCTAACGTGCAGTGCAGGGTTGCCTGAAGACATGTCCAAGTCATTTAGTTATTTTAGGAATTTGTTTGGAATTATTTTATTAAAGTCATGCACTATTCATTTCTCTGAAACAGGCAAAAAGTTGCATGTTCAAATAGTTAGAGGCATCTAACAGGTATGTGGGTAGCGTATTCGGATTTGTGGGATTTTTCTGATCATTTTTTATATATAAATTATTTTCATTGGAGTTACGGATTAAAAGATATGAATTTCTAAAGTTTTAAATGATTTTCTGGAATTATTTAATTAATTAAATTCGAATTATCCTAAACAGTGCGGGGGTGACATCATCATGACGCAGTGCTGACGTCAGCAGTCAACAGTGCATTGACTGGGTCAAACCTGACGTGTGGGTCAAGTGGGACCCACCTGTCATTGACACAGTGTTAATCAGAGTTAGTTTAAACTTAATCTAAACTAAACAGTGGGGGTGGCCCACACGTTAGTGAGACATACTAATCAAAATTAATAAAATTAAACATTTTAATTAGCAGTTAATTAACAGGGCCTTGGGGCCCACTAGTCAGACCAGTTGACCAGGTCAACGGTCAATAATGGCCCCATGGGCCCACCAGTCAGGGGCACAGGGGTGGGCCAGGGGGATGCCCCCGTGGCAGCCACGTCGGCAGGCCGGCCGGAGTGCCCCGGCGCGTGCCAGGGACGGCGGCAGAGCGCCGGCGAGCCGCAGGTTTCGCCTGTGGCCGGCCATTTGCGACGCCGCCGGCACCGTTGGGACCGCGCGAGCGCCGCGGTTCGGCTGGAGGTGGTGGCCAGGCCGAGGAGTGGCCGGAGCAGGGCCAGCGGCGAGCAGGGCGGAGCAAAGCTCCGGTGAGCGATGCGGGTGACGACTCGGTGCGAGTTAGCGCGTGATCTGGGCGTCGTTCGATGCAGCGAACTATGGCGGTTCGAACAGGGCGAGTGCGGCATCAAGACGGCGACCGAAAAGGCCGGGCGACGAGCGACCGCGGCGGCCGGAGCAGCTAGGGCTACCGAGCGGGCGAGCAGAGAGCAGGGGAGGAAGGGGGGAGCCTCACAGTGTTTGTCGCCGTGTACGCGTGCTCGGGGGAGGGCCGGTGCAGCCGTTGGCGAAGAAGATCGCCGGTGGGGATCTGAGAAGGGGGCGGAGCAGCTGCAGTGGAGAAGGGCGCCCGGGCGTCGAATGGTGGTGCGGGGCGACATAGTCGTGCGCGACAGAGCCGCCGGAGAACACGGCGGCGCGAACAGGCGACGGTGGCCACGCCTACCACGGCCCCTTGGACATGGCCGCGTCGGGTGCAGTGGGGAGGCGACGAAGAGGGAGAGGGAGGCAGCTAGGGCGTGTCCGCGGGGTCGGGGAGGGGTTCTTGTAGGCGCGGTCGAGGCCGCTGTCGACTGGGGAGAGGGGGGGGGGGCTGGCGCGGGCGTGCGCGTGCGGCGACAGCGCTCGGCGGTGAACAGCGCGAGGTGGGAGGAGGCGCCAGGCGGGCTAGGCCGGCCACTGTGCTGGCTTAGGCCCAGCACAGTGGGCCTTTTCCCTTTTTCTTTTCTGTTTTCTGTTTTCTTTTTATTTCAAAACTCTTTTGTAAAATGTGAAAACTATCCCAATATTACCAGTGCAATATTAGGCACTGATATAAAAAGGTTTTGAGTCCAAACATTTTCACATGGATTTTATTTAATTAAAAAGGCATTAGATAGTGCTGTTTTGCTGCTGTTTCTATTTGTTTGAGTCATTTAAATATTTTAGTTATCACTGCTGCTAATTTTTTATTTGCCTCTGGATTATTTGCAACATGATGAGCATTTTTGTTCCTGGATTTGACCAACTTTTATTTTCACCTTAAGTTTGAATTTCCATTTGGATTTGAGTTAGGAGTTGAAATGCAATATGATGTTAATGACGATCATGCACTGTTAATCATGCTGACTTGGCATTATCAAAATGGGATTACTGTGGCTAACCACTGGGGGTGTTACACCGTGTTCCGGCATCCCCGTGATCAAATCACAAAGTGTCTGGCCAGACGATGATGGATACCGTAACACCGAGAGGGCCCAGAGATATCTCTCGATCACCGGAGGAGAAAATCTCAATCTTGAGCTATCAAGTTACTTGACACACTTTTCCATGAACCCGTAAGCCGCCGTAATAGCCACCCATTTACGAATGACGTTTAACAAACCCCAAAGTTAATGGAGCAAGTATGAAGAAACTCGATACTCTCATGGTCTAAGGAATTATGCAAACATTAACCATCTCTGTGTTATTAATCATTAACTTGTGACGAATGAATCTCATAGCATAACATCAATTCGGGTCGATTCAACACAAATGTTCTGCTAACATTGTGCCCTCAAAATTGTTGGCATAGACATGCCCATGATTGGGAAAACATAATCATCATGCAACACTTGAGCTAGTCTTAGAGGCACGACTAGGAATACTTTTTACCATTTATTATTCCACACGTGCACATGGGTTTTCCCCAGAGCCTTTATGGATATACGGGCTCGGGAACCACAGCAGTTATAGCATGGAACATAAACCTAATTATGAACAGGGAGATAATCAATAACATTTATTATTGCCTCTAGGGCATATCTCCTACACATTTTGGTTCATTGCCCGCTCACTCCTCTCCTCTCTGCTCTCTAAGTAACCTAGCACGCTATGAGTTTGCCTTGCTCGGATCAAAGCATTAGGCCGAGGAAAATGAAGAGTGCGAGTTTGCCTCTTGGGGTGGCAGTCCCGCGGTGTTGGTGTGGCGATCTTTGCAAGGTGAAGGAGGTGACGGATTTTTCCGATTGGTTGGGCATGAAGTTTTTCATGTGCGCCAATTATGAGGAAGATCCACCCGTAGCTATTTCGGAGTACGACAAGCCTCCGGTATGCTTTAACCATCACAAATAGATATATTGTTGGTTTTTTGGTTGATTCTTTATTAACATTCTTGTTCTTATTGTATTCTTCTCCGCCTCTGTGCACGTACTATCGTTGGATTGACACGGACATGCCGGCTTGGGCAGTGACTGAGATTCGTGAAAGAAGTCGCCGTGCATGGGATAGTTTCTACGCGGAAGAGCGACGCGAAAAGGCGGGAGCAGAGGAGAAAGCAGAGCAAGAAAGAGAGTTAAAAGAATACTATGCCAGGCAAAAGGGTTACTTTCAGGATTTACTGAAGAAAAACAGGGGAAGAGGCTCATCACAGGGAGTAGCAGGAACGACAACGAAAGGAGGCTCATGAGGCGGAGAGACAGAGAAAGAAAGAAAGGGCTCGTGAGGCCAAGGCAGCAGAAAAAGCTCGCGATGGAAAAGGAAAATATCCATGCTGGACTCAGTAGATTCCTATGCTAGTATTTTAAATTTCGCAACCATTTGTGTCTTAATTATTCCCGTCATTTTCTTTCCCGCCATAAATGTAGCTTTGGAATAAAATGTGACATTTTCTTGCCGCCTCTTTTTCCCGTCATTTTCCTTTTCGACAAAAATTTATAGGTTGGCGGGAAAGGGTTGGCAGGAAAGAAGATGGCGGGAAATAATGACGGGAAAGGGGTGGCGAGAAAGAAGATGGCGGGAAATAATGACGGGAAAGGGGTGGCGAGAAAGAAGATGGCAGGAAAAAATATGGCGGCTGCTTTGGGGGGGGGGGGGCAGGACCCTGTCGGCCGCGGCCTGGCCGACTGGGTTTTATTTTTGTAATATATCGAAACCGTGTATTATTTTTCAAATTTATTAAAAAAATGCATTATTTAAAAAAAATTAGCGAAGCGGGAAACGTAGGGCCGAGAAAATGGGACATGCACAAATCGGCTTACAGTAAGACAATTAGTTCCAGTCGGCCTACAGAAAGACAATTAGTCCCAGTCGGCCTACTGTAAGATAATTAGTCCCACTCGGCCTACAGTTGGCCGATAGGTTCTAAAACGAGTGGCCGATAGGAGTTAGGAGCCGACTGGAATCAGTCAGCCAACAGATGGCCGACTATGTATTATTCAAAAAAACAAATTCGGCGTAATATTTCTGAAAATTAATTAAAAAATGTATTATTTAAAAAAAATTAGCCCTCAGAACGCGTACTAATGAGCTCGTTCAGCCATGCCAAAACGCTTTCATCCACAGGACACACAAACAACTTTACTTTTTTTTTGCGGGGGTAAAAAGATGTGTATTACTCAAGAGCAAATAAGTTCATCCCTACACAGACTAGGGATATTAGCCGGTCCAGAACGGAGCCAAACAACCGTGCGGTTCTTCGATCTACCAAAGTTAGCTAGAACATGACATACATTATTTTGCTCTCTAGGAATATGAGTAACTACACACTCTCTTTGACCCAAAAGAAACTTGATCTCAGAAATTACCATGGCGTATACGGATCTATTGTGTTCTGTTGATGTAATCATCTCCACTGCCATCTTGCTATCACACTCCAGGATGATTGGAACTTCTGTCCACTAGTGCGCCAAGGCTAGTCCTTCCATGCAGCCAGCAAGCTCAGCATGCAGGACGTCAGGGCAGGACCAAAGGGAGCGGCAAGCCGAGAAGATGATGGCGCCGTCCTGGTCACGCAATATCATACCGACGCCTGCAGTACCATCGGCCGTAGACAGAGACCCATCGACGTTCAGCTTGGTCCATCTTGCAGGAGGAGGCTGCCATTTAGGAGGTGGTGGCTTAGGAATTTTCACAAGCAATAACGGCTGAGCCACACCATCCTCATCTGCCACCATCTTCCCCTTCACTAGCTCCACCGTGGAATAGTGCGGCAGGTTCAGCACGGAGGACACATAGCTCTGCAGAAAACGTTTAGATGCTTCCACTGGTGGTGCGGGCTTATGATGGGTAATTTCATTCCGCACATGCCAGCACCTCCACAACAGCATCAATAGACGCAGCCGATCGCCGTCGTTCAGGTCCGCCATGGAGTGTAAGAGCCACTCCGGCCCGGTATTACACATCGACGTAATCTCAGGTATGCACCACATCTTGGCCAAAGCTTGCCAGAGTTCCACCGCACGCGGGCACCTAAAAAAAGTGTGGAATTTGTCCTCACGCTCGAGTCCACATAACGGACATACGTCAGTTGTTTCAATGTGGCCATCAAACTTGTTAGCCCAAGTTGCAAGTGAATTTGTCACCACTCGCCATCCGAATACACGCACCTTAGGAGGAGCAGGACACCTCCATATTGATGCCCAGACGGCACGTCGCCCGTCCGGTGCCCTGCTCGACGCGACTGAAGAAGGACGGAGCTTGTCCTCGAGCGCCAGCTGATACGCACTACGCACGGTGAAGATACCGTTGCATTCAGGTTCCCATGTTAGGACGTCGTCGCCCAATCTCGGTGAAGCTTTAATCTTCAGAATTTCTTGCACATCCACTAGGAGAAAATAGCGTCGCAGCAAGTTGCCTCACCACGCACCGTGCACGTCCAGTAGCTCACTCACCCGACAGAGCCGACATCGGCCTTGGGGGAGATGAGTGGGCGCCCTGTTGGATGAGGGATCCAAGAGTCTCGCCAGACTCTAACCGAGGCTCCATTACCTATGCGCCACACAAGCCCTTGTTTCAGAAGTTCCAAACCATGCACGATGGACTGCCATGGTTGGGACGCGTTGCTGCTGAAGACCGTGTCCTCCATACGTCCATGCGGGAAATATCAGGCTCTCAGTACACGAGCACAAATGTCTAGAATCTTCAGAAATTCTGGTGCTCATAATTAAATTGTACAACCAGAAGGCGTTTGATACCGGTTGCTGGTAATTCCTACTCGAAGTGTTGCAAGCCATGGGTTTCGGTCAGCGTTGAAGAATTCGATGACCATGATGTTGGCCTTCTCGTCAGCCAAAGTGCAGAGCCGAGCCAACAAAATAAGAAGAAATGCGCGAACTCTAAAATAGAGCCTATCTTTTTAGATAAACAGAGTTATAGTAATCTACCTTTAGTGTACGGGCTGCCAGAGGTGAACTCATGCAGTCTCTTTCTGTCTGCTCCTTATCCTACAGTGTTTATAAATGCATCCCGAAGAACAAATAAGCAAGTAATACAGAGAAGACCAATGGGGTCTAGACATTTATGACCTTGAGGTCAAGAATGATGCCTTACTCAGTAAATGGCTGTTCAAACTACTTATTGAGGATGACGTTTGGCAAACCATGTTGCGCAGTAAGTATCTTGGCCAAATAACTACATCTCAGGTTTATGAAAACCAGGAGGTTCACACTTTTGAGCTGGTCTGATGACAGCACAGAAACATTTTATTTCGCTTTGGTTCTTTCACGATGAAAGATGGCTCGGAGATATGTTCCTGGAAGGATACGTGGCTAGACAATGTCACCCTGCGGACACAATATTCAGTCTTGTACAACATTGTACATGATAAGAATGATATACTTGGGCATGTGTTCAGGTTTTCGCCGCCGGATGTATCATTTAGGCAGGATTTGCTTCGTTCCCTTCTCTTGTCATGGCAATATCTCCTCTCCTGATTGGATTCGATTAACCTCACAAACAACGAGACATTTTTCGTTACATTTGGGTCTTTCACAGTGGATTCTATGTATGTGCACACACGCATTCAGAGATTCCAGTGGAGAATAATATGAAATTGGAAGTCGAAGATTCCACTAAAAGTTACGATTTTTAGGTGGTATCTTCGAAGGGAAGTTGTGCTAAGCTAATACAACCACACCCGTCTCAATTGGCAATGAAGAAAGAAGTGTAGTTGATGGTGCAGAAAATCGTCAGATCCCTCGGTAGGGGTCCTGGCATAGCTGGAAGTCTCAGAGCAGAGGTCGCACAAGGGGTTTATCCAGGTTTGGGCCTCCTAAGAGTAATACCCTACGTCTTGCTCGTGTTTGTGATTCATGTTGGATGGATAGCTCGTGCGAGGGGTTTACAATGGTGTATGAGAGATGACTACCGAGAGTTGTTTCTACCGGAGTAGTTGGGAATGAGAGCTCCCTAGCCTCCCCTTATATAGTCGGGGAGGCTAGGGTTTTATAGAAGGAAGGAACCAATCTAGGGTTGTCGCCGCACCAACTTGGAGGTCAACTTGGCCGCCTGGTGTTTATCCTCTCCTTTGGGCCCCCTCTTGTCGTTGGGCCTTGCAGGCCCCCCAGCAGGATTGCTGTCGGGCTCCCCTCCGTGAGCCACCCCCGGTGTATTACACTGTCAGTAGCCCCCGAGCATGGCGAAGGTCGTAGGAGTGGGTCTTCGAGACCTCCGACGGGCTCCACTATCCCTGGTGTTTTAGCCCTCATGTTTCCGGGGCCTCCATAATCGGCACTCTACGTTAGGAGGCTTCTGACTGGCCTCCAGGAGACCCAACAGTCACCGATCCGATCCACCGGGTCGATCCAGAGTCCCTTAAATGGTCGTTTGTGCGGATCCCACTGATTGATGATGATGGTTCCTAGATCCACGCACCTTACCTCGCAAAACGGGGAGTTGTAGAGGATACGGAGCACGTGTCGTGCTGTCAAGCCAAACGCTTCGGTTTCAAGACGGCTATAAGGAGGGGAAAAGCACGAAGGGTTTTCTTCTTCCTTCATCCTCGCCCATGTCCTTCTCCCTACCTCCTGCTCTCGAAGATGTGCCTCCATCATTAGATCTTCACCGCTTGCGTTCGTAGCTCCGTTCCACCCCCTTCTCGCCATCAAGATAGCTCGAACTAGGAGCGAGAGGGTTCCTCAGGCTCCCAGCCAGGATCCGCCTGCCGCTGGGGCAGGGCTGAAGCGGAAGAGGGCCACTCCTAAGGGCGGCGAGAAATAGCAGCCGAAAGCCCCCAAGACCACGGGAAAGTGGTTCCCTTCCTCGGCCACCGACGGAGAACTTCAGGGTCTCGTGGAGATAGGGCTGATGCCGGTGCATCTGGAGTGCCGTCTCTTGGTGGATGAGGCTCCGCCAATTCCTCGCGACGGCAAGCACATCATCTGCCTGGTGTATTTTGGGATGGTGCTCGGGTTTCCCCTTGCTACTTGTGATAGGAGTTGGGATTTTCCCCGAAGAGGAAGGGTGAAGTAGTATAGTAGCAGAAAGTATTTCCCTTAGTTAAGAACCAAGGTTTATCGAACCAATAGGAGATCCACGCAAACAACCTTTAGCAGTACCTACACACACACAAACAAAATACTTGCACCCAACGCGGTCAAGAGGGTTGTCAATCCCCTAGTACTCGTTAATTGCAAGGATCAATTGCAGCAAGGTATTTAGGGTTTTAGCAATATGATTTAGATGGATCCGAGGGCCATAGCTTTCACTAGAGGCATCTCTCTCAAGAACATAGCAACGGTGGGTACACAAATTACTGTTGGGCAATTGATAGAAAAGTGCAGAGTTGTGATGAGATTCATGGCATGACCAGTACATTGGCATTATGTGCGTGACAAGTAGACCGTTAAACTTACTGACGCCTACTACTATTACTACACTTCGGGAGCGCTTCTATGCTTGCCTCTCTAGGTATTAAGTTCATGACCAACAGAGTAATGCATGAAGTATGATGACATAATGTAGACAGAATAAAACCAATCAATATGATCAAACCCTGTTGTTTTATCCTTAGTAGCAACAATACAAATACGTGCCTCGCTACTCCTCCTGTCACAGAGTGAGGACACCACAAGATTGAACCTACCACAAAGCACCTCTCCCGCTGAAGATAAATCAATCTAGTTGGCCAAACCAAACGGATAGATCCGAGAGAAATACAAAGCTATAACAATCACACATAATAAAGTTCAGAAATAACTCAATTACTTTCAATGAACAATCTTATCAAAAACCCACAAATCATCGGATCCCAACAAACGCACCGCAAAAGTTTACATCGAATCGATCTCCGAAGAGAACATTGTATTGAAGATCAAAAAGAGAGAGAGCCATCTAGCTACTGCTATGGACCCTTAGGTCCTGCGGGGAACTACTCACACATCATCATGGAGGCAGCAAGGTTGATGAAGAAGGCCTCAGTGATCGATTCCCCCTCCGGCAGATTACCGGAAATGGCCTCCAGATGGGATCGCGGAAGAACAGAGGCTTGCGCGCGGCGAAAGAATTGTTTCGTAGCTTCCTCTGTTGGTTTTGAAATATTTGGGAATTTATAGCGCTGAAATTAGGTCAGAAGGAGCCACGAGGGGCTCACAAGACATCAGGGCGCGCCCTGTTGCCTTGTCATCTCCTCATCTGGCTTCTGGTCCTCCCCCGAAGCTTCTAGGGTCCCTCCTGGTCTGGAAAAAATCATCAAAAAGTTTCATAGCATTTGGACTCCGTTTGGAAGGGATTTTCTGTAAAATCAAAAACATGCAGAAAATAGCAACTAGCACTAGGCACTAGGTTAATAAAAAATGATATAAAATGGCATATAAAGTATATAGGATTGATAATATAATAGCATGAAACAATCAAAAATTATAGATACGTCGGAGACGTATCAGCATCCCCAAGCTTAATTCCTACTCGTCCTCGAGTAGATAAATGATAAAAACAAAAAATTTGATGTTGAATGTTACCTACATGTCTTATCATGTAATCTCTTACGGTATGAATATTGAGAAACGATGAAGTAATTGATATCAACATAATAATATCCTTGGATACTAGAAAACAATCATTACTTTTCAAAATATATGATGCTTAACAAATGTTACCCCTACTCATTGAATTATGTAAGCATGGCATGACTCCATCTTCCTAACATAAGTACAAATCATGAGCACCCTGGTGCCAAACCAAGCAATTGCATTGTACCTTTTCTCGCTTAAGCATTTTCAACTTCACTCAATATATGAGCGTGAGACATGGACTTAGCACTACGAGTGGAATAGAATATGTTGGTAGAGGTTTATAAGGGAAGACAAAAGTGAAGAAAGTCTCGCATCAACTCGGTGGATCGTTAGGCAATGGAGAGGCCTTTCAATCGATATCAATGTGAGGAGTAGGGATTGCCATGCAACGGATGCACTAGAGCTATAAGTGTATGAAAGCTCGCTACTGAAACTAAGTGGGTGTGCATCCAACTTACTTGCTCATGAAGACCTCGGGCATTTGAGGAAGCCCGTCATCGGAATATACAAGCCAAGTTCTATAATGTAAAAATTCCCACTATTATATGAAAGTGACAAATCATGGAGACTCTCTATATGAAGAAAATGGTGCTACTTTGAAGCACAAGTGTGGTAAAAGGATAGTAGCATTACCCCTTCTCTTTTTTTCTCTCTTTTTTCTTTTTTTCTTTTCTCATTTTTTTAGAAAAATATCGTGAACCTCATCCCCACTTTTTTGAGGACTCATTAGTTTCCATCATTCTTTACCTCACTGGGACAATGCTTTAATAATGATCATCACACTTATTTTTACTTACAACTCAATAAACTGAAATAATATGACTCTATATGAATGCCTCTGGCAGTGTATCAGGATGTGCAATGATCTAGCGTAGCATGTATTACCATGATGAACGGTGGCTTTGCCACAAATATCATGTCAGCTCTATATGATCATGCAAAGCAATATGATGATGAACACACAAGTCATGTGAATAGTAACCATGGAAGTTGCATGGCAATATATCTCGGAATGGCTATGGAAATGCCATGATAGCTAGTTATGGTGGCTGTTTTGAGGAAGGATATAATATGGCTTATGTGTGATAGAGCGTATCATATTACAGGATTTGGATGCACCGACGAAGTTCGCACCAATTCTCGAGATGAAAATAGGCAATGCATATGTACCAGAGAGGATAGCAATATGTGGATAGGTGGGAGCGCCGTATTAGTCCATGAACTCACATTAGTCATAAAGAACTCATATACTTGTTGTGAATGTTTTATTAGCCCTCAAAGCAAAGTACTACTCACATGCCCCTAGGGAGGAGGTTGGTAGGAGTTAACCATCGCACGCCTCCGATTCGAACAACACAAAGGATTTCTGTGAGGAATAAAAATGCTCCCACATCCTTGTCATGCCATGACGGACACTTAAATGAGTAATACATAACAAGCTTTAATATTTTTACTAACCAATGATTATGAACTAATACTCTTTCATATTACTACATCAATATAATTAAATCACATGTTTCATATTCAGTGATCACACATGAAAGTTTTTATTATACCACTCTTATATACCTATCATTTTTGGACTAGTCTTATAGCCCGTGCACATTACCACTTCCTATTTAAAACTCTCAAAAAGATATAAGTGAAGCATAAGGGTGCAAAGCATTTCTATAAAATATACCTACCGCCGTGCTCTAAAGATAGAAGTGAAGCACATGAGCAAGTGCCAAACTCAAAATATATAAGGGAAGCACAAAGAGCATTCTAACAAATTATGACGAATGTGTGTCTCTCTCAAAAGGTGTGTACAGCAAACAATGATTCTGGCAAACTGACAAACAAAATAAAACTATAGCACAATACACTCCACAAGACACTCCAAGTAAAACTCATATCATGTGATTAATAAAAATATAGCTCCAAGTGATATTACCGATAGATTGTAGACAAAAGAGGGGATGCCATCCGGGGCATCCCCAAGCTTAGACACTTGGGTCTTCCTTGAATATTACCTTGGGGTGCCTTGGGCATCCCCAAGCTTAGGGTCTTGCCGCTCCTTATTCCTTCATCCATCATGATTTCACCCAGAACTTGAAAACTTCAGTACACAAAACTCAACAGAAACTTCATGAGATCTGTTAGTATAATAAATTAATCATACACTTTATGTACTGTTATAAATAGGTTCATAATTGCCCTTGCATAATACCTACTGTATTCTGACTTCTCCTTGACTTTGTGGGGGATATACCCTAGAGGCAATAATAAATGTTATTATTTATCTCCATGTTCATAATCATGTTTATATTCCGTGCTGTAACTGCTATGGTTCTCGAGTCTGCGATAACCACGAGGCTCGAAGGAAAACTCATATGCACATGTCGAATAAATAAACGGTAAAATGTATTCCTAGTATGGCCTCTAAGACAAGCTCAAGTATTGCATGATGATCACGTTTTCCTGATCATGGGCATGTCTATGCCAGGCAACTTTTGAGGGCACAATGTTAGGAGAACACTTGTGTTGAATCGACCCGAATTGATGTTATGCTATGAGATACATTCGTCACAAGTTAATGGTTAATAACACAGAGAAAGTTAACGTTTGCACAATTACTTAGACCATGAGAGTATCGAGTTCCTTCGCACTTGCTTCATGAACTTTGGAGTTTGTTAAACGTCATCTGTAACAGGGTGGCTATTACGGCGGCTTAGGGGTTCATGGAAAAGTGTGACAAGTAACTTGATAGATGAAGATTGGGATTTGCTCCTCCGACAATGGAGAGATATTCTTTGGGCCCTCTCGGTGTTACGGTATCCATCATCGTCTAGCCAGACCCAATGTGATTTGATCACAGGGATGCCTGAACACGGAAACGAGAAAACAAAACAAAACCAGAAACGAGGTAACTGGCATAGTGGACAAGTTGTTGATCCACGGGGATGCCGATAAGTCTCACCTTGGGTGTTTGTAACATATTGCGAAGCAACAGGAATAGCACACGGAAACTACAGGTTCACTCGAATATTCATTCGTGTGGGTATAGGGATCAATATGGGTGTCCACGGTTCCGCTATTGATCATTGATCGGAAAGTGTTCCGGTCATGTCTATACTTCACCGAACCTATAGGGTCACATGCTTAAGGGTCATCTATCTGCTGAATACTAGAAAGGAGTCTGAGAGAAAGTCACCGGAAAAGTTTCGGAGACAACGGAATAGTTCCGGAGAAAACACCGGAAAAGTTTCGGTAAAACCGAAAAGTTGTTTCGGAGTAAACCATTAAGCCAAATAGGTTTCGCCACGCACCTGGAACTTTTTGGAGGTACCAGACTTATTCTGGGAACTTTTGGAATTTTTCCGGAGAGAAAAACCGGAAATGTTCTGGAGCAGCCGAAACTGCCCTGGTTGCTTTTCGCTGAAAAAAACATTGATCCGGAAATGTTTCGGAATATGTCTAGAATTATTTTAGTGGGTACTAGAAATGTTCTGGACCTACAGAAATATTTTTGGATTTAACGGTCACGAAAAAATATCTTCGTGAATAGTGAAAGTGTTTTTTGGGTTACTTTTTGGAAAGCCACCTTTTAGGGCTTTCCCAAAGCTTCTAGAAGGGATTACTTGGGGAGGAGCGAACCCCTTTTTTTGTGGGGGGGGGGCAAGGGGTGGCAGCCATGTGGAGCTAATCCACTTGCCTTCCTTTTATGCCCTTTATGCTCTTTATGTGAGACATAAAGTGTGCATGTTTTGGTATTTACATGTGCCAACCCTACCCCTTGGTTTTCCTATAAATAGAGGTGGAGAGGAGCTCTCCACACTCACTCCTTGCTCTCATACAAGTGCCATGCATGATCTGGCTTTCTCTCTCCCTCCCACGAAATAGTTTCATAGAGCCGAAAGGTTGTCTGGGTTCCGGTGGGAGCTAGTTCTGGACGGCGAAGCCCTGCTGGATAGATGACACCGTATGTGTGCAACCCCGTAGAGAGGTCATAGATTCGATCTTTTGCCCGAGGGGCTGTTCAAGGGTCCTCCCGAAGGGCTGTCCGAGTTACTATCCGAGATTCGGGGGTCCTCCGGAGGGCTGTCCAAGACACCGTCCGGGGGACTGTCTGACAGCCTCCCGAAGGGCTGTCCGAGGGACTGTCCGGGAAGCAGATGAGGGAGAATATCCTCGTGGTTGGGAGGTTGTAAATCCTAGCTGCGGGGATCTGCACCAACATTCTTCATCGACTCTACTTCCACTGCGCTACGAGTCGGTAATGATCAGATCAAAAACCTTGTATGCATCTCCATAGTGATCTTGGGCTTGTTCATAGTGCGGAATTTTTTTGTTTTTTGCTGCGTTCCCCTACAGACTTATACACTAGTGGAAAACGGGGCTTTAGTTCCGGTTGGCAACGGTCTTTACTCCCGGGTCACCAACTGGGACAACGAAATTGGGACTAAAGGCCCCCACCCTTTAGTCCCGGTTGGCCACAACCCGGGACTAAAGTCCATCCATGTGGCCGCGAGCGCGCGCTGGGGGCTGGAGGACCATTAGTCCCGGTTGGTGACACCAACCGGGACTAAGATCCCTCCACGTGGCCGCGATCTAGCGCCGGGACTAAGGATTTTGTGTTGGGGTTTTGGGTTTTAGGATTTAGGGTTTATTTTTCCTTTTCATTTTGTGTTTTCCATTCAATTCTTTTTCATTTCAAACATATTTTACGCTACTACATATTATACACGTTATGCATATATAATATAATTTCTCGTACGACCATACATATATCATATAATTTCTCATACGACCATACATATATATATATATACAATTTGGTATATACAATTTCTCCTAGAATTTGGAGATCATTACATGGAGGCATTAGCGGCAATGGTATTCTCCGCTTTCAGATATGACCTCCATAAGCAAAAATCCCGCAATTTCCTCTTGAATTGCTCGTATGCGGTTCTCTGGTAGGAGCTTCTCCCGCATCTCTTCCATCTTTAAAGAAGGATATCAATATGAATATATTAGTTGTGTGTATATATATTAGATCATCATAAAAAAATTGTGAATAGTGTTTATGTACCTGAATTTGTCTTACATCTCTGCGCCATTCGGTCGTCATGCGAATGTTCTCGCAAACGTAGTATGCACATAAATTAGTCCCCTGTTTCTGCCTCATGCACTTTGCGAGAATAGAATTCAATTAGATAATAATCAAGCATGATAATGGTATTGAAACTAGAATTATCGAGATGCGTGGACCTAGCTAGTACTACTTAATTACCTTGGGTCGTCGCCAACGGAGCTCCTGTTTCCATTCACCGACAACATCATTGATGAACCGTTTCCAAACCTTGCCCGGCAAAGAAAATGAATAAAGGAGTTATTAATTACTTGATATCAGGAAATGAACGAAAAAGGCCGATATAGTGCGATAATGATTGACATTACCTGTCGAGCATCCTAATCACGCTGGTGTATTCTCGAGGGTCTTTACCTAGTGAGTCCAGGGTTTCAACAGTTCCAGCGTCAACTTTAATGATTAGCAGGATCCAGTGGAACCTACGCACACGTTTATATAAGCAGGCATGCATAACTCATCAACTACACTTAACATCGAGTAAGCAAAATAGAATTTGTAGTACAAGACAGTAACACTCACTTGAAGTTGTAAGGAAATTGTGTTTCTGTTCTGGTATTTTGTGCCTTCATAAACCTTAGCAAGTTATCCTCTGAGTCTTTGGGGTGGTCTTGTATCATTTTTTCATTAATGATATATGGGTCAACGAACCCAATGCCATAGATTCCATCTCTTTTGCATTCGAGAATCTTCATTCTGCATAATAGCGTACAAAAGAATATAGTGAGGATAATTACAGGCAGTGAACAAGCTGAGTTAGAGACTTAAATTACAGAAAGAAATCACTTACAGACAATAGCAACTGATGATAGATTTGTCGAGTGAGTCTTGATTGAATAACTGAAAAAATTCTTCCAACTCAATGCATAGCTCATTTTCATAGAAGTAATGCTCTTCCTTGACTTTCACCATGAGCATCTCCCGCCCGTTGTTTACTTCTTTTATGTACCACTCGTGCAAACTTCGCATTTCTGTTGATAGATGCGGGACCTGCTCAGGTCTGACCAGAGTTTTCCCGGGGGCATATTGCCATGCTACATCAGCCACGGGAACTTCCTCGGTGCTTTGGAGTTGATCAACACTGATACCAATGTCTCTAGCAGCGTCCTCCATTACCTTATCGGTCATCACCTTGAGCGGGGGGATCGATTGCATTGCCTGTTCTCCGAGCTGGGGAACTGTTTTCCCGCTTTTATTACTACTTGTACGTCTCGACTACTGCATTTGTTCCTTATATGACTTCCTAATAGAGCGTTCATAGTCTGATGGCCTATTCTCCACATGTGCCGGGGGTCGCTCAAGAAAGTCCACAAAGTGCTCTATGGTTTTCGTAGGTATTATCTCCTTTGGCGGCGGGGGCGGTTTCGGTGCAAAATGGGACTTCACTTCAGAAACCACGACTCTTTTGGTTTCCTCATCAGTCATATCGTAAGTTAACTTCTTTTTGGCAAGAGGCTTATCGTTGGCTTTCTTCTTTATAGCTTTCTTCTGAATAGGACTATTCAACGGAGCGGTGGTCTTTCGCTTTTGGCCCTGCTGGGACATAGGGGGTGGAGTCGGCTGACGCGGCGGAGATCGATATGGACTCGCGCTGGGATCCCTCTCGAGGTGGGGTGGACATAGAGGTTTATTGCTACTCGGAGGAGTCGGTGGCCTTGGCGCCGAGTTTGGAAACACGATGCATTCCTTTCTCCATACAATGACACCATGTATGCCTTCTCCCAGTGTCTGCTCCCCTTCACGTCCAGGAATGTCAAGCTCTAGTGAGTCATATCCCGGTAGAACTTCATCCACCCCGACAGGAGCATAGCCAGCTGGAATCGGATTGCCATGGATGGTTGCTTCAGGTGCATTCGGTAAAGCAAAGCCGACCGCCACCTTCATGGATATGTTCTTCATTCTCTAGTGTAGCTCACAATTTGTCCTCTCTTTGATATCGTCCACGGGGTAGCGAGCCAGCAGTGCATCATCGGCCCGGACCCCCATGGAACCCACGCTGCTTTTCCACATAGATGGGACGGTACCATCCAATGCTGGATCTGCTTGCTCCTGCCGCGGAGATGCCCTTTGCTGGCTAATTTTGTCCAGTTGCTCCTGCTACCGCTTTAACAATGTTTCTATCTTCTGAAGCCGGTCTGCATCCTGCTTCTTTTTTCTCTGACGGCTTCTATAAGTTTCGTTCCACTCCGAAAACCACTAAACCCATGGAACAACGTCTTTGCCTCATGTTCGTCATCCATGTTCAGGATTCTTGAGGGCGTGTGTAAGCTCGTCGTTCTCTCTCTCGAGCGGGAACAACCCCTTTCGAGCATCTTCTATTGCTTGAAGTAAAGCGTCCGAGGCTGTTTTCAGTTCTGCCTTTTCAATAATCTGCCCTGTCGCTGGGTCCAACTGTCCCCCATGCGCATAAAACCAATGCTTGGACCTCTGGGGCCAATCCGCTGTAGCTGGAATGACCCCTTCAGCAAGCATCTTGGCCTCAGCTGCTTCCCACTTAGGCACGGCTCTCTTGTAGCTTCATCAGATTCCTTGTACTCCACAAATGCGTCCCAGTGATCTTTTATCTTCTCTAGTGCTCCAGTGAATTCTGGAGTCTTCTTTTTTGCCTTGACGTAGTCGCTGTATAATCTTTTCTTCCAGCTCTGGAATTGTGTGGCCATCTTCTTAAGAGCAAACTGCTTGACTTTCAACCGTTGGCCATCTGTGAGACCCTTTGGTAGGTTGAAATGTGACATGAGCGTATCCCAAAGCAAATTTTTCGATCTTTCGTCGACATAACTAACTCCTCGATCTACCTTTGGCTTATTCCATTCTCCAATGGTGATCGGGATGTTGTCCCTAACAATAACTCCGCATTGATTTATAAATCTACGGGCATTCTGTTCAGGAGCAATCGGTTCGCCATCTTCTGCGACTTCATCAATGTTGAACTTTATGTCATCGCCCAACTTTTTGGCCCAGCCTCGTACCCTTCTAGGAGATTTGCTCAATCCGGAGGGCTAAAAGAAGAAAGATTCATTAATATATATATATATATATATATATATATATATATATATATATATATACAAATCAATTAATACATCTAATGATCACCAAAGGCTTTAATATATATATACCACGCCGGACTTTGTTAATTGTCTAACATTTTCTTCGCCATCATTTTTTGTTTGCCCTTCGTCTCTTGGTTCTTGCTCAAGTCCCTCACCAGAGTCGTTTAGAAATTGTGAGCCATCATCTTGTTCATTCTCTTTGTTTTGGGAGGAGCGTATGATATCGAAGATCTCCTCTTCATGGTATCTGTCGCTATCATCCATAGCTTAACTAATCTGGAAAACAACATCAACATCAGGAAAATCTGGATCCAATTGGCCAAAAGGAAATGTTTGATTTGCCCTGCTCATTGGAAATAATTATGTGGCAGAATGTAAGAACATCACATGAATTTAGCCATGGCATCTATAGGCGATATCGAAATGCTCAAGGAGGTTTTGCTTGCCTGGAAGCTCTGCGGCAAAAGAGGGGTCGTCGGTGTAGCAGTCCTCGGTGGCTACATTAGTACCAGGATCTACCAGAGAGAAGAGGGGGAAGAAACAGATAAATACACGGCAATCATATGCAACACAGAGCATGAAAGCTAGAATGCAGTGCAGGGCTGCCTAAATGCATGTCTAAACCATATTAGTTATTTTAGGATTTACGTTGGAATTAATAACCGGTATATATGCACTATTCATCTACCGGAAACAGACGAAAAGTTGCAGGTTCACCTACGTAGTGGGTCCCGACATGGAAACGGACAGCACGGTCGGATTCGTGGGATTTTTCTAAACAACTTTCATGTAGAAAGTTTTCCTATCCGAGTTACGGATTATTCTCTACGAATTAGCGAAGTTTTAGGCATTTTTCTAAAAACCTGAGTTTTGTTATTAATTTTGAAAATACAAGCTAAAAATGCTAAGTGCACCCCAGGAGTCTAGTACAGTGACTGACTGGTGGGGCCGTTGACTGGCTGAGTCAGCAGGTCAGCCATTGACCCGTTGACCAGTCAACATGGTCAACAGGGCCACTAGGGGCCACGGTCAGCGAAACAGGGTGGGGCCCGCGTCCATCCACGTCAGCAGCCGGCGCCGGAGCTGCTCCGGTGAGCTCCAGACGCGGCGGCGCGACCCGATGAGCTTCGGGATTTTGTTGTAGGGGGCCAAAACGCGTGCTGCCGGGCACGTTCGATCGGCCTCTCCACCGCGCATCCAACGGAGGCAGCCGCGGGGCCTGGGGGCTCGGCAGAGGCACCGTACGCTGAGGTCAGCGGCAGCGGGGCTGCGGCCATGGCACGAGCAGCACGGGGAGCCAACTACGGGGCGGCAGCGCACTAGCGGAGGGGAAGGACAGGGGGAGAAGCTCACGTTGGGGTGCACGACGGCTGTCGACAACTTAGTTGCGCAGGCCAGCGGGGAATCATGGCAGAGAAGATGCAGCGGCCAGAGATGGGGACGAGGGCGAAACGGCGGCAGCAGGTGTCCCCGGCTCCTACCAGCGGTCGGGGAAGAAGAGGCACAGGCTGGCGGGACAGAGCGGCGGTGCGGATCGCCGAAGAACGACGATGGAACGGCGGTGAAATCCGACAGCCTGGCGGCGTGGTTCTGTTCCTTCTCCCGGGTGGTGGCTGGCACCTGGACCGGAATTTATATACCCGAGACCTTTAGTCCCGGCTCCAACCACGAACCGGGACTAAAGGCCAACCTTTTTCGGCGGCCAAAATTCCATGCGGGAACTGAAATCTTTAGTCCCGGTTGGTGGTTGCAACCGCGACTAAAGGTGTCTTTCAATTAATTTTCATTTTAAAGAAATTATTTGACAGATTGAATTTAATTCTTGTAAAATGCATAACAATTTGTAAACTAAACCAAATGAGTTGATTCAAATTTCTGTGGATTCATCTTGAAGATTTCTATCAACTAGTATCATTTTGACAGGAAGTTGCATAATTAATTTTGCACTTATTAATTAAATACAGTAATTGAAGACATTATTTTAAACTTTAAAAATTCAAAACTTCAGTTCTGTTAAGCCAAATGGAGCAAATAAGATGTCGAATTGTTTGTCTTAACATAACCTACACATTCATATTTTGTTTGGACATAATTGCATTGATTAACTCCTCTGTATAATTAAAATACTAAAAGGACAGGAATAATTCCTAGTTTTGAAAATTCATAACTTAATAAATATGATGTCAAATTGTTACAAAGATTCCAGAGTGGGACTCTCCAGCTATAAGTCCGGAAACTCACTAGAGAGAAAGTGATGACGGTGTTACACCCAAAACACATATATACCCTAACTCTTAGAAAGATTCCCTCTGGTTTGTCCGAAGTGGGACTTTCTAGCTATAAGTCCGGAAACTCACTAGAGAGAATGTGACGACGGTGAAGCCAGTCACATCCCAGAGTGGGATCTTGGGGTATAAAACTTTTTCTTCACGTATGTCCCTTGCTTATGATTGCGCCGTAACGATGGAGAATCTTCATCATTTAACAGGATGCTTGGGTCAGTGTTCACTGTGAAGGGAGGAATTTCATCAAATTTATTATAATCTTCTGACATGTCTGTCTTATCCTCCACTCTCACGATGTTTCTTTTCCCTGAAAGATCTATGTGGCACTTTGGCTCATCGTATGATGTATTCGCTTCCTTATCTTTTCTTTTTCTCAGTTTGATAGACATGTCCTTCACATAGAAAACCTGAGCCACATCATTGGCTAGGACGAATGGTTCATCTGTGTACCCAAGATTATTGAGATCCACTGTTGTCATTCCGTACTACGGGATTACCTTTACCCCGCCTCCTGTCAGATTGACCCATTTGCACCGACACAAAGGGACCTTAAAAGAAGGTCCATAGTCAAGTTCCCATATCTCCTCTATGTAACCATAATATGTGTCCTTTTTACTATTGTTGTTTGTTGCATCAAAGCAGACACCACTGTTTTGGTTGGTGCTCTTTTTATCTTGGGCGATCGTGTAAAATGTATTCCCATTTATCTCGTACCCTTGGAAAGTCAATATAGTCGAAGATGGTGACTTGTCCAACAAGTACAGCTGATCTCCAACAGTGGTGTTATTGATGATATGTGTTTGCCACCAACCGCCGAAAGTCGCCATGTCTGTACGTTTAATCCAGGAGTCAGACTGCTCCGGGTTCTTGGAGCATACAATATCCATGTGTTCCTTGATATACGGAGCCACCAAGGTGGAATTTTGTAGAACTGTGTAGTGTGCTTGAGTGAAAGAATGCCCGTCCATACTTATTACTGCTTTCTGTCCTAGCATGCCTTTTCCACTCAGTCTCCCCTCATGCCGCAATTGAGGAACACCAATCGGCTTAAGGTCAGGAATAAAGTCAACACAAAACTCAATAACCTCCACTGTTCCATAGCCCTTGGAGACGCTTCCTTCTGGCCTAGCACGGTTATGAACATATTTCTTTAAGACTCCCATGAACCTCTCAAAGGGGAACATATTGTGTAGAAATATAGGACCCAGAATGGTAATCTCTTTGACTAGGTGAACTAGGACGTGCGTCATAATATTGAAGAACGATGGTGGGAACACCAACTCGAAACTGACAAGACATTGGACCAAATCATTCTGTAACCTTAGTAGGATTTCTGGATAGATTACCTTCTGAGAAATTGAATTGAGGAATGCATATAGCTTCACAATGGCTAATCGAACATTTTCCGGTAGAAGCCCCCTCAATGCAACTGGAAGTAATTGCGTCATAATCACGTGGCACTCATGAGACTTTAGGTTTTGGATTTTTTTTCTCTTCCATATTTATTATTCCCTTTATATTCTACGAGAAGCCAGACGGGACCTTCATACTGTTCAGGCATTCCAAAAAGATTTCCTTCTCTTCTTTGGTAAGTGCATAGCTGGCCGGACCTTGATACTGCTTTGGATGCATGCCGTCTTTTTCGTTCATACGTTGTTGGCCCTCCCGTGCCTCCGGTGTATCTTTTGTCTTCCATACACGCCCAAGAAACCTAGCAGGTTCACGCAAAGATTCTTCGTCACGTGCATCACGTCGATTACAGAGCGGACCTCTAGGACATTCCAATAGGGTAGCTCCCAAAATATAGATTTCTTCTTCCACATGGGTGCGTGTCCGTTAGCGTCATTCGGAACAAATTGTCTGCCAGGACCCTTTCCAAAGATTACTTTTAAATCCTTGACCATATCAAATATATCATCACCAGTACGGTGGCCAGGCTTCTTCTGGTGATCTGCCTCACCTTTGAAATGCTTGCCTTTCTTTCTTAAGAGATGCCTGATCGGAAGAAATTGACGATGTCCCGGGTACACATTCTTCTTATATTTATCCAAATATATACTTTTAGTCTCATCTAAATAGTGCGTGCATGCATTGTATCCCTTGTTTGTCTGTCCTGAAAGGTTACTAAGAGAAGGCCAATCATTGATGGTTACAAACAGCAATGCTCGTAGGACAAATTCCTCCTGTTTGTGCTCATCCCACACACGTACACCTTTTATATCCGACAACTGTAAAAGTTCTTCAACTAATGGCCTTAGGTACACATCAATGTCGTTGTCGGGTTGCTTAGGGCCTTGAATGAGCACTGGCATCATAATGAACTTCTGCTTCATGCACAACCAAGGAGGAAGGTTATAGATACATAGAGTCACAGGCCAGGTGCTATGACTGCAGCTCTACTCCCCAAAAGGATTCATGCCATCAGTACTTAGACCAAACCATAAGTTCCTTGCGTCATCTGCAAAGTCCGGCCACTTTCTCTTGATTTTTCTCCACTGCGACCCATCAGCGGGTTGTCTCAACATCGCGTCTTTCTTACGGTCTTCTTTGTGCCATCGCAACAACTTGGCATGCTCTTTGTTTTGGAACAAACATTTCAACCGTGGTATTATAGGAGCATACCACATCACCTTGGCAGGAACCCTCTTCCTGGGGCACTCGCCCTCAACATCACCAGGGTCATCACGGCTGATCTTATAGCGCAATGCACCGCATACCGGGCATGCATTCAAATTCTCATACTCCTCACCGTGGTAGAGGATGCAGTCATTAGGGCATGCATGTATCTTCTGCACCTCTAATCCTAGAGGGCAGACAACCTTCTTTGCTTCGTACGTACAGTCTGGCAATTCGTTATCCTTTGGAAGCGTCTTCTTTATCATTTTCGGCAACTTTTCAAATCCCTTGTCAGATACACCATTCTCTACCTTCCATTGCAGCAATTCCAGTGTGGTACCATCTTTTTCTTGTCATCTTCGCAATTTGGGTACAACAATTTTTTGTGATCCTCTAACATGCGCTCCAACTTCAACCTCTCATTTTCACTTTCACAGTTTCTCTTTGCATCAACAATGGCCCGACCAAGATCATCAGCGGGCTCATCTGATGCCTCTTCTTCAGCTTCCCCCATTGTAGTACCATCGTATTCAGGGAACCTAGGATAGTTGTCATCATCCTCTTCTTCTTCATTGTCTTCCATTATAACCCCTCTTTCTCCGTGCTTGGTCCAACAGTTATAGCCGGACATGAAACCGGACTGAAGCAGGTGGCTGTGAAAGATTTTTTAGGTAGAGTAATCCTTATCATTCTTACAGACACCACATGGACAACACATAAAACCATTCCGCTTGTTTGCCTCAGCCACACACATAAAATTATGCAGGCCATTAATGAACTTGGGAGAGCGTCGGTCATCGTACATCCATTGCCGGCTCATCTTCATTACACAACATTGAAGTGACCAAATTAATACAAGTTCATCACATTAAAACCAAAGTAGAGTAGTGACCAAATGTTATTACTGCAAAAATATATACATAAAGTTCATACATACTTCTCATAAAACAACATACAACTATCTAAAGCATTTAAATGCAACAACAAATGCGATCAAAATAGCAACTAAGGTAATAATTGAGCCAACAGCATAATGATACCAAGCCTCTTTATTAATGGCATATTTTCTAATCTTTCTAATCTTCAACCGCATTGCATCCATCTTGATATTATGATCATCGACCACATCGACAACATACAACTCCAATTTCATCTTCTCTTCTTCAATTCTTTTCAATTTTTCTTTCAAATAATTGTTTTCTTTTTCAACTAAATTTAACTTCTCGACAAGAGGGTCGGTTGCAATTTGCGGTTCGCATACCTCCTAGATAAAAATATCTATGTTAACTTGATGGGCATAATTGTCATAAACATGAAATGAAACAAATAGTTCTAAAAGATAATATACCACATCCGAATCATAAACCGGACTAGGGCCGACGGGGACGGATATCAAAACCATGGCACTATATATAACAAACAATCATACAAGTAATAAAATTATACAAGTAACTATCTAAATCATACAAATAAGATTTATTTTTACAAAAAGGATAAGAACAAGAGGCTCACCAAGGTGGTGCCGGCGATGGGACGGCGCGGGTGATCGACGGCGGTGAGGACGGGGACGGGAAGGCACTAAGTAAACCACACCTACACATATGCAAACTAAGAAGTTAATTTGAGCTCAAATTGCATATAAATCAAATAAACTCCCAAATAATTACTCCCAAACTAAAACCCACAAATCACTATATTTATAGAGCATGAAACGAGCTAAACTAGCAATGAGAGATGAAAGGATGAAGTTGCTAACCTTTTAGAACCCTTGGATAGATGGGGTGCCTCCAATCTTGACAAATCTTGGCAAAAATGGAGGATGAACTCGAGCTTGGGGAAGGAAACAAAGAGGAGAGAAAGCTTGGAGTACTAGGGCTGGATGAAGCAGCTTTATATAGGGAAGACTTTAGTCCCGGTTGTTGATACCAACCGGGACTAAAGGTCTATCTTTAGTCCTGGTGGGTGATACCAACCGGGACTAAAGGGGCTCGCAGGGGCCCCAGCCTACCGCAACCCATTTAGTCCCAGTTGGTATCACCAACCGGGACTAGAGGTCCATTTGAACCGGGACTAATCCTGGCCGTGCCCCCGTCCGCTCCAAGCCGTTGGAACCGGGACTAATGCTCACATTAGTCCCGGGCCCAAACCCGGCCGGGACTAGTGCTCCGGATGAAAGGTCAGTTTTCTACTAGTGATACCCCCCGATATAATCCATAGCATCATTAAAATTAGCAAACTATGCAATAAAAAACCAAATCTGTCTAAAACAGAACAGTATGTAATGACAGAATAATTATCCATACTTCTGTAAGTGCAAAAATTATGAAAAATTAGGACAACGTAAACAATTTATATACCAATACTGTGTAAACATTTCAGCAATTGATCACATTCCAGTTCAGAATTACAACTCCAGCACTGGGCGCAAAGATTTCTGTTTCTACACAGCATCAATTCTACTATCATCTAAATCATCCCGAAGGCTTTACTTGTCACAAACACTAATTAAAAGATAAAAGCACAATCATTACATTAGAAATAATCATGTTGACTCACAAAACAAAAAATAAAAATAAAGTCAACTATTGGATTGTCTCCCAACAAGCTCTTTCTTTATAGCCATTAAGATAGGCTTGAGATTTCAATGATGCGCGCTTAAAAGGTAAGAATTGAAGCACAAAGAGAGCATCATATAGCATGAAACAAACACATTTAAGTTTATCATAATTCCTATGCATATGCATTTTTATAAAAAAAACAAACTATCAAGACAAGCAATATCTAGCATATGCAAATAGGAAAAATGAAGCATTAACAATTTGAACATCAAGAGAGGTAATTAAGTAACATGAAGATTTCTATAACCATTCTTTCCTCTCCCAAAATAATTACATGTAGGATCACAATCAAATTCAATAATATAGCTATCATATAAAATATTCTCTCCATGATCCACATGCATGCAAGTTTTATAATCTTCCAAGATAGTGGGATTAACATCAACTAAAGTCATGACCTCTCCAAACCCACTTCTATAAAAAAAATCATAAGATTGATTGTTCTCCAAAATAGTGGGATTTTCTAAAGTTTACACTCTTCCAAACCCACTTTTAATATTCATAGCATTATGATCATCACCCCAATCATGATCATTATAATAAGTATTAGGCATAACAAAATCACCATAAAAAATACCTACAAACATAGTGTAGATAGTTTCTCGCAATTTTATTGCATTAGAAACATAGAAAGATGGAGATGTAGTTCATTTCTCATAATAATTGGAAGTAGCGGTAGCAAGAACATGCATATTATATCCATTAAAATCATCATGTATAATGGTAAAACACATCCCATCTATATAATCCTTAATAAGTGCAAAGTTCTGTGACATAGTGTTGTTAGGAGAATTCAAAAAGATAATAGGACTATCGAGTGTGGGTGCAATAGCAATAATTTCATTTTTAACATAAGGAACTATAGCAAGTTCATCTCCATAAGCAGCATTAATATTGGCATCATGGCCACAAGCATAGCAAGCATCAAATTCATCGAGAAGGGATATTTCAACCGAATCAACGGTATCATAACAATTATCTATAGATTCTTGCAAATTATTAGTCTCTTCTTGGGCAGCAGAGATTTTCTTAATATAATATTTAATATAGGCATTAGAATCATAATTTTCATAGCAATCTTTAAGTATGGCATAATTTTCAGATTCGTAGGGAGTAGCATCATACTTTTCAATAAAAGAAGCAATTTCATAGGCACCCTTAAATGAAACAAATTCTTTGATTTGTTCAATATCATAGTAATCATAAACACCCCTGGCATAAGAAGATAAGATTTCATTATCATTAAACTCACATTGGTAGGGAAGGTGTTTTTTAGGGTTCTTTCCAGAACAAGAAGTAAAATCATAATATTCGCATAAATTCCAAGCATAGCATTCCAATCTAGATATTTGATCCCATAAGTGTCCCCCCTTTTCAGACAAGTGATGATGCACAAAATAAGCATGCTCATCTAATGATTTTCCCTCAACTAGGCTAGTTGGGGTTTCAGCACGAGCACAAATGGATCGAAGATGACCCAAGTAGAAACCTTTAAGTGACTCCATAAATTTATTATTGCTTTCCTTTTATTTCCTTGAGTCAACATGAAAGGTAGTACAAATAAAGCAAGCACATAAGGTGTGTGTGTGTAGGTACCTTGAGTTGTTTGATGAAGTCTCCCTAGCAACTGCGCAAGAAATTCCATTGCTACTTGTGATAGGCGTTGGGATTTCCCTGAAGAGGAAGGGTGAAGTAGTATTGTGGCAGAAAGTATTTCCCTCAATTAAGAACCAAGGTTTATCGAACCAATAGGAGATCCACGCTAACGACCTTTAGCAGTACCTACACACACAAAAACAAAATACTTGCATCCAACGTGGGCAAGAGGGTTGTCAATCCCCTTGTACTCGTTAATTGCAAGAATCAATTCTGATAGTGGGAGATATATAAATTGCAAAACTAAATAAATTGCAGCAAGGTATTTAGGGTTTTAGCAATATGATTTAGATGGACCCGAGGGCCATAGCTTTCACTACAGGCATGTCTCTCAAGAACATAGCAACGGTGGGTACACAAATTACTGTTGGGCAATTGATAGAAAAGTGCATAGTTATGATGTTATTCATGGCATGATCAGTACACACTAGTAGAAAACAGGGCTTTGGTTGAGGCAGGATAAGGGTATTAATCCCGGTTCACTCACGAACCGAGACCAAAGGTGGCATTAGTCCCGGTTCATGAGGCGCAGGCATCAGTCCCGGTTCGAACGGGACCTTTAGTCCCGGTTGGAGACACCAACCGGGACTAAAGGGTCTGCGACCGGCCTCGAACGGTGCCAGCCCCTTTAGTCCCGGTTGGTATCTCCAACCAGGACTAAAGGCCCCCCCCCCCTAGTCCCGGTTGGAGATACCAACCGGGACTGGAAAAAAAAATTTCAAAAATTTTTTTTTTCAAATTTTTTTCCCAGCCTTTTAGTCCCGGTTGGTGTCTTCAATCGGGACTAAAAGTCTATCTTTAGTCCCGGTTGGAGATACCAACCGGGACTAAAGGGGGGGGGGCCTAAACCTTAAACCCCTTTACCACATTAATGTTAGAAAAATCATCACTAAATCATTGTAATTCAGAAAAATACAATTAATATATCAAAATTTGCAGAAAAAAAAGTTTTGTCCGATGAAACAACAAGTTTTCCGTTTCGACAAATTTTTAAAATCATCAAATTCCAAAGGGAAAATATAGTTTTTGGATGTTTTAGACGTTTTTAGGGTTTAGGGCTAGGGTTTAGATTTCTAAGTTTAGGGTTATGTTTTAGAGTTTGACCCATTAATGTTTATTGTTTAGAATAGAGTTTCGGACGTTTTAAGTCCCGGGTTTAGGGTTTTCAGAGTTCATTTGTAGTGCTTTTCAATTTCAGGATAATTTAGCTCAAAAAATCATTAAATGCATGAAAAAATAGCAAATAAAGTCAAAAAAGGTTGAAATTTAAGGATGTGGCTTTGAATGGTTCATATTGAACACACAAAAATTCTGGTGTTGAAATAAGATTAAAAAAATGAAATGTCTTTGTAACAGCTGAGTTTTCGTCTGAAACCCTGTTACTTCGAAAGAGATGGTCCAGTTTGTACACAAAGTGCATCCAGTTTTTGCCATAACCCTCTCAACTTTTTCGCACAAGCTATTTGGGTGAAATGATGATACCATGCCAGGTTTCAACCTTTTCAGAGTTCATTTGTAGTGCTTTTCAATTTCGGGCTAATTTAGCTCAAAAAAATCATTAAATGCATGAAAAATAGCAAATGAAGTCAGAAATGATTGAAATTTGAGGATGTGGCTTTGAATTGTTCATATTGAACACACAAAAATTCTTCAGTTAATATAAGTTTAAAAAAATGAAATGTGGTCAAACTCTGGTCAAACAGTGGTCAAACAGTGGTCAAACTACTAAATAATTATTGTTTTTTTAGAATAATACTTTCAAACTCAAATGGTGAAGCGTGTAACAGCATGGTCACATTTTTTTGATAATAATGGATATATTATTTGTCGAATTTCGATTTACAGATTTAAAGATATTAATTATGCCATATTAAATGAATAAACAGAATAATAATAATAATAATATTACTTGTTTTATTTTCATTGAAATTCAATATTATTATTACTTATTTTATTTTGAAATTTTTGTATTATTTTGGATTTTTTGATATTTTTTTTGTTTTTTGAGAATTTTTTATTTTTTTGAATTTTTTTCATTTTTTTGAAGTATTTTTTAGTTTTTAAATTAATCATTGTCATTTGTTAATCATTGTTGTTTATTTTAATAATTGTTTGGAATTCAAAAAATTAAATCATGTGACATCAAGACCTAAGGGATAACAGGATTGATAGCTTACTATTGTCAGGAAAACAACAAGTGCAGACTTGGAAACTAGGGGAAATAGAACCTGAAAGTTAAGCGTGCTGGGGCTAGAGTAGTGAGATGATGGGTGACCGGCCGGGAAGTTAGACGATTTGGAATGAGTGCTGATTAGAGATTAGAGATTAAATTCTGAAGGAGTGAGGAGGTGTGATTAGAGATTAAATTGTCAAATAATTCAAAGATTTGAAAATCGGAAAAAAAATAAAAAAAAATTGAAATTTTTTTTTGAAGAAATTCCTTTAGTCCCGGTTGGTAACACCAACCGGGACTAAAGGTCCTCCAGCCCCTGCCCAGCCAGCGGCCACGTGGAGGGCCTTTAGTCCCGGTTCGTAACAGAACCGGGACTAAAGGGGGGGACCTTTAGTCCCGACCCTTTAGTCCCGGTTCCAGAACCGGGACTAAAGGCCCATTTTCTACTAGTGACATAGGCATTACGTCCGTGACAAGTAGATCGTTAAACTTACTAACGCCTACTACTATTACTCCACTTCGAGAGCGCTTCTATGCTTGCCTCTCTAGGTATTAATTTCATGACAAACAGAGTAATGCATGAAGTATGATGACATAATGTAGACAGAATAAAACCAATCAATATGATCAAACCCCGTCGTTTTATCCTTAGTAGCAACAATACAAATACGTGCCTAACTACTCCTCCTGTCACATAGTGAGGACACCGCAAGATTGAACCTACCACAAAGTACCTCTCCCACTGAAGATAAATCAATCTAGTTGGCCAAACCAAACAGATAGATCGGAGAGCAATACAAAGTTATAACAATCACACAAAATAAAGTTCAGAAATAACTCAATTACTTTCAATGAACAATCTGATCATAAACCCACAATTCATCGGATCCCAACAAAGGCACCGCAAAAGATTACATCGAATCGATCTCCGCAGAGAACATTCTATTGAAGATCAAAAAGAGAGAGAGAGAGAGCCAACCCTTAGGTCCTGTGGGGAACTACTCACACATCATCATGGAGGCAGCAAGGTTGATGAAGAAGACATCCGTGATCGATTCCCCCTCCGGCAGATTACCAGAAAAGGCCTCCAGATGGGATCGTGGAAGAGCAGAGGCTTGCGGCGGCGGAAGAACCTATAGGACCTATGTGTGCAATAGCTAGATGTCATTCTCTCTCTTTTTTTGATCTTCAATACAATTGTCTCTTCAGAGATCTATTCGATGTAATTTTCGCGGTGTGTTTGTTGGGATCCGATGAATTGTGGATTTTTTATCAGATTATTCATTGAAAGTATTTGAATCTTTTGGAGATCTATTTATGCGTGATTCTATAGCTATGTATGCTTTTCGATCTATGAGTTTTATTTGGCCAAGATAATGAGTAGATCTTCAGAGGGAGTGGTGCATAGTAGTGGGTTCAATCTTGCTTAAAGCGTTACTCTGTGTCAGGAGGGGTTGCAAGGCATGTATTGTATTGTTGCTACTAAGGATAAAACGACAGTGTTTGAACATATTGCTTGGTCTTACTTTGTCTACATTATGTCATCTTGCTTAAAGTGTTACTCTGTTTGTCATGAACTTAATACTTTGAGATGCATGCTAGATAGCGGTCTTGGGGTGGAGTAATAGTAGTACATGTAGTTGGATTGATGGTTTACTTGTTAAGAACGTAATGCCTATGTGAATCATGCCATGAAGAATCATAATCATAACTATGCGCAATTCTGTCAATTGCCCAATAGTAATTTGTTTACCCACCAATGCTATGTTTATGAGACAGATGCCTCTAGTGAACCTATGGCCCCGGGTCCATTCTCCATTATTACTTAAAACCTAAAATGGCTCGTTGTTTTTATTTTATTTTAATTGCATACCTATCACTGTTAGATTTAATCCTTGCAATTGGCGAGAACAAGGGGATTGACAACCTCTTACCTTCGTTGGGTGCAAGCACTTGCTTTGTGTGTGTGCTGTTACCGTTCACATTGTTTGTGTGGCGTCTCATATTGGTTCTATAAACCTTGGTTCTTAACTGAGGGAAATACTATCTAAAACTATACTACATCACCCTTCCTCTTCGGGGAATCCCAACACTACCACAAATAGTAGAAGAATTTCTAGCGCCGTTGCCGGGGAGGCTTCACCAAACAATCCAGGTGCCTTCACACACATTTATCAATTCGCTTGTTTTTACTTTCTTTGTCATTTGCCTTCTATTTTTCATCTCCCTCCTCCTTCTCTAAAAACCAAAAATACCAAAAAAAATGTGTTGCTATCTTTGCCTGAGTTGTTATCATGTCTGATCTTGAAGAAGTTATTGGTGACAGTGCATGTGAAGATAGTCCTAGCGAAACTCATGAGGAAAAACCCGAATTACCCAATCTTGATAATGAACCTCTTTCAACTTGGAAAACAAAAAATTTATTTTGGGGAGTGGAAATATCATTGGAAAGAGTGTTATCCAAGAATTCTTTACATGCTCGGGTGCTATACCATCAAGTGGGGGATCTATTCTTAAAAGAACAAATAGTTATTTGGATGCTATTTCTATGCTTGTTCTTAAACTTGAAAGAAAAATTGTTCATACTCACCCCACTTTGCAAAGGTTGTTCTTTGAACTTCCTATTATTAATGATCCTAGGGCTGAAAAGTTGGCTACTATTATCCTTATGAATGAATTCGATTGCATAATTCAAGAAGCTAGAGATATCTTTGAGTTTTATGAAATGAACTATGAATGCCCCCTAATAGAAGAAGTTCTCGATTGTCAAGATGGCATGCGTAGAGTAGCATCTAAGGATTATCAAGCTTTTGGGGAGCATGCTAGAAAAAGAGTTCCAAATTTGGCTTTGATTCAACATTTGTTTAATAGCACCAATAATAAATATGATTGGATTGTTAGATGAAATCATCAAGGATTCAAGGAAGAATGCTTTAAGGATGCTAGAATTCCTATAGGTGATGAATTTACACACATATGATGAGAGTATTTATAAGGAATTTTTTAAGGATGACAATATGTGATACTATGCATTATGCCTAGCTAGGGGCATTAAACAATAGCGCTTGTTGGGAGGCAACCCAATAGTTATCTTTATTTTTTCCCTTCTATTTTTGTATGTCAGCATGATTATTGCTACTGTAGTAATTATGTTTATATCTTTGCTTTTGATTTTTGTGCCAAGTTAAGCCTTTAGGTTGATGTGGATGATTGTTGATTTCATCCTGTGCGGAAATAGAAAGTTTGGTGTCCAGTATACGAATTTTCATTCTGTACTGCAGAGCGATCAATTGCTGAAATTTTTACACAGTATTGGGCTACAAATTGTTTATGTTTTCCTTACGTTTCAGAATTTTTGGAGTTACATAAGTATGACTAAAAATTGCATCATTATGTACTGTTATGTTTTAAACAGATTCTGTTTTTATTGCATAGTGAGCTTATTTTAAAGTTTCTATGGATTGTATCAGGGGGTCTAAGTCATGGAGATAATAGAATACAGTAGGTATTGTGTAAAAACAATTATGAATATATCTTTGACAATACCTAAGTTAATGATTTATTTTATTATACTAATGGATCTCATGAGGTTTTGTTAAGTTTTGTCTGGCTGAAGTTTTCAAGTTTTCGGTGAGATAACAATGGAAGAGAGAATAAGGAGCGGCAAGAGCCTAAGCTTGGGGATTCCCAAGGCACCCCAAGGTAATATTCAAGAAAGATCCACGCATCTAAGCTTGGGGATGCCTTGGAAAGCATCCCCACTTTTCTCTTCAATCTATCGGTAATATCACTTGGAGCTATATTTTTATTCGTCACATGATATGTGTTTGGCTTGGAGCGTCATGTGTTTTTGTTTTATTTGTTTGCTTGTTTCCACAATCATTGTTTCCTGATCACACCAATTATGAGAGAAACATATTCATCACAGTTTATAGAATGCTCATTCAACTTCACTTATATCTTTTGAGTTGAGGCAATTGCTCATGTTCTTCACTTATATCTTTTGAGCATGGGCATACATATATTTTATAGAAATCATTTTCACTCTCTTGCTTCACTTATATCCTTTTGAGAGTTAAATAGGTAGTGGTAATTTGCATGAGTTATATTTTTATATTTTTAGTCCAAGAATAATAGGTATACAAAGGTGGTATAATAAAAACTTGCATGAAAGATCACTGAATATGATGTGTTTGATTTCTTGCAATAGTTTTGCGATATTGAGGTGGTAATATATAGGTGTACTAGTGGATAATCTTGGTTTAGTAAATAATATAGGTGTTAAGGTATGTGAATCCCTATTCATTAAAGTGTCGGTTTGGGCATAGCTAGGAAGTTGGAGCATGATTTATTCTTGATTGATATCTTTTGTGTTGTCCGATCGGGGGCGCGCGATGGTTAACTCCTCCCAACCTCCTCCCTTGGGGCATGCGATTCTTGCTTTGCTTTGAGGGCTACTAGGCTTTCACCATAAATACTTGAGTTCTTTATGACTAATGTGAGTTTTTGGACAATAAGCACTTCCACCTATCCATATTTGCTAGCCTCTTCGACATCATTCATTGCCCGTTCTCACCTCGAGACTTGGAGCAAACTTCGTCGGTGCATCCAAACCCCGTGATATGATATGCTCTATCACACATAAGCCTTATGTGTCCTTCCTTAAAACATCCACCATACCTATCTATTATGGCATTGCCATAGCCATTCCATGATATATTACCATACAACTTCCACCGTTATTATTTACATGACTTGAGAATTCACTGTCATATTGCTTTGCATTATCATATAGAGCTGACATGATATTTTGTGGCAAAGACACTGTTCATCATTGTTATACATGTTACTCTAGATCATTGCACATCCTGGTACACCGCCAAAGGCATCCATATGTAGTCATATTTTTTAGTTTATCGAGTTGTAAGTAAATTAAAGTGTGATGATCATCATTATTAGAGCATTTTCCCAATGAGGAGAAGAATGGTGGAGACTTATGAGTCCTCAAAAAAGTGGGGATGAGGTCCGTGAGACTGTTCTAAAAAAATGAGAGAAAAAGAGGGAAGGGGCAATGCTACTATCCTTTTACCACACTCGTGCTTCAGAGTAGCACCTTGAACTTCATATAGAGAGTCTCCATGATTTTCACCTTCATATACTAGTGGTATTTTTACATTATAGAACTTGATGGCTCCATATTTTACGCATCTTTAGAGCTCATTTGTTACACATTATCTCTGTATATCAAGTTATATCATGTTCCATTGAGCCAATTATATGTCCATATGCATGATTTCCAGTTTTTATTCTTTTCACCGCGAGCATTGCATAATCTTTATTCTTCGTTAGTTTTTAATAGCTTTCTTGGTCTTTGTGTGTCTTGTAGGTGAGATCGACTTACCATGCACTTAGCATGATGAAAGGAGTACCAATGGTGGACATCCAAGACCCCAGACTTAGCCATTTCAAAGAAGGAAAAGGTCATTTTTCGAAAGTTCTCCAAATGAAGATCTAAAATCAGAATGGATCAGCGTCGTTCATATGAATCCAAAGAGCCCAAGAACGTCAAATTCTGAGTTCGTATGAAAAAATGCCGGCCGTTTTACCAGAGAGGAGCAGAACCAAAGACGACGTTCCATGCGACCGTGGCTGGCCGTATGGACACTTGTATGGAGCCCAGACATCACCGCAAGTTGCCTCTCATGACGGAATTCTTCGTGGATTTCATCCCCGTTTACACCTACAACTTCCTTGGCCTTCAAGGGATCTTTTGGGAGAGGATTGGGCTCATCTAGAGCCCTTGGATCAAAGGGGAGATGCCACATCAAGGGAGGAGGCATTGGGAGAGCTATTATATATTCACCTTCAACCCTAGCCGCCTCCATCACGCCTCATTCATCATCTCATCTCCACGTCCAACCGCCATCCACATTAGGAACACCATTGTTGCAACCAAGAGGGAGACCGCCAGGGAGCCGCCGCCGGCAGGGCGCGGCCTTGGGATGTCGCCGCTGCGCCATTACCACCATCATCCGCCACCGCGCCGCCTCCATCATCATCACCATCATCACCCCTTCTGCCTCGTCCATCACAGTCTCCGTGATGGGTTCTAACAACTCTTGAACTCTTCTTTATGTGATGTTATTTGAGTAATTGTTGGCTATGGGTCGGTCAATTAGTAAGTAGTTATTTGATATGTGTTGTCTAATTATGTCTGTTGCTTCGTGTTGCTTATTTACCTTTGGTAATTTAGTGATGGAAGATGTCATATCCATCGGCGTAGTTGGCGACATCCAACTCCTCAGGTCACACATGAAGTACATAGATGGCTGTGGAAACCGACAGACATGTGATGTGACAGGCGCGGACATCTTAAGGGGAACACAATTGTTCTAGGAGCACGGTTGTCCATAGAACCTAATGCCTTCGTCTAGTTATCTACTACAGGTATCGGACAAGAAGAAGGATGATTGAGTTATCTCAACATAGTGCGTCTTGAGGGATAATGCTATGTGAGGGACCGCTCACCAGAAGTAGACCACCGTATCCTATAATGCGGGTACTAACTTAGTAACAACGTGGCATAGTCGTAAAACCGAACTTCATTTTGCACCCGTCCTAAACGAGGCCGTACCTAGATGCCAACAATCTCATCTAAAACATCACATACTTCTCATAGTTTATTTCCTCTGTTTTGTTTAGTATTTATTTTCCATTCTCTTTAGTACTTAGTTTAATTCTACCCTTCTCCGTTCCCTACCAACATACTTAAGTGAGCTATTTCCAAACTCCAGTTTGGGTGTGAGCGTAGTTGTGTTAAGTGACAACACAGCTGCGGGGATTGTGGTGCCATCCTATTCACTCCTTGTGGGATCGACAAACCTTACTTATCACGAAATTGCTACATAGCCCTATGCACTTGCACGCCATCAAGCTTTTTCTGGCGCCGTTGCCGGGGAGATAGCGCTTGGCTATTACTTTCCCATTCACATTTAGTTTACTTTTGTTTGTTGCAAAATTCTTCTTACCATGTCTTCTGAGATGTTTATGCAGGAAAAGCTGAAATCTGCGAGGAAGGACAAGAGAAACACAGAACCACCTTTGGCTATCAATAATGAGAAGATAAAAGAATGGATAGAACTACTGAATGAATGGTCACCAATTACATGCGATGAGTACTTTGTAACGCGCAATGATTGTAAAACCGAAGGGCCCTACACTTATCAATGTAAGTACAATGTTGATCCTATACTAGCAAATTATAATAGGGGTGATAAATGCAATGCTAGTATTGAAGTTCTTCAGTTAGTACTTTATTATGGTGCCGACGAAGTTTTACATTATATGGGAGATGCATGGATAAATGATATGGTGCTTGATAGCGCTTATAGAAAATTGCATCCTATTTACCCTGCTTGCAAAGATAATTTCCGCAATAATGCTTTGGTTATGACTATTCCGGAGAGGTTAGCCACCTCAAAAGAAATGAGCCTTTTGCATGATCTGTGGAAGGATGAAGAAAAGGATGCACATGATGAGCAAACAACACCCCTAGATGAATGGTTGCCAGAAATGGTAAGAGACCATGTATCAAATTTATGTCAAACAAACTTTCAACAAAATGATGGGGATCATGAAGAACAAATTATCATGGATGAACAAGTGTGCCTAGAAGAAGAAAGCCTCGTGGAAGAAGAAGTGGAGGAAAGCCCACCTCCCACTCTTAAGAGTAAATTTTTGTGCACACTCAGTGAGTTCTTCGATGATGCAAATCTCAAGAATAGCATAAATTCTATGAATACATTAGAACTGCTAGAATTTTTAAATACATGCACATATATGCTATGTTCTATGTATGAAGTTTCTTGTAGATGTTGCTGGTCTCTGAAACATCTTGACTTCCAATGCATAAAAACCTATGATGAGGTGGTAGCACACTACAACAGTAGTAAGAATGCCACCGTGGAAATCATGCGGTATGTGTTAAGCACAAGTGCATGGAAATTATCTGCGGAGATCGAAGCTGTTGAAGCTCGTTGGAAAGTTGAAATTCTTGACTGGATGCATTCTTTGGTGGATTCCATCAATTATTATTGTCAAGAATATCTTTCCGATAAAAAAGATACTAACATGCAGGAACAAATGTATGATGATGACTCTAGTTTGGATGAACTTGAAGCTAATGAACTTGACTTGCTAGATTGTCACCCTCTGGTCGAGACGACTGTTAGCAATAGTGATAAACTAGCGGAGGAGAATACTTTAGATTTACCTATGCTAATGTCCACTATGCTTTGTTGGACGATCTTCTTATGTAGGGGAAATCATTAGGGAGTGTTGACCAACCCACTCCAAACAAAGAATTTTATGAAGTGTTCCCCTACGAAGGTAGCCAAGGTAATCTCTTAAAGTTTCTACATCAGTTTCTGACACCTCTCATTGCAAAACTATAAGAAGACATGCCTACCTCGTTCGGTGCATCGATTCTCGCTTGAGAGCCAGAACCTCTTTTCCTACATGATGCCGATGCACCGTAAGCATGTACTACTCTGACCGCACTCTGCTATGAGGTGCTCCAAACCCCAATCAGAGTCAGGTCTCACGCTCGGGGTTGATATCCCTTGCGATCCGGGTGGATGATTGATACGTCTCCAACATATCTATAATTTTTTATTGTTACGTGCTATTATATTATCAATCTTGGATGTTTATTATGCATTTATATGCTATTTCATATCATTTTATGGGACTAACCTATTAACCCAGTGCCCAGTGCCAGTTGTTGTTTTCTGCTTGTTTTCGGTTTTCCAGGAAATCAGTACCAAACGATGTCCAAATGCCACGAAACTTTTTGTTGATTTTTTTCTGGACAAAAGAGACCCTGGGAGCTTCGGGAGAGGACCAGATGACAGAAACTTGGGCCACAAGGGCCGCGCCCTGGTAGCTTGTGGGCCCGTGTTACCTCCATTTGACCTAATTCCAAGAATATTAATTATCTAAAATCAGGAAACCAACAGAGAGCCAGCCAAAACACCTTTTCCGCCGCTGCAAGTCTCTGTTTCTTCAAGATCCCATCTGGGGACCTTTTTTGGTACTCTGCCGGAGGTGGATTGGATCACGGAGGGCCTCTACATCAACCTTGCTACCCTTTCGATGATGCGTGAGTAGTTCACCACAGACCTACGGGTCCATAGCTAGCAGCTAGATGGCTTCTTCTCTCTCTTTGATCTTCAATACAATGTTCTTCTCGATCTTCTTGGAGAACTATCCGATGTAATTCTTCTTTGCGGTGTGTTTGTTGGGATCCAATGAATTGTGGGTTTATGATCAGATTGTTCATGAATATTATTTGAGTCATCTCTGAATTTCTTATATTCATGATTGCTATAGCTTTGTATTTCTCTTCGATCTATCGGTTTGGTTTGGCCAACAAGATTGATTTATCTTGCAATGGGAGAGGTGCATTGTGATGGGTTCGGTCTTGCGTTGCTCAATCCCAGTGATAGAAGGGGACATGACACGTATTGTATCACTGCCATTAAGGGTAAAACAATGGGGTTTATTCATATTGCTTGAGTTTACTTTTTCTACAGCATGTCATCTTGCTTAAGGCGTTACTCCGTTCTTATGAACTTAATACTCTAGATGCATGCTGGATAGCGGTCGATGGGTGGAGTAATAGTAGTAGATGCAGGCAGGAGTTGGTCTACTTGTCTCGGACGTGATGCCTATATATGATCATTGCCTTGAATATCGTCATAACTATGCTCTTTTCTATCAATTGCCCAACAGTAATTTGTTTCAAGAGAGAAGCCTCTAGTGAAAACTATGGCCCCTGGGTCTATTTTCCATCATATATAAACAAAAACATCTTGCTGCAATTAATTTACTTTTGTGTTTTACTTTATTAATCTACCACTACGAGATTTGATCTTTGCAATTAACCGCCGAGGGATTGACATCCCCTTATTTTGCGTTGGGTGCAAGTATTTGGCTTTCGTGTGTGTAGGTGCTGCTAACGAGGTCGTGCATGTGTCTCCTACTGGATTGATAACCTTGGTTCTTAACTGAGGGAAATACTTATCTCTATTGTACTGCATCTCCTTTCCTCTTCAAGGATTTTACCGAACCAGATTACAAGTAGCAGGAAGAATTTCTGGCACCGTTGCCAGGGAGATATCACCATAACCTATCAGGTACGTGCACGCAAACTATCATCTACTAGCATTTACTTTATTTGCCATTTGCCTCTCGTTTTGATCTCTCCCACTTCTAAAACAATTTTACAAAAAATACAAAAATATTTTTCGTTTGCCTTTTTATTCGTTTGCTTACTTGCTTTTATTGCCTTCACGTGCACACTAAAAAAACAGAAAGTAAAAGTAAAGACATATGGGTCCTCATCCACTTGCTAATCTTTTCAAAAGATCTAATTATGTTGAACCAATTGCTAGTGAGTTGAGTGCACTTGATTTTCTCTATGAAGTTTTGCTTGAAAATCGTGAATCTGAAAATTGTGATGAAGTGTTAAAAGAAGAAATTTATAAAGTGATTCATGATATCTCCTCGAATGAAAAGCATGATTGCAATAATGTTACTATAAATTCTATTAATGTCAATTGTGTTAATGATATGCAAAACTACAAGTTTGGTGATGATGAATTTGTTATGTCCGCTACTTATTGTAATGATCATGATTGGGATGATAATGCTTCCTATGATTTTGAAAATCTATTTAAGCCTGAAGATGAATATGATATTGATAATAATGTTTGCAATAATATTGAAAGTGGGATTGGGAGAGTGTCAACTCTAGGTAAAAAGAATCCCACATATTCGGAGAGTGTTCAATCTTATGACATTTTTTATGAAAGTGGGTTCGGAGAGGTCATGACTTTAGTTGATGATAATCCCACTATTTTGGAAGAGTGTCAACTTTGCATGCATGTGGATCATGTAGAGAATATGTTATGTGATTGTTATATTATTGAATTTGAATATGATCCTACATGTAATTATTATGAGAGAGGAAAATATAGTTGTAGAAATTTTCATGTTACTAAATTACCTCTCATTATGTTGAGATTGTCAATGTTTTATTCTTCTTCCTTGCATATGCTAGGTTTTGCTTGCCTTGATAATTTGTTTGCTTATAAAATGCCTATGCATAGAAAGTATGTTAGACTTAAATTTGTTTGTCACATGTTTTATGATGCTCCCTTTGTGTTTCAATTATTATCTTTCATGTGAGCATCGATAAAATCTCAAGCCTATCTTAATGGCTACAAAGAAAGAGCTTGTTGGGAGACAACCCAATAGTTATCTTTTTCTATTATTTGAGTTTGTGCACAATTATGCCTTTGTTATGATTGTGTTTTTGTGTCTTAATTAGTGTTTGTGCAAAGTAAAGCCATTAGGATGATGCGGGATAATAGTTGCTTTGATTCTGTGAAAAACAAAAACTTTTACGCTCAGTCCAGAAAATTCTAAAAATCACTGGAACGTGTTTTAGCTCTGAATTTTTTCACATGATTGATATACAAATTGTCCACGTTATCCTAATTGTTCAGAATTTTTGGAGGTTCAGAAGTATGGGTTTTATTCAGATTGCTACAGACTGTTCTGTTTTTGACAGATTCTGTTTTCGTTGCGTAGTTTGCTTGTTTTGATGAAACTGTGGTTCGTATCGGGGGGTATGAGTCATGGAGAAGTTAGAATACAGTAGCTATTATGCAATTATAAAATATGAATTGGTTCATAATAGTACCTATGGTTTGTGATTTGGTTATTATACTAACGGATCTCACGAAGGTTTTGTTGAGTTTTGTGTGCTGAAGTTTTCAAGTTTTGAGTATGATCATGATGGATGAAGTAATAAGGAGTGGCAAGAGCCTAAGCTTGCGGATGCCCGAGGCACCCCAAGATAATATTTAAAGAGACTCAAGCGTTAAAGCTTGGGGATGCCCCCGAGTGGCATCCCCTCTTTCTTCTACCAACCATCGGTAACTTACTTGGAGCTATATTTTTATTCACCACATGATATGAGTTTTGCTTGGAGCGTCGTGTATTATAGTGGTCTTTTGCTTGTTTGATTTTTAGTTTGCCACAATCATCCCTTGCTGGACACACCTTTTTAGAGAGACGTGCATTCATTCGTGATTTGTTAGAATACTCCTTGAGCTTCACTTATATCTTTTGAGCTAGGCAGTTGCTCTCATGCTTCACTTATATCTTTTAGAGCACGGCGGTGGTTATATTTTAAAGAAATAGTTCCACTCTCATGCTTCACTTATATATTTTTTAGAGACTCATAAATAGTAATGGCAATTTGCACGGGTTATGAAATTGGTCCTAATATGATAGGTATTCAAGAAGGATATAATAAAAACTTTCATGTAGATCACTGAATATGATTAGTTTGATTCCTTGCAATAGTTTTGCGATATTAAGGCGGTGATATGTGGGAGGTACTAGTGAATGATTGTGGTTTAGTAAGAATATTGGTGTTAAGGTTTGTGATTCCCGAAGCATGCATGTATGGTCTGTCGTTATGCGATGAAGTTGGAGCACGATTTATTATTGATTGTTCTCCTTATGTGTGGCGTTCGGGGGCATGCGATGGTTAACTCCTACCAACCTCGCCCCTAGGGGCATGCGTAGTAGTACTTTGCTTCGAGGGCAAATAGACTTTTATAATAAGTATATGAGTTCTTTATGACTAATGTGAGTCCATGGATTATACGCACTCTCACCTTTCCGTAATTTGCTAGCCTCTCCAGTACCGTGCATTGCCCTTTCTCACATTGAGAGTTGGTGCAAACTTCGCCGGTGCATCCAAACCCCGTGGTATGATACGCTCTATCACACATAAGCCTCTTTATATCTTCCTCAAAACAGCCACCATACCTACCTATTATGGCATTTCCATAGCCATTCCGAGATATATTGCCATGCAACTTCCACCGTGCCGTTTATGTGACACCCATCGTCATTGTCAAATTGCTTTGCATGATCATATAGCTGACATGGTATTTGTGGCTCAGCCACCATTCATCATTTTTTATACATGTTACGCTAGTATCATTGCACATCCTGGTACACTGCCAGAGGCATTCAAATAGAGTCATATTTTGTTCTAGTATCGAGTTGTAATTCTTGAGTTGTAAGTATATAAATAGAAGTGTGATGATCATCATTATTAGAGCATTGTCCCAGTGAGGAAAGGATGATGGAGACTATGATTCCCCCACAAGTTGGGATGAGACTCCGGACGAAGAATGAAAAAAAAAGAAAAAAAAAGAAAAAAAAAGGAAAATAAAAAGAAAATAAAGAAAATAAAAAAATGAGAGAAAAAGAGAGAAGGGGCAATGTTACTATCCTTTTTCCACACTTGTGCTTCAAAGTAGCACCATGTTCTTCGTATAGAGAGTCTCCTATGCTTTCATTTTCATATACTAGTGGGAATTTTTCATTATATAACTTGGCTTGTATTTTCCGATGATGGGCTTCCTCAAATGCCCGAGGTCTTCATGAGCAAGCAAGTTGGATGCACACCCACTTAGTTTCATTTGTCAAGCTTTCATACACTTATAGTTCTTAATGCATCCGTTGCATGGCGATCCCTACTCCTTGCATTGACATCAATTGATGGGCATCTCCATAGCCCGTTGATTAGCCTCGTCGGTGTGAGACTATCATCTTTTTTTGACTTTCCCTTATTCATCTCTACCATTATACTCTATTCCACCCATAGTGCTATGTCCATAGCTTGCGCTTATGTATTGCGTGAGGGTTGAAAATGCTGAAGCGTGTTAAAAAGTATGAACCAATTGCTTGGCTAAAACCGAAGATGTTCATGATAAATATTTTGTGTTAAGAAGATGGAGCATGATAGGATTATATGATTTTGTAGGGATAACTTTCTTTAGCATTTTTATGTTGAAAGGCATGATTGTTTGTTGGTATGCCTGAGTATTGATGTGTTTATGTCAAACTATAGACTATTGCTTTGAATCATTCGGATCTTAATGTTCATACCTAAAACAAGATTAAATGATAGACATGTTAAGTAGCATTCCACATCAAAAATTCTGTTTTTATTTCCCCCGGGTCTATTTTGTTTATATATGATAGACATGTTAAGTAGCATTCCACATCAAAAATTACTATCAAGAGAGAAGGCTCTAGTGAAAACTATGGCCCCAGGGTCTATTTTCCATCATATATAACAAAAACATCTTGCTGCAATTAATTTACTTTTATTTTACTTTTGTGTTTTACTTTATTAATCTACCACTACGAGATTTGATCTTTGCAATTAACCACCGAGGGATTGACAACCCCTTGTTTTGCGTTGGGTGCAAGTATTTGGTTTTCGTGTGTGTAGGTGCTGCTAACGAGGTCATGCGTGTGTCTCCTTCTGGATTGATAACCTTGGTTCTTAACTAAGGGAAATACTTATCTCTACTGTACTGCATCTCCTTTCCTCTTCAAGGATTTTACCGACGCAGATTACAAGCAGCAATGATCGAATGGAGCACCGAAGCCCAGCTACATGGCTATAAAGAAAGTGCTGCTTGGGTGGCAACCTCGAAGTAAGTAGGTGTCTTTCTTAGATTTGCATCTTTGAGTCTAGTTGCATTCCTGTTTGCATTGGCACTTTTGTTTTTGCATAGTTGCTATTAGAATTGGTCATGTAATAATCTTTGTCGGTAAAAATTTAGCGTATTGGTAGCTCAATATTTTGCTGCACACCTCCTCTTATTTTTGATGCAGATATACTATGTTACTAACGTGAGGGGGAAGCACAAAAATATTCGTGAATTTCTGCAGCTCCAGGGAAAAAGAAGGCGTACCATATGACCGCCGCGGTCATATCCACGCTCGTATCAGCTCGTGGCCATGAGCAACAGGAGGACCAGAATGAAAGACGGCCTGCCATACGGGCAATCGCACTCGTACGCGCGGTCGTATGACGTGGTGGCCACGAAGAGCAACTCTACAGAGCTCAAGATGGTGTATCGTACGAGCACTCACGCTCGTATGCACGCTCGTACCAGATGTCTACCCCGAGCAACAGAAACTCTTGAATGCAAGATGGCATTCTGTGCGAGTGCATGCGCTCGTATGCTCGCTCGTATGAGAGGGTGACACTGGGCATGGACTTCCAGAGCGAAAGACGGCTTATCGAACGACCGCAACCAGACGTATGTATGCTCGTATGAGGGCAATAATACCCATATTTGAATCATTTTCGATGTCTGAGGTCGATGGGGTATTTTCTAACTGATTATTTGCTTTGTACTTTCATTTAAATTACCTTCGAAGCTCCTTTACCAATAAATCTTTAGCAACCTATGTTTCCTTTTATTTTATTTTCCGGTTCTGTTCGTATACCGAATCGATCCTTTTATTCTTGTGTGTTATTTTCGCAGGGACTTGAACCTTATGTGGTGATGTGTACGGTATGGTGCCAACTGTATGAAGATACGCACAAGCCACTTGGTTGCTTCCATTCGATAAATCTCAACTACAAGTGCCCGGTAATGTTTTACAATTTGAACCTTGCTCAAATAAAAGTTGCTTAGTAGTAAGTTTCCCACCTTAAGTGAGAACCCTCTTTTAAACTAGGCACTTAGGAGCTGCACACTCGTGTTTCATATTTTGTCTCTCACGTACTTCACTTATAATCCAGGAGGTTGGAAACTTCTAGACTTAGTTTATCAACTTGAGCGTAGTGCTTAGGTAGATAAACTGATCTTATTAAGGCTGATGTTTTTATCACTTGTATTGCTAATCCTTTGTGCTACAAAAAAATGAAAAACTTCAAAAAGCACAAAAAAATTTCATTTCCCTTTTAGTTTGTTTGTAGCAAGTTCTATTGGAGGGCAACCACCGGGCAGCAACAAGGAAATCGAAGAAGCAAGGTCCATTTCCATTGAAGGAGAGGTTATTTGAACCTCAGCGGTAAAAGTGTCTAACCCTTGCTTTAACTTAAGCTTGGGGAGGTAACCACTTCTCGGAGTCTCCTTTAAAAATGGCACTTTCTCTTTTCTTTCATAATTTTCTCGAGTTTGGTATTGCAAAGTTCTAAGCTTGGGGAGGTTATATTTGCATGTGTAGGGTCTTATGCAATGTTCATTATCATAGGGATTTCGTGCAATCGTGTATCCCGCTGTTTTGACATACTTGCTTTGCTTTAGTTTCACCTAGCATGATGAAATCTTGTAACCCTCTGAAATTCATTGCCATGTTCTTTTATCGAAAAACCAATAATGGAGTCCATTGAACTGTTGCCTTTCTTTCACCTAACAACTTAAGTTGGGGACTCTAGTCGTGGCTTGATTAGTTATTGAATGATTCTACAGGATTTTGCTGAGGAACCCAACAACTTTGCTTGATCCGGGATGCGCAACGGGGTTTATCCCCGCCAAACTATGCCCTCAGGGTACTTAGCTTTTGAGTCTTATGAAACATGACACCATGATACTCTTGTGTAGTGTTTGAGTTCTTTATGACTAAAGCAAATTCGAAGCCTTTGCACTTCCATTTCATCTTATTTTGCTAGCCTCTACGGTACCGTGCATTGCCCACTCTCACATTGAGACTTGGCGCATACTTTGCAGGTACATCCAAACCCTTGGGAGGGATTTCTCTTGTTCTCCTACACATAAACCCGCTATCTCCTCAAAACAACGACCATACCTACCTACCATGGCATTTTCATAGCCATTCCGAGTATATCACCTTGCACTACCATCATTGTTGCATTACATGACTAGAGACATGTTTTCATTTGCCTTGCATGATCATAGTATGGCTAGCTTGATATTTCAATGATCTCGGAAGGCACAGAAGTATTACCTTTCTATCCAAACACTTCATCCATTTCAGTAGTACATAAAAAAATAAAAAATCTAACTATTTAAAAGTTTCCAAATATTTGGTTGGATTTCAAGTGAATGTTTTGGTCTTTTGGCTGAAGTGAAAACTCAAATTGGATATGCTAACTCCAAAAGCACTTCAATAGTTCTTTCTCTAGGTCTTTCCATTCCCAAGGAATCACTATGAATTCCATGATTTGAGCACATGGTGAATGACGGTGCAAGATTCCATCAGTACCCTCGGTAGGGTACCTAGCGTGGCTCGAAGTCACAGATCAGAGGTCACACAAGGGTTTTACGTACCCAGGTTCGGGCCTCCGGTGAGGATTAATACCCTACATCCTACTTGCTATTGTTAGTTATGGTGGGCAGCATTTTCGACGACCCAGACGACGGCACAAGCCTGGACCCCATGATCGGTGGGTTGTCCAGAGCCGAGTGGAAAGAGGTCGCCGAAGATACGGATAGCGACTAAAATTAGTAAGTATAGACTATGTTTCGGTTAATTTAGTAAATTTACACTATATTTCGGTTAATTTAGTAAGTTTAGACTATGTTTCGGTGGATGACACTGTGAAATATTATGAATTGGCACCGAATTTCGGTTAGTATGTTTGTTTGAATCGAATTTGTGTTCATTTGCCCCAAAATCGTTTTTTACTCCACTAAATTTACGAGATCGGGTAGAAACGACCAAAATTTAGAGGAGTAAAATTACTCCACTAACATTTACTCGACCATTTATGTAACACCCCCGGTGGTTAACTACAGTAATCACCCTTTTGATTATGCCATCTCATCATGTTTAACAGTGCTTGATCATCATTAGCATTATATTGCATTTCAATTCCTAACTCAAAATTCAAATTTAAATGAAAGTGGAATATTAAAGTTGTCCAACATAAGAACTAAAATGTTCAATAAATAGTAGATAAATCAGAGGCTATGTTAAAATTGTAAACAACATTATTAAAATAGGATAAGTGACTCAAACAACTTAAAACAGTGGCTGAAAATAACATTTAGTAACCTTTTAATTTATTTAAAACAAATATGAAATGATGTTTTGTCCAAACTAGTTTTTGGTGTTAGGGTATAAAGCATTGGTATTTATGGACTAGGTCTCCCTTTTTACAAAATTCGGTTTGGGGCCTAACTATTTACTAAACAGAGATATATGAATTAATAAAAAGAAAAAGACAAAGAAAAACAAAACAGAAAATGAAAAAAAAAACCCCTGGGCCTCGGCCCAGCTGGCCGTCCAGGCCGCCAGGCCGGCCCACCCCACTCCTCCCCTTAACACCCCCCACGCTCCCGAACCTTAATCCCCATCACCCCACACCCCCGATCCCCTTATCCCCCCCCTCTCTCCGTTTGGTCGTCCGGACCTCTGTCACCTCCCCCGTCTGAAATGTCCCTCACGCTCGTTTGAAGGGCGCCCGCGCTCGTATTGTCCCTCCCGCGGGCGCCCAGCTCCTGTGCCTGCTCGCTCCCGTTCCCCCCGCCAAACCTTTTTTATTTTTGTTGGGGGCGCCCTCCCCCAAGGGTAGACGCCACCCCTGACGTCGGACGGTCGGCCCCTTAGCCGCACTCGGGGGAAGGGTCACGGCTTTGCTCTCCGCCCTCCCGGGGGGGGCGGATCGTAGGTCCCGCCTTATTCGCGGGCTCCCCCCTCACGCCGCCAAATGGACCGGCGGACGTTGTGTGGTCGCGTGGCCGCCTGCCGGTTCCTGCGACTGGGGGCATTTCGGCTGAGCGTCCGGGCCGGGCGCCGGAGCGGGGAGTGCGCCCTCCGCGCGCGCGCCCCCCCCCCACCTCATGGTGACACCCTCAAAGGTTGCGGCCTTCGGTTAATGTGTTTGTGACCAATGTAAAAATGTGATGTCTATTTATTCTTTTTTTTTTCCTTTTATAACTTACTTTAATTTTCGGAGGGCGAGCGCCCCGATCCTGTCGCCCTCGCCGGATCGCCCGCCACTAACGCCGCAGGCCACCGCTGCCTCGACCTCCTCCCCGAACGGCTTCTTCGAGCCTCGCCGACCCCCTCCACGGCAACAGCCATGAGTCCCTTCCCCTCTGCCTGCATCTCCCCCCTCCGTCCGCGTCCTCACGCCGCACCGCGCATGCTCCCTGCGCCACTGCTCGCGCTCGCGCGCGCCGGACTGCGCCCGGCCACCGCTCGCGCGTGCGCCCTCGCACCGGCCACACCCGCTCACTCGCCCGCCCCTGCGTGGCCGCGCTCCGTTCGTCGGCTCCCGCACGCCCCCGCGCACGCTCGCGCTGACCGCGCCACGCTCGCCCCGCGGCGCCCCCTGCTCACACGCGTGGCCGCCCGCCTGCTGCGCTGCCGCGCGCCTCGCCTTCGCCCCACCGGCCCCGCGCCGCACCGCACCGCCCTGTCGTCCCTCGCGCCACCGCGCACACGCCCGCGCTCGCCCCCCCTCCTCCTCAGCGCCTGCTGCCGCTCCTCGCCGCCTTGCCCGTCATCGCCGGCCCGCGCCTGGGCACGCACCCGGCGCCCGCTCGCCCCTGGCCAGCGCCGCGCCGCGCGCTCGTGCCGCTGTGGCCACCTGGGCCACTGCCCAGTGGGGCCCGAGGCCCCTGTGCCGCTGACAGACGGGGCCCAGCCCCTAAAAACGTTTAATGAAAATAAAAATAATATTAATAATAATAATTAAATTAATTATTTAATTAATTAAGTTAATTAAGCCTGATTAGGTTAATCTAATTTAGTTAATTAGTTTAATTAAGTATTAGTTAATCAGTTAACCACTAATTAGCCTAATCAGACGCTGACAGGTGGGACCCACTGGTCCTGACGTCATGCTGACGTCAGCAAACACTGTTTCGGATAATGTTGATTTAATAAATTAAATAAATTCCAGAAATTAATAAAAACTTTAGAAAATCTTATCTTTTAATCCGTAACTCCGATCGAAAAACTTTGTACATGAAAATTGCTCAGAACGACGAGACGAATTCGGCATCGCGGTCCGTTCATCCGTCACACGTCCCTAACTATCCGAACATGCAACCGTTCCCCTCTGGTCATCTGTCTGACAAATGTCCGGAGACGGGAAAACATTCCCGGATGGATCCCACCTTCGCCAGTATCACCCGGCACTGCGTTAGGTCACCTCCGTCACCGCGTATTGCCATGTTATGCTTTGTGCTGCACTTGTTCGCTGAGTATTTATACTGTTTCCTCCCCCTCTTCTCTCTCGGTAGCCCCCCGACACCGACGTCATCCCCGAGGCCGATGCAGCTCCGGAGCCCGAAGACACCATTGACAACCTTGCCCTTGCCGCCAAGCAACCAGGCAAGCCCCCCCTTTTTGATCATCCCGATATCGCCCGTTCTATTTCTCATGCTTGCATTAGAATTGCTGCTGCTGCTGCTTTACCTAATCTGATGCATAGCCTGTTTACTGTATCCTGCTGTTGATAATTACCTGCATATCCTAAACTGCTTAGTCTAGGCTGGGTAGAGACCTATCAGTGACCCCACTTATCCCGACTGCCGCGCTGGATCGTCAGAAGACCCGATCAACGGGATTGAAGAGGACGCCCCGACACCGCACATCACCCCCTTTAGCTGTAATGACACTACAGCGTTACTATCGAGTGCCGAGGGTGAAACCTCATGTAGCACTTCTGATGTTAACTCTGTAGAGTAGCTATTCGGTAGTGGTCATCGAGGGTGATTCCTCCTTCACCGCTTCCGATAACGACGCCGTCGTACGACACCTCAAGCGTGAACCCAGCGAGGGTGAATCCTCCGAGTTCACCTTGACAGACACATCGAGTAGGAATCCAACGAGGGTGATACCTCGGATTCCCCAGATGTTATGGACACACGGATACTTGGACTGTACTATTGTTACTTGGAAAGGCGGGTCGACCCTGAGGGGTACCCACGTGTGATGTGAAGACGGGTTGCCTGTATGGTGCCCGAGTGATGAATACGAGGCGCGGCCGGGCATTCTTGACCCTTGCAGCAAGTCCTCGAGACGGGGCGACGGGGTCACATCTTTCGTGAGTCTCTGCTCGTTTTCCGCAAGACCTAGTCCTAACGATTTGGATATTTGATCCGAGCAGGCCTCTGGCCTGATAGCACTAACCATCATGTGGGCATAATATGGGCGTTCTGCATCGTAGCATCTGCCGAAAGCTCTGTCAGACGTCTAGTTCAGCCTTGCGGCCGGGACGGACCGGCGCCCTCCGGGTGCCTGGCTTCACCCTGCTCGCAACGACCCGGAGTGCACAGGGCGTTGGCCCAAGACCCCTGAGCGCTTAGGATGTAGACCGGCGGGGACCTCTCTGCTGAGCTGTAGGTAGGGCTGCGGTGTGTCGTTTGGCCGAGGCCGGGCATGACCCAGGAAAGTGTGTCCGGCCGGAGTTAATCGAGCGTGTTGGGTAAGTTGGTGCACCCCTGCAGGGAAGAATACTTCTATCGATAGCCGGTCCTATGGTAAAGGACACTCGGAGTTGTATCCTGATTGATACAATTTTACAACTGGATACCTGGATATATGGCTCTGGGATTGCTTCTCGCAGGGAGTCGAGAAGGGATCTCAGGACGAGGTTGATGACTGTATGGCTCTGGGATTGCTTTCTCGCAGGGAGTCGAGAAAGGATCTCTGGGTGAGGATGAGACTTAATGATACTGCTACATTATATTGTACTGTTCTACTCTCTTCTACTGCTGCAAGACCGCTGAAGATGCTAGTCTTCGATAGGACTAGGCCTTCTCTCTATTCTGGCATTTCTGCAGCCCAGTCCACATATACAGCCTCCCTTTTGAAAACTGTTGCATATGTAGTGTAGATCCTTGCTTGCTGAGTACTTCTGAGTACTCACGGTTGCTTTGTTTACCTTTTCTCCCCATACCAGTTTGTCGTAACAAGATGACGGAGCCCCTGAGACAGCTGCCCTGCCGACGATCGCTACTACTACCCCGAGGGTGGATACTGCTACGAGTTGACTGACGACCAGGAGTAGGATCGGAGGGTCCCAGGCAGGAGGCCTACGCCTTTCGATCATAGTGTTTTATTTTGCCCCGCCTTTCTAAAGGCCTTTCTGTTTCTGTTTCATATCTGTACTCAGATATCTGATGCTTCCGCTGACGCTTGTTTGCAAGCTTTTGTATTCGAGCCCTCGAGGCCCCTGGCTTGTAATATAAAGCTTGTATGACTTTATTTATGTTTTAGAGTTGTGTTGTGATATCTTTCCGTGAGTCCTTAGGCTTGATCGTGTGCATTTGCGTGTATGATTAGTGCACGATTGGGCCGGGGGCGTCACAAGTTGGTATCAGAGCCGACTGCCTGTAGGAATCCCCCTTTCCAACTCCTTGGCCGAAGTTGAGTCTAGTGGTCCAAAACTGTTTTACTAACTTGGTTGTGTGGCTTACGAGCCCACGTCGCCAATTGGGTGGTATTAGTATCTTTTATTCCTCGTCTATACTCTAGGACTCTGATCTCTCTTCCTTTCGGGTTAACTAAAGTTTACTAACGCCGACACTTAGGATCTCGTAATTCTCGTCCACCCGGAGAGCTGGATATCTGTGCGATTTCCCTGACATTGATCTGATTAGTCTGATAATCATTTTCCTTTCCATTGTTTTGTTTAACCTTTCTCTCCGAGATCGGTTATACTTCTCCTTGTCTTTTGACAATCATGAGTTTCCTCTATTTCAGATGGATCGTTTGTTTCCACCACACCCTGCGATGCAGCTACCAGCTGTTCGAGCAGGGATACATCCAGAGTACATTCTTTATCCACTGGGGCAGATGTCAATCCGTTACAATATCCCAGTACTATCTCCTCCAGATACCCGCAAAGACTTTGTGATTTATTGTGATGCATCCCGTGAAGGATTAGGCTGTGTCCTAATGCAAGAGCGTAAAGTGATTGCCTATGGCTCTCGTCAGTTGCGCCCACATGAAGAGAATTATCCGGTACATGATCTAGAACTAGCTGCTGTGATCTATGCATTGCAGTTGTGGCGACATTACCTTCTCGGTAATCGTTGCGAGATCTACACGGATCATAAAAGTCTGAAGTACTTGTTCACTCAACCTTCTCTAAACCTCCGTCAGCAAAGATGGATGGAGGCCATTGCGGACTATGATTTGGGTATTTCCTATACCCCTGGCAAGGCTAACGTGATGGCTGATGCCTTAAGCCGCAAGTCCTATTGCGACAACCTCATGGTTAGGCGAGCTCAACCTCATCTTTTTGAAGAACTGTGCAAGCTAAATCTGCGTATTGTTCCACAGGGTTCTCTTAATAACCTTGTGATACAACCAGATCTTGAGAAAGCTGTTAAGAATGCGCAAGCTAAAGATGCTGAAATTGATCTGATGAAGAAAGACCTTCACCTTGTAAAGTACAGGGATTTCTCGCTGTCTGAAGATGGAACCTTGTATTTCAGAAACCGCATTGTCGTACCTCGCTTCGAGCTTATGACTGACAAAGTCATGCAGGAGGCACATGATACCCCGCTGTCTATTCATCCGTGTAGCACCAAGATGTATCGTGATCTCCGTCAAAGGTACTGGTGGTCTAAAATGAAGCAGGACATTGCTCGTTATGTTGCTGAATGTGATGTGTGTCGTCGCGTTAAAGCAGAACATCAGAAGCCTGCTGGAATTCTGCAACCACTTCCTATTCCTCTATGGAAATGGGATAAGGTTCAGATGGATTTCGTTATAGGACTTCCCAGGTCACAGAAGGGTCACGAAGCTATTCTTGTCGTCGTTGACCAACTCCCTAAAGTTGCACACTTTTTGCCCGTCAAGGAAACTATCACTGCTAGTCAGTTAGCAGAGTTGTATATCTCCAGAATTGTTTCACTCCATGGTATTCCGAAGGAGATCAGTTCGGACCGTGGCGATCTTTTCACTTCCAAATTCTGGGAAAGTTTCCAAACAGCTATGGGAACTCATATTACCTGGAGTTCAGCTTATCATCCCCAATCCCAAGGCCAAGTCGAACGAGTCAATCAGGTTCTTGAAGACATGCTTCGGGCTTGTGTTATATCGTTCGGCAAGAAGTGGGAAGAATCTCTTCCGTATGCTGAGTTCTCTTATAACAACAGCTATCAAGCCAGCTTGAAAATGGCTCCCTTCGAAGCACTCTATGGACGTAAGTGTCGAACCCCTCTGAATTGGTCAGAAACTGGGGAACGACCGCTCATGGGTCCGGATATTATCCAACACGCCGAAGAACAAGTTCGTATTGTCCGAGAAAATCTCAAGGCGGCTCAGGACCGCCAGAAGAGCAACTATGATCGCAAACGATGGGGTTTAACTTATCAACCTGGTGATCAGGCTTATCTGCGAGTCACCCCGATGAAAGGCACTCGCCGTTTTGGAATCAAGGGCAAGCTAGCTCCACGCTATATTGGTCCTTTCCGCATTGTTGCAAGGCGTGGACAGGTGGCATATAAATTGGAGTTGCCACCGCAATTCTCTCATATCCACGACGTCTTCCATGTGTCGCAACTTCGTCAATGCTTCAAAGAATCTCCGCACCGAGCAGTGGATCACGAGGTGCTCGAATTGCAAGATGACCTATCTTATAAGGAGCATCCGATCCACATTCTCGATGAAGCTGAACGTCGGACCCGTCAGAAGGTTACCAAGTTCCTCAAAGTGCAGTGGTCAAATCACACTGAAGATGAAGCCACTTGGGAACGCGAGGATAATCTTCGTGCGGAATACCCCGAAATTTTTCCTTCTACCTCTTAATTCTCGGGACGAGAATTCTTGTTAGTAGAGGAGATTTGTAACACCCCCGGTGGTTAACTACAGTAATCACCCTTTTGATTATGCCATGTCATCATGTTTAACAGTGCATGATCATCATTAGCATTATATTGCATTTCAATTCCTAACTCAAAATTCAAATTTAAATGAAAGTGGAATATAAAAGTTGTCCAACATAAGAACTAAAATGTGCAATAAATAGTAGATAAATCAGAGGCTATGTTAAAATTGTAAACAACATTATTAAAATAGTATAAGTGACTCAAACAACTTAAAACAGTGGCTGAAAATAACATTTAGTAACATTTTAATTTATTTAAAACAAATATGAAATGATGTTTTGTCCAAACTAGTTTTTGGTGTTAGGGTATAAATCACTGGTATTTATGGACTAGGTCTCCCTTTTTACAAAATTCGGTTTGGGGCCTAACTATTTACTAAACAGAGATATATGAATTAATAAAAAGAAAAAGACAAAAGAAAAACAAAACAGAAAATGAGGGTCCTATGGTAAAGGACACTCGGAGTTGTTCCTGATTGATACAATTTTCAACTGATACCTGGATATATGGCTCTGGATTGTCTCTCGCAGGGATCGAGAAGGATCTCAGGACGAGGTTGATGACTGTATGGCTCTGGGATTGCTTTCTCGCAGGGAGTCGAAAGAATCTCTGGTGAGGATGAGACTTAATGATACTGCTACTATATTGTACTGTTCTACTCTCTTCTACTGCTGCAAGACCGCTGAAGATGCTAGTCTTCGATGGACTAGGCCTTCTCTCTATCTGGCATTTCTGCAGCCCAGTCCACATATACAGCCTCCCTTTTGAAAACTGTTGCATATGTAGTGTAGATCCTTGCTTGCTGAGTACTTCTGAGTACTCACGGTTGCTTTGTTTACCTTTTCTCCCCATACCAGTTTGTCGTAACAAGATGACGGAGCCCCTGAGACAGCTGCCCTGCCGACGATCGCTACTACTACCCGAGGGTGGATACTGCTACGAGTTGACTGACGACCAGGAGTAGGATCGGAGGGTCCCAGGCAGAGGCCTACGCCTTTCGATCATAGTGTTTTTATTTGCCCCGCCTTTCTAAAGGCCTTTCTGTTTCTGTTTCATATCTGTACTCAGATATCTGATGCTTCCGCTGACGCTTGTTTGCAAGCTTTTGTATTCGAGCCCTCGAGGCCCCTGGCTTTTAATATAAAGCTTGTATGACTTTATTTATGTTTTAGAGTTGTGTTGTGATATCTTTCCGTGAGTCCTTAGGCTTGATCGTGTGCATTTGCGTGTATGATTAGTGCACGATTGGGCCGGGGGCGTCACAAGTTGGTATCAGAGCCGACTGCCTGTAGAATCCCCCTTTCCAACTCCTTGGCCGAAGTTGAGTCTAGTGGTCCAAAATGTTTTACTAACTTGGTTGTGTGGCTTACGAGCCCACGTCGCCAATTGGTGGTATTAGTATCTTTTATTCCTCGTCTATACTCTAGGACTCTGATCTCTCTCCTTTCGGGTAACTAAAGTTTACTAACGCCGACACTTAGGATCTCGTAATTCTCGTCCACCCGAGAGCTGGATATCTGTGCGATTTCCCTGACATTGATCTGATTAGTCTGATAATCATTCCTTTCCATTGTTTTGTTTAACCTTTCTCTCCGAGATCGGTTATACTTCTCCTTGTCTTTTGACAATCATAGTTTCCTCTATTTCAGATGGATCGTTGTTTTCCACCACACCCGCGATGCAGCTACCAGCTGTTCGAGCAGGGATACACCCAAGTACATTCTGTCTGGATCGGGCGAGCACCCCGATCCTGTCGCCCTCGCCGGATCGCCCGCCACCAACGCCGCCGGCCACCGCTACCTCGACCTCCTCCCCGAACGGCTTCTTCGAGCCTCACCGACCCCTTCCACGGCAACGGCCGTGAGCCCCTTCCCCTCTGCCTGCATCTCCCCCCTCCGTCCGCGTCCTCACGCCGCACCGCGCATGCTCCCTGCGCCACTGCTCGCGCTCGCGCGCGCGCCCTCGCACAGGCCACGCCCGCTCACTCGACCGCCCCTGCGTGGCCGCGCTCCGTTCGTCGGCTCCAGCACGCCCCCGCGCGCGCTCGCGCTGACCGCGCCACGCTCGCCCCGTGCCGCCCCCTGCTCGCGCGCGTGGCCGTGCGCCTCGGCTTCGCCCCACCAACCCCGCGCCACACCGCCCTGTCGTCCCGCGCGCCACCGCGCCCATGCCCGTGCTCGCCCCCCCTCCTCCTCAGCGCCTGCTGCCGCTGCTCGCCGCCGTGCCCCTCACCGTCGGCCCGCGCCTGGGCACGCGCTTGGCCACGCCCGGCGCCCGCTCGCCCCTGGCCAGCGCCGCGCCGCGCGCTCGTGCCGCTGTGGCAACCTGGGCCACTGCCCAGTGGGGCCCGAGGCCCCTGTGCCGCTGACAGACGGGGCCGAGCCCCTAAAAACGTTTAATGAAAATAAAAATAATATTAATAATAATAATTAAATTAATTAATTAATTAATTAATTAATCCTGATTAGGTTAATCTAATTTAGTTAATTAGTTTAATTAAGTATTAGTTAATCAGTTAACCACTAATTAGCCTAATCAGACGCTGACAGGTGGGACCCACTGGTCCTGACGTCATGCTGACGTCAGCAAACACTGTTTCGGATAATGTTGATTTAATAAATTAAATAAATTCCAGAAATTAATAAAAAATTTAGAAAATCATATCTTTTAATCCGTAACTCCGATCGAAAAACTTTGTACATGAAAATTACTCAGAACGACGAGACGAATTCGGCATCGCGGTCCGTTCATCCGTCACACGTCCCTAACTATCCGAACATGCTACCGTTCCCCTCCGGTCGTCTGTGTGACAAATGTCCGGAGATGGGAAAACATCCCCGGATGGATCCCACCTTCGCCAGTATCACCCGGCACTGCGTTAGGTCACCTTCGTCACCGCGTATTGCCATGTTATGTTTTGTGCTGCACTTGTTCGCTGAGTATTTATACTGTTTCCTCCCACTCTTCTCTCTTGGTAGCCCCCCGACACCGACGTCGTCCCCGAGGCCGACGCAGCTCCGGAGCCTGAAGACACCATTGACAACCTTGCCCTTGCCGCCGAGCAACCAGGCAAGCCCCCCCCCCCCCTTTTTGATCATCCCGATATCGCCCATTCTATTTCTCATGCTTGCATTAGAATTGTTGCTGCTGCTGCTTTACCTAATCTGATGCATAGCCTGTTTACTGTATCCTGCTGTTGATAATTACCTGCATATCCTAAATTGCTTAGTCTAGGCTGGGTAGAGACCTATCAGTGACCCCACTTATCCCGACTGCCGCGCTGGATCGTCAGAAGACCCGATCAACGGGATTGAAGACCAGGCCCCAACACCGCACATCACACCCTTTAGTTGTAACGACACTACAGCGTTACTATCGAGTGCCGAGGGTGAAACCTCATGTAGCACTTCTGATGTTAACTCTGTAGAGTAGCTATTCGGTAGTGGTCATCGAGGGTGATTCCTCCTTCACCGCTTCCGATAACGACGCCGTCGTACGACACCTCAAGTGTGAACCCAGCGAGGGTGAATCCTCCGAGTTCACCTTGACAGACACATCGAGTAGGAATCCAACGAGGGTGATACCTCGGATTCCCCAGATGTTATGGACACACGGATACTTGGACTGTACTATTGTTACTTGGAAAGGCGGGTCGACCCTGAGGGGTACCCGCGTGTGATGTGAAGATGGGTTGCCTGTATGGTGCCCGAGTGATGAATACGAGGCGCGGCCGGGCATTCTTAACCCTTGCAGCAAGTCCTCGAGACGGGGCGACGGGGTCACATCTTTCGTGAGTCTCTGCTCGTTCTCCGCAAGCCCTAGTCCTAACGATTTGGATATTTGATCTGAGCAGGCCTCTGGCCTGATAGCACTAACCATCACGTGGGCATAATATGGGCGTTCTGCATCGTAGCATCAGCCGAAAGCTCTGTCAGACGTCTAGTTCAGCCTTGCGGCCGGGACGGACCGGCGCCCTCCAGGTGCCTGGCTTCACCCTGCTCGCAACGACCCGGAGTGCACAGGGCGATGGCCCAAGACCCCTGAGCGCTTAGGATGTAGACCGGCGGGGACCTCTCTGCTGAGCTGTAGGTAGGGCTGCGGTGTGTCGTTTGGCCGAGGCCGGGCATGACCCAGGAAAGTGTGTCCGGCCGGAGTCAATCGAGCGTGTTGGGTAAGTTGGTGCACCCCTGCAGGGAAGAATACTTCTATCGATAGCCGGTCCTACGGTAAAGGACACTCGGAGTTGTATCCTGATTGATACAATTTTAGAACTGGATACCTGGATATATGGCTCTAGGATTGCTTCTCGCAGGGAGTCGAGAAGGGATCTCAGGACGAGGTTGATGACTGTATGGCTCTGGGATTGCTTTCTCGCAGGGAGTCGAGAAAGGATCTCTGGGTGAGGATGAGACTTAATGATACTGCTACATTATATTGTACTGTTCTACTCTCTTCTACTGCTGCAAGACCGCTGAAGATGCTAGTCTTCGATAGGACTAGGCCTTCTCTCTATTCTGGCATTTCTGCAGCCCAGTCCACATATACAGCCTCCCTTTTGAAAACTGTTGCATATGTAGTGTAGATCCTTACTTGCTGAGTACTTCTGAGTACTCACGGTTGCTTTGTTTACCTTTTCTCCCCATACCAGTATGTGGTAACAAGATGACGGAGCCCCTGAGACAGCTGCCCTGCCGACGATCGCTACTACTACCCCGAGAGTGGATACTGCTACGAGTTGACTGACGACCAGGAGTAGGATCGGAGGGTCCCAGGCAGGAGGCCTACGCCTTTCGATCGTAGTGTTTTATTTTGCCCCGCCTTTCTAAAGGCCTTTCTGTTTCTGTTTCATATCTGTACTCAGATATCTGATGCTTCCGCTGACGCTTATTTACAAGCTTATGTATTCGAGCACTCGAGGCCCCTGGCTTGTAATATAAAGCTTGTATGACTTTATTTATGTTTTAGAGTTGTGTTGTGATATCTTCCCGTGAGTCGTTAGGCTTGATCGTGTGCATTTGCGTGTATAATTAGTGCACGATTGGGCCGGGGGCATCACAATTTACTCCTCTATTTTTTAGGGGATCGGCTAGAGATGCCCTTAGTAGACACCAGAGTATTTAACTTTCGGTCAAAATAGTTCAGCCATTTCAGTAGTACACAGAAAAAAAAAATCTCAACATTTATAAAATTTTCAAATATTTGGTTGGATTTCAAGTGAATGTTTCACCCTTTTCGCTGAACTGAAAACTCTAATCAGACCTGATAACTCCGAAACCACTTCACTGGTCTCGGCACGTTGTTCTTCCTGTAGGTCTCTCCATTCCCAACCACTTCACTAGTCTCAGCAGGTTGCTCTTCCTGTAGGTCTCTGCATTCCCATGTAATCATTGTGAATTTTAGTGATTTGGCCACTCCGTGATTTTTTTTCATGCCTACATCTACACGTATATAAGGGCACTGTCAATTGCTTGTATCTTAGCACGGTTTCAAAGGTAAAAATCTGATGCAGCCCCCTGTTAAATGAGGAAAGAAAGAGCAACTACTTAATCTAGATACAGATCTTAGCACCAAAACCAAGACATCTCATAACTTCTCTCTCACAAAATACATTAAATGAGTGTTGTTTTACATACAACACTAAGATATAATTTACTGGGACTGTTATATCTAAACATCAATATAAAGCCATTAGATATAGCTTAAGATATACTGCACTGAGACTACCTTAAAGCAATAAAGTCTCTAATCAAACTGCACCATACGAAACAACTTCTAATTAACTGGACTCAAATTTGGTCACCAATGTATGTTACGATAGTAGCAACCCATGCATGAGTGCAAGTTTAACTTGCTCAAGACGTTTGCCACAAAAATGTAACTTGTTAAGACTATCTATCTATTCCCTATAGGAAACTACATGAGCAACATGCTTTCGTACATGAGAGGATGAACATGGAGAGAGGCGCCTGCGGTGCCAGGTTTCGAAACGCTATGCTGCAGTGCAAGGGGAGGAAGATCACCGTCGACGTGCAGGCGTGCATAAGGGCGACAACGGCGCTGCAGGAGTGCATAGGGGGCAACCAGTGGCACTTCGAGAACTACATCAAGAAGATGAACCTTACCACCACCACCATCCGCCTCTAATAATCGCTAGAAGGATGGAAGCGTCGCCCGGCGCCTCCTACTCTCCGATCCACGGCTATCTCTTCCCGCAGATCTCCCTAACCAAGAACAGGAAAGCAGAAACTCTGTTGGACGAGTGGGGGGACGCGGAGAAAAGGGGGCTATGGGGAGAGGCGTGTCCTATTTGGCACCCATTGCATCAAAATGGTGCTATAGAGATCGCTAAAAAAAATGCTCTTAGGCCGCGACCTGGCAGTGCCCTCGCTTGCTGGCTAGCTCTCTCTCGATTGCTCGTTGGCCCATTTTTTTTCTCATTGTTGTTGCTGCTCTTCTCATCGGCTTGGAAAAAAACCCAACTACCATTATTTTTTTCCTAAATATTGGTGAAAATAATAAATGTTCGCAATAAATAAATAAATTAAAAAATATTCAAGAATTTATATAAGATGTTCATGAATTTTAAAAATATATTCAAAAAAATTACGAATTTGAATTTATTTGCAAATGTTAAATGTGTATAGAAAAAATGTTGACCAGCTATACAAAAAAATGTTGATCTTATATTTGAAAAATGTTAATCAAGCATTTCAAAAATGTTAAATGTGTATAGAAAAAATGTTAACCATCTATTTGAAAAATGTTAATCTTGTATTGTATTTAAAAAATATTGAACTTATATTTGAAAAATGTTAATCAAGCATTCGAAAAATGTTAATTTTCCATAATAAAAAATGTTGACCATATATTAAAAATGCTAATATTGTATTTGAAAAATGTTATTCCAACATTTGAAAACTGTTATATAGAAAACATGTTGACCAGGTATTCAACAAATGTTGATATTGTATTTGAAAAATGTTTAACGTGTATTAGAAATATACTAAAAATGTGTATAGAAAAACAATGAAAACCGAGAGAAAACAAAAAACCGATAAAAACAAGAAAGAAACAAACAAAACCGAAGAAAAACAAAGGAAAAAAAGCCAGTGAAAACGGAGAAAGAAACAAAGAAAAACGAAGAAAAAAGAAAGAGAAAAGAAAGAGAGAGAAAAACCAGTGTAGAAACGAAGAAAAGCGGATGAAGAAACAAAAAAAAAGTGTGAAAAACCAGCTCTTTTTCCTCAAGTAGGTCGCGCCCTGCTGCTTTACCATGAACAAGACACTAACTCAGTGGCTAGCATCGCAACCAACCATCCGTCTCCTGGGTTCGATCCCTGTTTGCTCCCTTTTTCCCTGTTTTTTCTCTATTTCCTTTAAATGGGCTGGCCCGTTACTGTAGACATTTCAGGTGAGAGTTTCTTCCGTCTCGCGTGAAGCGAGACATAGCTCCCATGGAGTTGCTTTCGGTATTAGTACTGGCGAGCAGGCCTTGGCCTAGGAGATTGGGCCCATCATATTTGATCGGCTCAGTCAACCTTGTTTTGATCATATTTGATCGGCTCAGTCGCCGCCGTTTTGCCAAGTTAGATGTCAAGTTAGGTAATTGGATGTGTCAGAGGCTTTGTGAGGTACTGACAGGCAAACTCATGGGAGAGGCGACTCGGGCTGGTGCTCGTGTCCCCGACCCCGTTGGTCACCGGCGGGTTGGCGGCCGATTCTGGGCCCTAGCGGAGGGCACCGGAGATGACGGTGACGAGGATGACGAGTCCTTGGCCATAGTTTTGCCAGGGGTGGCGTCGCCGACGCCATCAGATGTGATCCACGAGCCCTTTAAGGTGGGATATTCGGAGGATGACGTCGCCAGATTGGTGGATGCGGTGATCCCGTTCGATGGTCCGGCAAGGCAAGGACTGCAGGAGGCGGACAGAATGGAGGTGGCTCGCCGGGTCGTATCAGATAATCTGCCAGAGGGGGAATCGATCACCGACGTATCTATAATTTTTGATTGTTTCATCCTATTATATTATCAATCTTAGATACTTTTCAAGCAATTTTATATCAATTTTGGGAACTAACCTATTAACTAAGTGCCCAGTGCCAGTTCCTGTTTTTTGCCTGTTTTTGGCTTTTCAGAAAATCAGTACCAAACGAAGTCCAAACACAATGAAACTTTACGGAGGTTATTTTTGGACCAAAAGAGACCCTAGAAGGTTCGGGAGGAGACCAAAAGCCTTACAGGAGAGGCACGAGCTCACAGGGCGCGCCCTAGAGGGTAGGCGCGCCCCCCGAGCTCGTGACTCCCATGCAACTCCGTCTGACATAATTCCACTTCTATATATTCTCAAATATCCCCAAACCAACAGAGAGAGCCAAGAAAAAACTTTTCCGCCGCCGCAAGTTTCTGTCCTTCAAGATCCCATCTGGAGGACTTTTCCGGTAATCTGCCAGAGGGGGAATCGATCATGGAGGGCCTCTACGTCAACCTTGCTGCCCTTCCGATGATGTGTGAGTAGTTTACCATAGACCTACGGATCCATAGTTATTAGCTAGATGGCTTCTTCTCTCTCTCTCTCCGATCTTCAATACAATGTTCTCCTCGGAGATCAATCCGATTGTTCCGATGTAATCTTCTTTTGCGGTGTGTTTGTTCGGATCCGATGAATTGTGGGTTTATGATCAGATTATTCAATGAATGTAATTGAGTCACTTCTGAACTTTATTATGCATGATTGTTATAGCTTTGTATTTCTCTCCGATATATCCGTTTAGTTTGGCCAACTAGATTGATTTATCTTGCAATGGGAGAGGTGCTTTGTAGTGGGTTCAATCTTGTGGTGTCCTCACCTCGTGACAGAAGGGGTAGCAAGGCATGTATTTGTATTGCTGCCACTAAGGATAAAACGATGGGGTTTATTCATATTGCTTGAGTTTACATTATCTACATTATGTCATCATACCTCATGCATTACTCTGTTTGTCATGAACTTAATGCGTAGAGAGGCAAGCATAGAAGCGCTCTCGAAGTGGAGTAATAGTAGTAGATGCAGAATCGTTTCGGTCTACTTGTCATGGACATAATGCCTATATACATGATCATTGCCATGAATAACATCATAACTATGCGTTATTCTATCAATTGTCCAACAGTAATTTGTTTACCCACCGTATGCTATTCTTACGAGAGAGAAGCCTCTAGTGAAAACTATGGCCCCCGGGTCTACCTTTATCATATTACTAAAACCCTAAATACATTGCTGCCATTTTACCTTTTTTATTTTATTTTGCAATTTATCTATCTACCACTATCAGATTTAATCCTTGCAAGTAACCAGTCCAAGGGGATTGACAACCCTCTTGCCCGCGTTGGGAGCAAGTATTTGCTCTTGTGTGTGTAGGTGTTGTTGACGAGGTACTTGTGTGATTCTCCTATTGGTTCGATAAACCTTGGTTCTCACTGAGGGAATTACTTATCGCTACTATATTGCTCCACCCTTCCTCTTCGGGGGAAATCCCAACGCAGCTCACAAGTAGCAGACAGAATTTCTGGCACCGTTGCTGGGGAGACATCATCAAATGTCTACGAGGTTCCTTCACACAAATTATCATTTACTTGCATTTGCCTTTATTAGTCTCGTTATAAAAAAATCAAAAACACAAAAATATTTTACTTTGCTCGCAATAATTATGTCATCACACAAAAACAGAAAATAAAGGCATATGGATCCTCATCCACTTGCTAATCTTTTCAAAAAAACTCGATTATGATGAATCAATTGCTAGTGAGTTGAGTGCACTTAATTATCTTTATGAAGTCTTGCTTGAAAATCGTGAATCTAAAAATTGTGATGAAGTGTTAAAAGAAGAAATTTATAAAGTGATTCATGATAGTTCCTTGAATGAAAAGCATGATTGCAATGATGTTAGTATAAATTCTATTAATGTCAATTGTGTTAATGATATGCAAAACTATAAGCTTGGGGACGATGATTTTGTTAGGTCCACTACTTATTGAAATGATCATGATTGGGGTGATAATGCTTCTTATGATCTTAAAAAATTATCTAAGCTTCATGATGAATATGTCATTGATAATGATATTTCCAATACTACTAAAAGTGGGTTTGGAAGAGTGTGAACTTTAGGTAATAATAATCCCATTACTTTGGAGAATGATCAATCTTATGAAATTTTTGATAAAAGTGGGTTCAAGAGGTCATGACTTCAGTTGATGTTAATCCGACTATCTTGGAAGATTATAAGATTTGCATGCATATGGATCATAAAGAGAATGTCTTACATGATAGTTATATTGTTGAGTTTGATTATGATCCTACATGTAATTATTTTGAGAGAGGCAAATACGGTTATAAAAATCCGCATCTCACTAAATTACCTCTCCTTGTGTTAAAATTAGTAATGCTTCATTCTTCCTATTTGCATATGCTAGAAGTTGCTTCTCTTGATAATGTGATCACTTATAAAATGCCTATGCATAGGAAGTATGTTAGACTTAAATATGTTTTTCACATGCTACATGATGCTCTCTTTGTGTTTCAATTATTATCTTTCATGTGAGCATCAATAAAATCTCAAGCCTATCTTAATGGCTATAAAGAAAGAGCTTGTTGGGAGGCAACCCAATAGTTATCCTTTATTTTTCCTTTATGTTTTTATTGCGTCACATAATTATTGCTACTGTAATGATTGTTTTTTTTATGTTTTAATTAGTGTTTGTGCGAAATAAAGCCTTTGGGATGATTTGGATGATAGTTGATTTGATTCTGTGCAAAAACAGAAAGTTTTGCGTCCAGTACAGAAAATGCTATAAATTACTGGAACGTGGGAATTGGCTGAAATTCTTACACATGATTGATATACGAATTGTCTGCATTTTCCTAATTTTTCAGAATTTTTAGAGTTACAGAAGTATGGTTTTTATTCAGATCATTACAGACTTTTCTGTTTTAGACAGATTCTGTTTTTATATTGCATAGTGTGCTTATTTTAATGATACTATGGATTATATCGGGGGGTATAAGTCATGGAGAAGTTGGAATACAGTAGGTATTATGCAATAATAATTATGAATGAGTTTACAACAGTACCTAAAGTTTATGATTTGTTGATTATACTAATGGATCTCATGAGGTTTTTGTTGAGTTTTGTGTGCTGAAGTTTTCAAGTTTTGGGTGAGATCACGATGAGTGAAGGAATAAGGATCGGCAAGACCCTAAGCTTAGGGATGCCCAAGGCACCCCAAGGTAATATTCAAGGAAGACCCAAGCGTCTAAGCTTGGGGATCCCCCGGATGGCATCCCCTTTTTCATCCACAATTCATAGGTATGTTACTTGGAACTATATTTTTATTCATCACATGATATGGGTTTTACTTGGAGCGTCTTGTGCCATAGTTTTATTTTGCTTTCTTGTTAGTTTGCCACAATCATTGTTTGCTGGACACACCTTTTGAGAGAAACACACATTCATCATAATTTGTTAGAATACTCTATGTGCTTCACTTATATCTTTTGAGCTAGGCAGTTGCTCTTGTGCTTCACTTATATTTGTTAGAGCACGGCAGTGGTTATATATTTTATAGAAATGATTGCACTCTCATGCTTCACTTAAATCTTTTTGAGAGTCTTAAATAGGAAGTGGTAATGAGCACGGGTTATAAGACTAGTCGGAAAAGGATAGGTATCTAAGAGGGGTATAATAAAAAATTTCATGTAGATCACTAAATATGTAATGTATGATTTAATTATATTGACATAGTAATATGAAAGGATACTAGTTCATGGTAATTGGTTAGTAAGAATATCGATATTAGAGTTTGTTATGACAACTCATTTAAGTGTCGGTCATGGCATGACCGGGATGTTAGAGCACTTTTATTCCTCGTTGAAATCCTTTGTGTTGTTCGAGTCGGAGGTGCGCGATGGTAAACTCCTACCAACCTCCTCCCTTGGGGCATGCGAGTAGTACTTTGCTTCGAGAGCTAATAAAACTTTCACAATAAGTATTTGAGTTCTTTATGACTAATGTGAGTCCATGGATTATACGCACTCTCACCTTTCCACATATTGCTAGCCTCTTCGGTACCGTGCATTGCCCTTTCTCACCTCGAAAGTCGGCGCAAACTTCGCCGGTGCATCCAAACCCCGTGATATGATATACACTATCACACATAAGCCTCCTTATATCTTCCTCAAAACAACCACCATACCTACCTATCATGCCATTTCCATAGCCATTCCAAGATATATTGCCATGCAACTTCCACCGTTCCGTCTCATGACTTGTGTGTTCATCATCATATTGCTTTGCATGATCATATAGAGCTGACATGATATTTGTGGCAAAGCCACCGTTCATCATTATTATACATGTTATGCTAGATCATTGCACATCCTGGTACACTGCCAGAAGCATTCATATAGAGTCATATTACTGCAGTTTATCGAGTTGTAAGTAAATAAAAGTGTGATGATCATCATTATTAGTGCAGTGTCCCAGTTAGGTAAAGAATGATGGAGACTAATGAGTCCTTACAGAAGTGGGGATGAGGTTCATGATATTGTTCTAAAAAAACAGAGAGAAAAAAAAAGAAAAAATATGAGAGAAAAAGAGAGAAGGGGCAATGCTACTATCCTTTTACCACACTTGTGCTTCAGAGTAGCACCATGTTCTTCATATAGAGAGTCTCCTGAGTTATCACTTTCATATACTAGTGGGAATTTTTCATTATAGAACTTGGCTTGTATATTCTAATGATGGGCTTCCTCAAATGCCCGAGGTCTTCATGAGCAAGCAAGTTGTATGCACACCCACTTAGTTTCATGGGCCAAATGCATTTTTGCCCTTAGTGGGAACCACCCCACGGGTTTTGCCCTTACTTTTCCGCTCTGCTCAGTTTTGCCCTTATATTTGTCTCTCAGGTCGTCCGAGTGCCCTTTGACCATTTAACCAATACTTTGAAAATTCATAACAAATTCATATGAATTCATAAAGTGCAAATAAGATATGAAAATGTTCAGAAAAACATTACCTTTATGTGCATGTCATTTTCATGGACAAAGTTTTGTTTAAACTACCCGAGGTTATTAATATTATTAGCATTATTGAACATAAAAAGGTTTAAATGATACGTTTTCATGTATAAAAATGACATACAGATATAGGTGATGTTTTCTAAACATTCTGATATCTTATTTGAATTTTTCAGAGTTCATATCAACTTGTTAAGAATTTTCAAAGTAATAGTCAAAGATGTTTGAAAATTCATGACAAATTCACACGAACTCGGAAAAATGCAAATAAGATATTAGAATGTTCAGAAAACATCACCTACATCTACATGTCATTTTTATTCATGAAAAAGTATTGGTTATACCTTTTTATGATTAATAATGTTATTAACACTACTAATCATGGGAAGTTTAAACATAACTTTTTTCCTGAATGAAAATGACATGCACATAGAGGTAATGTTTTTGTGAACAATTTGATATCTTATTTGCATTTTTATGAGTCTATATGAATTTGTTATGAATTTTCAAAGTATTGGTCGAATGGTCAAATGGCACTCGGACGACCTCAGAGACAAATCTAAGGGCAAAACTGAGCAGAGCCGAAAAGTAAGGGCAAAAACCACGGGCCGGCACAACTAGGGGCAAAAGTGTAATTGTCCCTAGTTTCATTCGAGCTTTCATACACTTATAGCTCTAGTACATCCGTTGCATGGCAATCCCTCCTCCTCGCATTGATATCGATTGCTAGGCCTCTCCATTGCCTAACGATCTGCCGAGTTGATGCGAGACTTTCTCCATTTTTGTCTTCCCTTATATCTCTACCACATTATTCTATTCCACCCGTAATGCTATATCCATGGCTCATGCTCAAGTATTGAGTGGAGATTAAAATGCTGAAGCGTGTTAAAAAGTATAATCCAATTGCTTGACTTGACACCGGGGTGATCATGATTTGTACTTGTGTGAGGAAGACGGAGTCATCCATGCTTACATAATTCAATGAGTAGGGATAATATTCATTAAGCATCGTATATTTTGAAAAAGTAATGATTATGTTCGAGTATTCATGCATATTATTATGTTGATATCAATTACTTCATCGTTTCTCAATATTTATACCGTAAAGAGATTACATGATAAACATGCTAGGTAGCTTTCAACATCAAAAATTCTGTTTTTATCATTTACCTACTCGAGGACGAGCAGGAATTAAGCTTGGGAATGCTGATACGTCTCCGACGTATCTATAATTTTTGATTGTTTCATGCTATTATATTATCAATCTTAGATACTTTTTATGCAATTTTATATCAATTTTGGGAACTAACCTATTAACTCAGTGCCCAGTGCCAGTTCCTGTTTTTTGCCTGTTTTTGGCTTTTCAGAAAATCAGTTCCAAACGAAGTCTAAACATGATGAAACTTTACGGAGGTTAGTTTTGGACCAAAAGAGACCTAGAAGGTTTGGGAGGAGACCAGAAGCCTTACGGGAGAGCCACGAGCTCATAGGGCGCGCCCTAGGGGGGTAGGCGCGCCCCCTGAGCTTGTGACTCCCACGCAACTCCGTCTAACCTAATTCCACTTCTATATATTCTCAAATATCCCCAAACCAACAGAGAGAGCCAAGAAAAAACTTTTCCGCCGCCGCAAGTCTCTGTTCTTCAAGATCCCATCTGGAGGCATTTTCTGGTAATCTCCCGGAGGGGGAATCGATCACGGAGGGCCTCTACATCAACCTTGCTGCCCTTCCGATGATGTGTTAGTAGTTTACCACAGACCTACGGGTCCATAGTTACTAGCTAGATGGCTTCTTCTCTCTCTCCGATCTTCAATACAATGTTCTCCTCGGAGATCAATCCGATTGTTCCGATGTAATCTTATTTTGCGGTGTGTTTGTTGCGATCTGATGAATTGTATGTTTATGATTAGATTATTCATTGAAAGTAATTGAGTCACTTCTGAACTTTAATATGCATGATTGTTATAGCTTTGTATTTCTCTCCGATCTATCCATTTAGTTTGGCCAACTAGATTGATTTATCTTGCAATGGGAGAGGTGCTTTGTAGTGGGTTCAATCTTGCGGTGTCCTCACCTCATGATAGAAGGGGTAGCGAGGCATGTATTTGTATTGCCGCCACTAAGGATAAAATGATGGGGTTTATTCATATTGCTTGAGTTTACTTTGTCTACATTATGTCATCATACCTCATGCATTATTCTGTTTGTCATGAACTTAATACGTAGAGGCAAGCATAGAAGCACTCTCGAAGTGGAGTAATAGTAGTAGATGGAGAATCATTTCGGTCTACTTGTCACGGACGTAATGCCTATATACATGATCATTGCCATGAATAACATCATAACTATGCGCTATTCTATCAATTGCCCAACAGTAATTTGTTTACCCACCGTATGCTATTCTTACGAGAGAGAAGCCTCTAGTGAAAACTATGGCCCTCGGGTCTACCTTTATCATATTACTAAAACCCTAAATACCTTGCTGCCATTTTACCTTTTTTATTTTATTTTGCAATTTATCTATCTACCACTATCAGATTTAATCCTTGCAAGTAACGAGTCCAAGGGGATCGACAACCCTCTTGCCCGTGTTGGGTGCAAGTATTTGCTCTTGTGTGTGTAGGTGCTGTTGATGAGATACTTGTGTGATTCTCCTACTGGTTCGATAAACCTTGGTTCTCACTGAGGGAAATACTTATCGCTACTATATTGCTCCACCCTTCCTCTTCAGGGAAAATCCCAATGCAGCTCACAAGTGGCATACTATTGAGGGTGATTCCTCATAGTTCACTCTCGATGATGTCTCTGTCGTGCAGTGCATCAAGTGTGGATCCACCGAGGGTGATTCCTCATAGTTCACTCTCGATGATGTCTCTGTCATGCAGTGCATCAAGTGTGGAACCACCGAGGGTGATTCCTTGGATCTCACCTTGACGGTATGGTCCTGAGTTACGACATTCCCCCTTTACTAAGTCGGGTCGGCCCCAAGGGTACCCGCGAGAGATACATGTTAAAGTCGGGTTGGCCCGGAGAGCGCTCGCGAGAGATATTGTGGCAGAATGACAAGGAAGGCGGAGACCACCTAGGAGAGAGGTGGGCCTGGTCCCTAATCGTAGTCCGCGTGTTACCAAGTCAGAGCGACAGGAGCCCTATCGTGTCCGCGAGCTACTAATAAGACACTAACGGCTTGGCCATATGTTCTGAGTTGGCCGCTAGCCTATACGCACTAACCACCGCGCGGGATAATTGGTTTATGGGGCCCTCGGCGCCGTACATTCTACCGAAAGCTCTGTCAGACGTCACAGTTGAGCAGCGCGCGCCGGGTGAGCTGGTTATGTCTGTTGGTGTTTCCAAAGTCGTGCTTGGTCCGGGCCGCCCACACAATGTGCAGGAGTGCTTAGGGTGATTGGCCCACTACCCCTTCGTGCTTAGGATTTAGACCGGCGTGTTGACCTCTCCGGAGAGCCTAGTTAGGACTACGGCGTGTCGATCATCCGAGGCCGGGCATTACCCAGAAAGTGTGTCCGGCCAAAGGTAATCAAGCGTGTTGGGTAACAGTAGTGCACCCCTCAGGGAAGTTAATCTATTCGAATAGCCGTGTCCATGGTAACAGGATGCTCGGAGTTGTTGTTGGGGAACGTGGCAGAAAATGAAAATTTTCCGACCTACGCACTAGCCCAAGACCACTATGGAGACTGCATACAAGGTTTGATCATTATTGTTACCGACTCATAGCGCAGCGGAAGAAGAGTCGATGACGATCGGCGGTGCAGATCCCCGCAGCTAGGATTTACAACCTCCCAACCGCGAGGATGAATACCCTCATCTGCCACTCAGATAGCCCCCCGGGAGGCGGTCGGATAGTCCTCCGGACGGTGTCGCGGACAGCCCTTCGGGCGGACTTTCGAAACTCGAACGATCACTCGGACAGCCCTTCGGGAGGACCTTCAAAACCCGGACGGTCACATGGACAGCCCTTCGGGAGGCACTCTCAAACTAAGACCGAAACAACGATCTCTGTACAGAGTTGCACACATACGGTGTCATCTATCCAGCAGGGCTTCGCCGTCCAGAACTACTTCCTGCCGGAACCCAGACAGCCTTTCGGCACTATGAAACTATTTTGCTGGGAGGGAGAGAGAAGCCAGACAAATCTATGGCATGTGTATGAGAGCAAGGATGTGTATTGGGGCAGCCCATCCACCTCTATTTATAGCAAAGCCAAGGGGCAAAATTGGCATACAAAAGTACCAAAGTGCCCATACTTTATGTCATACATAAAAGAATAAAAGGCAAAAAGGTGTGCCATGTGGAGCTCCATGGAGGAGCACCACCATGGCCGGCCACCCTCATGGGGGACCCCCCCCCCCCAAGGGGGCTTCTTAGTGCCTAAGGCATTCTAGAAGCCTTTCGGGAAAATCCTAAAAGGTGCTTTCCATAAAAATCCCAAAATGCACTTTCACTATTCATGACGACATATTTCAGCGTCCGTTCGAACTGAAAATATTTATGTGGGCTTAGAACATTTCCAGTACCCACTAAAATAATTTTCAACGCATTCCAGAAGAATTCCGAATTAGTGATTTTCATCTGCGAAAAGCATCTGAAGCGGTTCCGGCAGCTCCGGAACATTTCTGGTTTTCATCCCGGAAAATTCCAGGAAGTTTCCAGAATGATTCTGGCACCCTCCAAGAATTATCAGGCATGTGCCGAAACCAACTTGACTTAATGGTATCCCCTGAAACAACTTTTCAGTATTACCGGAACTCATCCGGTGACCTCTCTCTTCAGAACTTTGCCGCTGTCTCCGAAAACTTTTTCTGAAAACTTTCTCTCAGACTCCCTGTCTAGTATTCAGCAGATAGATGACCCTTAAGCGTGTGACCCTATAGGTTCGGTGAAGTATAGACATGATCCGGAACCCCTTCCGAACAATGATCAACATCGGAGCCTTGGACACCCATATTGACCCCTATACCCACACGAATGAATATTCGAGTGAACCTCCAGTTGCCGTGTGCTATTCCTGTTGCTTCGCAATATGTTACAAATGTTAGGGAACGTAGTAGTAAATCAAAAAATTTCCTACGCATCACCAAGATCAATCTATGGAGAGACTAGCAACGAGAGAGAGAGAGGAGTGTGTCTTCATACCCTTGAAGATCGCGATGCGGAAGCGTTGCAAGAACGCGGTTGGAGGAGTCGTACACGCAGTGATTCAGATCACGGTCGATTCCGATCTAAGCACCGAACAACGGTGCCTCCGCGTTCAACACACGTGCAGCCCGGTGACGTCTCCCGCGCCTTGATCCAGCAAGGAGGAGGGACAGGTTGGGGAAGACAGCTCCAGCAGCACGACGGCGTGGTGGTGGAACTTGCAGTTCTCCGGCAGGGCTTCGCCAAGCTCAACGGAGGAGGAGGAGGTGTTGGAGAGGGGGAGGGGCTGCGCCAGGGGAGAGGTTGTGGCCTCCCTCCCACCCCTCCACTATTTATAGGCTGGGGAGGAGAGGGGGCCGGCCCCCCTAGATCCCATCTAGGGTTGGGGCGGCGGCCAAAGGGGGGAGGAGTGCCTCCCAAGTCAAGTGGAGGCCCTCCCCCTTTAGGGTTTCCCCTCTCCCATGCGCATGGGCCTTAGGGGGGCTGGTGCCCCTATCCCATTAAGGCTAGGGCGCCCCCTTACAGCCCATGCTGCTGTATTGGACGTGGTGGAACCCTTTCCAGACTTCCGAACCCCTCCGGAATCCTTCGGAACCTTTCGAATGCTTCCCGGTACAATACCGAAAAAAAATTAACTTTTTTTTTCGGAACGCCAATAACAACTTCCCATATATAAATCTTTACCTCCGGACCATTCCGGAACTCCTCCTGATGTTCGGGATCTCATCCGGGACTCCGAACAACATTCGGTATTCACATACTATTTCCCATAACAACCCTAGAGTCACCGAACCTTAAGTGTGTAGACCCTACGGGTTCGGGAACCATGCAGACATGACCGAGACATCTCTCCGGCCAATAACCAACAGCGGGATCTGGATACCCATGTTGGCTCCCATATGTTCCACGATGATCTCATCGGATGAACCACGATGTCGAGGATTCAATCAATCCTGTATACAATTCCCTTTGTCTACCGGTATGATACTTGCCCGAGATTCGATCGTCGGTATCCCTATACCTTGTTCAATTTCGTTACCGGCAAGTCTCTTTACTCGTTCTGTAATGCATGATCCCGTGGCTAACTCTTTAGTCACATTGAGCTCATTATGATGATGCATTACCGAGTGGCCCCAGAGATACCTCTCCGTCATACGGAGTGACAAATCCCAGTCTCGATTCGTGCCAACCCAACAGACACTTTCGGAGATACCTGTAGTGCACCTTTATGGTCACCCAGTTATGTTGTGACGTTTGATACACCCAAAGCATTCCTACGGTATCCGGGAGTTGCACAATCTCATGGTCTAAGGAAATGATACTTGACATTAGAAAAGCTTTAGCAGACGAACTACACGATCTAGTGCTATGCTTAGGATTGGGTCTTGTCCATCACATCATTCTCCTAATGATGTGATCCCGTTATCAACGACATCCAATGTCCATGGTCAGGAAACCGTAACCATCTATTGATCAACGAGCTAGTCAACTAGAGGCTCACTAGGGACATGTTGTGGTCTATGTATTCACACATGCATTACAATTTCCGGATAACACAATTATAGCATGAACAATAGACAATTATCATGAACAAGGAAATATAATAATAACCACTTTATTATTGCCTCTAGGGCATATTTCCAACAGTCTCCCACTTGCACTAGAGTCAATAATCTAGTTACATTGTGATCAATCGAACACCGATAGAGTTCTGGTGTTGATCATGTTTTGCTCGTGGAAGAGGTTTAGTCAACGGATCTGCGATATTCAGATCCATATGCACTTTACAAATATCTATGTCTCCATCTTGAACATGTTCACGAATGGAGTTGAAGCGACGCTTGATATGCCTGGTCTTCTTGTGAAACCTGGGCTCCTTGGCAAGGGCAATAGCTCCAGTGTTGTCATAGAAGAGAGTCATTGGGCCCGACGCATTGGGAATAACTCCTAGGTCGGTGATGAACTCCTTCATCCAGACTGCTTCCTGTGCTTCCTCCGAGGCTGCTATGTACTCCGCTTCACATGTAGATCCCGCCACGATGCTATGCTTGCAACTACACAAGCTGACTGCCCCACCATTCAAAATATACACGTATCCGGTTTGTGACTTAGAGTCATCCAGATCTGTGTCGAAGCTAGCATCGACGTAACCCTTTACGACGAGCTCTTCGTCACCTCCATAAACGAGAAACATATCCTTAGTCCTTTTCAGGTACTTCAGGATGTTCTTGACCGCTGTCCAGTGTTCCATGCCGGGATTACTTTGGTACCTTCCTACCAAACTTATGACGAGGTTCACATCAGGTCTGGTACACAGCATGGCATACATAATAGACCCTATGGCTGAGGCATAGGGGATGACGCTCATCTTTTCTCTATCTTCTGCCGAGGTCGGGCATTGAGCCGTGCTCAATCTCACACCTTGTAATACAAGCAAGAACCCCTTCTTGGACTGATCCATATTGAACTTCTTCAATATCTTGTCAAGCTATGTGCTTTGCGAAAGACCAATGAGGCGTCTCGATCTATCTCTATAGATCTTGATGCCTAATATGTAAGCAGCTTCTCCAAGGTCTTTCATTGAAAAACACTTGTTCAAGTAGGCCTTTATGCTTTCCAAGAATTCTATATCATTTCCCATTAATAGTATGTCATCTACATATAATATGAGAAATGCTACAGAGCTCCCACTCACTTTCTTGTAAACACAGGCTTCTCCATAAGTCTGTGTAAACCCAAACGCTTTGATCATCTCATCAAAGCGAATGTTCCAACTCCGAGATGCTTGCACCAGCCCATAGATTGAGCGCTGGAGCTTGCATACCTTGTCAGCATTATTAGGATCGACAAAACCTTCCAGCTGCATCATATAAAACTCTTCCTTAAGGAAACCATTAAGGAATGCCGTTTTGACGTCCATTTGCCATATCTCATAATCATAGTATGCGGCAATTGCTAACATGATTCTGACGGACTTCAGCTTCGCTACGGGTGAGAAGGTCTCATCGTAGTCAACCCCTTGAACTTGTCGATAACCCTTAGCGACAAGTCGAGCCTTATAGATGGTCACCTTACCATCCGCGTCTGTCTTCTTCTTAAAGATCCATTTGTTCTCTATGGCTTGCCGATCATCAGGCAAGTCTCTCAAAGTCCATACTTCATTTTCATACATGGATCCTATCTCGGATTTCATGGCTTCTAGCCATTTGTTGGAATCCGGGCCCGCCATCGCTTCTTCATAGTTCGAAGGTTCATCGTTGTCTAACAACATGACTTCCAAGACAGGGTTGCCGTACCACTCTGGTGCGGAACGTGTCCTCGTGGACCTACGAAGTTCAGTAGCAACTTGATCCGAAGTTTCATGATCATCGTCATTAACTTCCTCTCTAGTCGGTGCAGGCACCACAGAAACATCTTCCTGAGCTGCGCTACTCTCCGGTTCAAGAGGGGGTACCTCATCAAGTTCTAATTTCCTCCCACTTACTTCTTTCGAGAGAAACTCTTTCTCCAGAAAGGATTCATTCTTGGCAACAAAGATCTTGCCTTCGGATCTAAGGTAGAAGGTGTAGGAGATATGCCCTAGAGGCAATAATAAATGTTATTGATTATCTCCCTGTTCATAATTAGGTTTATGTTCCATGCTATAACTGCTATGGTTCTCGAGTCTGCAAATAAAACGAGGCTCGGAGGAAGACTCATATGCACGTGTGGAATAATAAATGATAAAATGTATTCCTAGTCAAGCCTCTATGACTGGCTCAAGTATTGCATGATGATCCTGTTTTCCTGATCATGGGCATGACTATGCCAGCAATTTTGAGGGCACAATGTTAACAGAACATTTGTGTTGAATCGACCCGATTGATGTTATGCTATGAGGTTCTTTCGTCACAAGTTAATGGTTAATAACACAGAGATGGTTAATGTTTGCATGATTCCTTAGACCATGAGAGTATCGAGTTTCTTCATGCTTGCTTCATGAACTTTGGGGTTTGTTAAACGTCATCCGTAAATGGGTGGCTATTACGGCGGCTTACCGGTTCATGGAAAAGTGTGTCAAGTAACTTGATAGCTCAAGATTGGGATTTGCTCCTCCGGCGATGGAGAGATATCTCTGGGCCCTCTCGGTGTTACGGTATCCATCATCGTCTGGCCAGACACTTTGTGATTTGATCACGGGGATGCCGGAACATGGTAACGAGAAAAGAGAACAATACCGGTAACGAGGTAACTAGCATAGTGGACAAGTGTTGATCCACGGGAATGCCAACATGTCTCACCTCGGGTATTTGTAACATATCACGAAGCAACAGGAATAGCACATGGCAACTGGAGGTTCACTCGAATATTCATTCGTGTGGGTATAGGGGTCAATATGGGTGTCCACGGCTCCGATGTTGATCATTGATCGGAAGGGGTTCCGTGTCATGTCTATACTTCACCGAACCTATAGGGTCACACGCTTAAGGGTCATCTATCTGCTGAATACTAGACAGGGAGTCTGAGAGAAAATCACCGAAAAAGTTTCGAACACCGAAAAAGTTTCGGACAGCGGAAAAGTTCCGCAGAGAGAGGTCACCGGATGAGTTCCGGTGAAACTGAAAAGTTGTTTCAGAGGATACCATAAAGTCAAATTGGTTTCGGCACATGCCCGATAATTCTTGGAGGGTGCCAGAATCATTCTGGAAACTTTTGGGAATTTTCTGGAAGAAAAAACGGAAATGTTCCGGAGCTGCCGGAACCACTTCAGATGCTTTTCGCAGATGAAAATCACTAATCTGGAATTGTTCCAGAACACGTTGAAAATTATTTTAGTGGGTACTGGAAATGTTCTAAGCCCACATAAATATTTTCAGTTCGAACGGACGCTGAAAAATGTCGTCGTGAATAGTGAAAGTGCTTTTTGGGTGGCTTCTTGGAGAAGCCACCTTGAGGGTCCTTTGGTATTTTTCCCCTTGGCTTCTTGGAGAAGCCACCCTTGGGCTTGGCCTATAAATAGGGGTGGAGGGGGCTGCCTAAAGAATCATCCCTTGCTCTCATACACATGCCATGTATTATCTGGCTTCTTCTCTCCCTCCCACGAAAAGAGTTTCGTAGAGCCGAAAGGCTGTCTGGGTTCCGGCAGGAACTAGTTCTGGACGGCGAAGCCCTGCCGGATAGCTGGCACCGTATGTGTGCAACCCCGTAGAGAGGTCGTAGTTTCGGTCTTTTGCCTGAGGGGCTGTTCGAGTGTCCTCCCGAAGGGCTGTCCGAGTCTCCATTCGAGTTTCGAGGGTCCTCCCGAAGGGCTGTCCGCGACATCGTCCGGGGGACTGTCCGACCGCCTCCCGAAGGGCTGTCTGACGAGGGAGTACATCCTCGCGGTTGGGAGGTTGTAAATCCTAGCTGCGGGGATCTGCACCAACGATCTCCACCGACTCTTCTTCCGTTGCGCTTCGAGTCGGTACGGATCAGATCAAACCTTGTATGCAGTCTCCATAGTGGTCCTGGGCGTGCTCGCTATACCGAAAATTTTTGTTTTCTGTCGCGTCCCCTTACAGTGGCATCAAGAGCCGTGCTATGCGTAGATGCAGGTTACGATCTAGAATACATGGAGATGTATGGGTATTGCATAATATAATTTTGGAGTAGATGAGATCTATTGCTGAAAATTATTTATGCGGGTGACAGATGAAATCTGTTACCCGACGTTCTTCTTGCTTCCCTAGAATTTGCGTTTGCTCAATCTCGAGACAGCATGGTGGAATTTGACAAAGTTCTGGCAATCCGTGATCCTGATTGATCATGGAAGTGCTATCAGTTCTTTGGGTTCTGCCATAGTCAAAAGAAAGATGAAATTCGCAGATGAAAGGGCATTGCAGATATGATCTGCACGGGGGTCATGCGTATGACGAAGTTTAGTATGGGGCTCGAGATTTAATTATCTCGTGTTTCATACACCCCGAGATGTTAATCTAGCAACATGAATAATCATACTTGATGATAAAACGTTGGTAGCTGCGGTTTGAGTAAAAACCTTAGAAGCCACGTAAAATAAAATTTTGCATAAACCGATTAGAGGCGTCTAACTTGGTTTTGCAGGATGTTTTGCATGTGATGTGGTATAGCAATGCTCATATTCAATTTGATTATGTATGAGATGACTATATGATGTAATTAACATGACCTGCGTGTCATGATTTGGCATGATGGCTGGAGCCATATGATTGCACTTTAATGACCTGTGTGTCAACCTTAAGTAATGCATTTATTTTATCTTGCTACGGAGATAGCAATATTATCTGGTGCATCGACAAGGTGGTGGCAATCTTCGCGAAGGTGAACACCGACGCGAATGCCGAAGACGAAGAAATGAAAGACTTCTCCGTCAGAAGAGGCTATACCATATCATGCTATTATGAATTGCCTGAGATGTTTATCCCTCTTGATGCACCCTTCTTGATTGCGCGGTAGTCGCTTTTTATTAGGGTGATCTCTCACTTAAAATATCAAGTAGTTAGTGTTCTCCCAAGTGTAGCACCGTCACGGCACCTAACTTTTCGGGGTATCACAGGATCTCCCTGGGTACGAACGATTAGGGATGTGTGAGGCGGGTGAGTTGAGACCTCACAGCAAGATCACTTGGTTGTCTTGACGTTCTGGAAGGATCTCCCTGAGCTCGGAACACGCCCATCGAAAGATGAACAAGAGTCACATAGAGATGTGATCGGCAAGTTTGCCTACCGATTGAAGTTCGCGCCATCAGTGTTCATCTCGTTCAATGGCGTTGAATGGAAATGCGGGTCTTGTATCACTCACAATCAATTATGAGAGATATTGATTTGAGTGGGAGCGCACTGTTGAATTAACTTGTTTAATTCTCAGTGCAATTAATTATGAACACTGTCTAAGTGTGGTTTGCATAATAGTTGTAGAATAATGGCTCGCATTTCCACCTTCCCTATTAAAATTGAATAGCTGTTAAATATCTGGTTAAAACTTTACGGTTGGTAACGTAATGTGAGGATTGTCCTCAAGAGTGCCGAGAAGGACTTTGTCCTATCGCATACTTTCGGTATTCTCTCGCTTATGCTATGGATCATGTGACTCTCGTCCGTTGATCCAAAAGCTAGAATTCCATTTCAGTCAAGCACAATATGTTTGTTTCCATGAGACCCAAACTTCGAAAGTTTGGATAGTTATGTGATATTCATGGAATCTGAAAATTATTTTCAGAGACAGACAAAGGCTAAAAGATATGAGATAGCCAAAGCAATGTTTGTTTGCAAACTATTAGTAAAGGAGTTTACTATGCATTAGACTGATAAAAGAGGGATCCAGGAGAACGCCTGTCATATGATGAAAGGTGAATAAAACAACAACTTAAAGAGAAAGGAAGTGTCCAAAGGGTGTTAGTGTGACTTACATGCCTAGGAAGTCCAGGGCTAACGCCACTCTTAAGTTGGGTGCTTCTTCTGAGAGTAGGAGAAATACTAAAAGTTAAACTGTTAGAAGTATAAAGGCAGAAAGAAAGAAGACTGGAATATCCAGCTCATGTATGAATGTCATACAAGTTTTTGATGTATAGAAGGCTGGTCAAAGATATAGTTCTTGGGAATTATGATTAAAATGTTAATCACTGATTCTTGGTATTGTGAGTTAATCACAAAGATACCCGCTCGATTGCTTTCTATTGCAACTCGATGTAAAAACTACTATGGCCTGAAAGACTAGCCAGGAATGAGGTTTTGGTATACACAGGGAACATAGTAAATGTTACTATACCTTCCATCGGTGTATTACCGTCTGTATTTATTTTCATAATTCATTTAGAGTTTCACAAACTCTAGCCCATTGCATAAGGTATCTTGCAAGAAGGTTGTTCATAAGAGAACTTTTTATGTTCGATGTTATGAATAACATAAGGGCCATACTTTCATTGAGAATGAGATGTATGTTATGAAAAATGATAATAATATATTACTCTGGATTTACTTTCATAATTCATTTTAGAGTTTCATACACTCTAGCCCATTGCATAATGTTTGTTGCAAAAGAGTTGTTCATAAAAACAACAATTGTTGTTCAGTATTATGAATAACATGAAGGGCCATGCTTACATCCAAGTTGGGACGTATGTTATGAATATTGATGGTAATATGATACATCCATAACACTGACGCTAAATGTCATAAGACTAAAAGAATACCACACAAGTGTGGCACTACATTTGGTCACATTGGAGAAACCCGCATGGATAAATTCCATTATGATGGATTTTTGAAGTCCTTTGATTTTGAATCATCTGACACTTGCAACTTTCCTCCGAAAAGTGAAGTGACTGAAATACCGTTCACAGGCCATAAGGAACGGACAACAAACTTATTGGTGATCATACATTTGATGGGTGTAGTCCGATAAATGTTGTTAGTAGTGGATTTATCTATCTTCAGAAATGACTCAAGTAGATATGTCGATATTTACTTGATGAGACGTAAGTCTGGATCTTTTGAATTCATTCAAAAGGTTTTCAAAAATGAAGTAGATGGTTATTGTAACAAGAAAATTATGTTTCTACAATTCGATTGCAGAAAGGAATATTTGAGTTACAAGTTTAGCGAATGTCTGATGAGTTATGAAAGTAGTTTCATAACTTGCACCTCCCGGAACACCATTGCATGTGGAAAGTCCGTGAAGATGTAATCAAACCATTTATGACATGGTAAGATCAAAGATGACATATATAAATTTGCCATTATCCCTTTTAAAGAGTGATGTTTTAGAGACTACGGCTTTTACACTGAAAAGAGCTCCATCAGGTCTGTTGAAATGACGCCATGGTATGGTACGCCCAACCATGTTATATCTTTTCTTAAACATTTGGAATATGGGGCTTGTGTAAAAGGTTACAAACCTATTCCAAATCAGACAAGTGCTACCTTGTAGGTTATCCCAAGCAATTGGGTATTCCTCCCTCACTATACCGAGGCAAATAGGTTTGCCACAAAGAACGGTATGCTTTTTGAAGAAAATGGTTCTTTCAAAAAGGTGAGTGGGAGAATAGTGCAACTCGACGAGGTAAACAGTATCTTCGTCATCAGGTCAAAGGAAAGAGACCTTGGAAGTAATTCCGGAGTTTCCTACTGCGACTGATACGGAAGTCTCTACAATAAAATGTATGGACTTCAGTCGAACTTGCAGCTGAACCACGTAGGCAAGGCTCGTGCAAACCTCTCAGGTGCGCAAACAAGATATTGTTGTTAGACAACAGTATACCTACGATACACAAGGAAGCGTTGATGGGCCCTGACTCCGGAATTGGCTAAATGCCAATACAATCCGAGATAGTCTCCATATAAATGTTTCAAGATTAAAACCTTGATACACCTTTCGAAAGACTTAGAGTCTAACGAATTTTATGGAACTAAAAACTGATACGGGTAAAAATGTTTTATCCATAAAGCTTGACTTGTTGCAATAACAAGTTCAAGGAGTTGACTACGATGAGGTTGTTTCATCGTAGCGATGCTTAAAATCGGTTCGGGTTGAACTAGCAATTAATACATATTTCAATCATGAGATATGAAACAAAGGATGACAAAAGGATTTCCATCTGATGGAAATGAAACCAAGGACTTGCATGTGTTACAGTCCAAGGTATTTTGTCATTCTAGAGGATGCTAGTAAGTATGCAAACTTCAGAGTTCCAGCAATGGACAGAAGAGAGCAAAATGGAATCTTCGTGTTTTGATGAAATGGTCAAAGGGGTTTGACTTCATCAATGGGTAACGAAGATGCTTATGATTCAAGAAAGTAAGTGGGAGCATAATAAAATTTCTAAAAACGTTGTGTGCTTGACACATTGTTAATTGGAAATAAATTTCTTGACATGAATTAGGACTTCATTTGAAAATAGTTTTTCGATGAAGTGCTTGGGCAAAATAGCCTTTATATTAGGCATGATGATCTATGGAGATAGATTTACCTAATGGGGCTGAGCAAAGATACATATTGACAAGATGCTAAAACCTTTTAGCATTAAAAACGTCAAGGAGTGATTCTTGCCGAAGTCACATGGAAAGAGTTTTTGCAAGACTCGGTGTCCCAAAAACACTGATGAGCAAAATACATGATGGAGATTCCACACACCTTCATGTTTGGATTAATCATGTATTCCATGGTATGTAAAAACAACCAGATATGTCCAATACTCCAAAGTTGTTGCGAGTATAGATACCAAAGTGATCAAAAGTACTGATCATGGGACAACAGTGAAAAAAGGTCATTGAGTACTATAGTAGCACTGATGACATGTTTTCTCGCAAGCGGAGATCATGATGAGTTCGTTGTAAAAGGTTACATCGATACAGTCTTTATCCATGCTCCAAGCGATTTTCGATTAAAGTTAAGGGTTTTGTGCAATACACAATATGGTGGCACGGTAGTTGGAAATTGTTCCAAACAAGATACTGAGGCGAATTCTATAACAAAGGCTAAGTATGTTGACGCTTTAGAAGCGACAAAGAAGTTGTTGAATCATATAGTTCATTCATGAACTTAGTATGGTTCCAAGAAGGCTTGGTCAATGGGACACTATTGCAGATAGTTGCTCCATAGCTCAGTCTGAGGAATCAGGTTTCGACCAATGATTCACACATATACAAAGCAAGGTGTACACAAAATATGAATTTTGTGAAAGCGTGAAAACGCGAGGATATGCAAAGATACACACGGTTCTGAAGTCGTCAGATCCGTTGGACATCAGGCTATACCACATGCGAAGCATATTTTACACCAATGTGCCATAGGTGTAAAGTGCATTAACATTAACTAGATTATTGACTCTAGTGCAAGTGGGAGTCTGTAGGAGATATGCCCTAGAGGCAATAATAAATGTTATTATTTATCTCCTTGCTCATAATTATGTTTATGTTCCATGCTATAACTGCTGTGGTTCCCGAGCCCGTATATCCATAAAGGCTCTGGGGAAAACCCATGTGCACGTGTGGAATAATAAACGGTAAAAAGTATTCCTAGTCATGCCTCTAAGACTAGCTCAAGTGTTGCATGATGATTATGTTTTCCCAATCATGGGCATGTCTATGCCAGCAGCTTTGAGGGCACAATGTTAGAAGAACATTTGTGTTGAATCGACCCGATTGATGTTATGCTATGAGATTCATTTGTCACAAGTTAATGGTTGATAACACAGAGGTGGTTAACGTTTGCATGATTCCTCAGACCATGAGAGTATCGAGTTTCTTCATGCTTGATTCATGAACTTTGGGGTTTGTTAAACGTCATCCGTAACTGGATGGCTATTACGGCGGCTTACGGGTTCATGGGAAAGTATGTTAAGTAACTTGATAGCTCAAGATTGGGATTTGCTCCTCCGACGATGGAGAGATATCTCTGGGCCCTCTCGGTGTTAAGGTATCCATCATCGTCTGGCCAGACACTTTGTGATTTGATCACGGGGATGCCGGAACACGGTAACGAGAAAAGAGAACAATACCGGTAACGAGGTAACTAGCATAGTGGACAAGTTGTTGATCCACGGGAATGCCAACATGTCTTGCCTCGGGTATTTGTAACATATCGCGAAGCAACAGGAATAGCACACGGCAACTGGAGGTTCACTCGAATATTCATTCGTGTGGGTATAGGGGTCAATATGGGTGTCCACGGCTCCGATGTTGATCATTGATCGGAAGGGGTTCCGTGTCATGTCTATACTTCACCGAACCTATAGGGTCACACGCTTAAGGGTCATCTATCTACTGAATACTAGATAGGGAGTCTGAGAGAAAATCACCGAAAAAGTTTCGGACACCGAAAAGTTTCGGACAGCGGAAAAGTTCCGCAGAGAGAGGTCACCGGATGAGTTCCGGTGAAACTGAAAAGTTGTTTCAGGGGATACCATTAAGTCAAAATGGTTTCGGCACATGCCTGATAATTCTTGGAGGATACCAGAATCATTCTGGAAACTTCTGGGAATTTTCTGGAAGAAAAACCGGAAATGTTCCGGGGCTGCCGGAACCGCTTCAGATGCTTTTCGAAGATGAAATCACTAAACTGGAATTGTTCCAGAACGCATTGAAAATTATTTTAGTGGGTACTGGAAATGTTCTAAGCCCACATAAATATTTTCAGTTCGAACGGACGCTGAAAAATGTCGTCGTGAATAGTGAAAGTGCTTTTTGGGAATTTTATGGAAAGCACCTTTTTGGAAATTCCAAAAGGGCCTTCTAGAAGGGGAAGGAGGGCATGGCACCTCATGGGGGGGTCCCCCCCCCAAGGGTGGCCGGCCAAGGAGGTGGAGCACCATGGTGCTCCACATGGCACTCCCATATGGCATATTCCCTTTTGGAAAGGGATATTCCAAGGGCACTTTGGGGTTTTTGTGTGACAATTTTACCCCTTGGCTTGCCTATATATAGGAGTGATCTTGGCAGCCATTTCCTCATCCCTTGCTCTCATACACATGCCAAGATGTTATCTGGCTTCTCTCTCCCTCCCACGAAAAGAGTTTCGTAGAGCCGAAAGGCTGTCTGGGTTCCGGCAGGAACTAGTTCTGGACGGCGAAGCCCTGCCGGATAGCTGACACTGTATGTGTGCAACTCTGTAGAGAGGTCGTAGTTTCGATCTTAGTGCCCGAGGGGCTGTTTGAGAGTGCCTCCCGAAGGGCTGTCCAAGTGGCGGTCCGAGTTCTGTGAGTCCTCCCGAAGGGCTGTCCGAGTGACCGTTCGAGTTTCGAAGGTCCTCCCGAAGGGCTGTCCGCGACATCGTCCGGGGGACTGTTCGACCGCCTCCCGGAGGGCTGTCCGAAGGGAAGACGAGGGTATACATCCTCGCGGTTGGGAGGTTGTAAATCCTAGCTGCGGGGATCTGCACCGCCGATCGTCATCGACTTTACTTCCGCTGCGCTACGAGTCGGTAACGAAAATGATCAAACCTTGTATGCAGTCTCCATAGTGGTCCTGGGCTGGTGCGTAGGCCGGAAAATTTTCGTTTTCTGCTGCGTTACCCTACAGAAGGTATACCCAATAGTTTCTTTAGGGTATCCTATGAAGACGCATTTTTCCGATTTGGGTTCGAGCTTTTCAGGTTGAAGTTTCTTGACATAAGCATCGCATCCCCAAACTTTCAGAAACGACAGCTTAGGTTTCTTCCCAAACCATAATTCATACGGTGTCGTCTCAACGGATTTCGACGGAGCCCTATTTAAAGTGAATGCGGTAGTCTCTAAAGCATAACCCCAAAATGATAGCGGTAGATCGGTAAGAGACATCATAGATCGCACCATATCCAATAGAGTGCGATTACGACGTTCGGACACACCATTACGCTGAGGTGTTCCAGGCGGCGTGAGTTGTGAAACAATTCCACATTTCCTTAAGTGCGTGCCAAACTCGTGACTCAAATATTCCCCTCCACGATCTGATCGTAAGAACTTTATTTTCCTGTCACGTTGATTCTCTACCTCACTCTGAAATTCCTTGAACTTTTCGAAGGTCTCAGACTTGTGTTTCATTAAGTAGACATACCCATATCTACTTAAGTCATCAGTGAGGGTGAGAACATAACGATAACCACCGTGAGCCTCAACGCTCATTGGACCGCACACATCAGTATGTATGATTTCCAATAAGTTGGTTGCTCGGTCCATTGTCCCGGAGAACGGAGTCTTGGTCATTTTGCCCATGAGGCATGGTTCGCACGTGTCAAATGATTCATAATCAAGAGACTCCAAAAGTCCATCTGCATGGAGTTTCTTCATGCGTTTGACACCAATGTGACCAAGGCGGCAGTGCCACAAGTATGTGGGACTATCATTATCAACCTTACATCTTTTGGCATTCACACTATGAATATGTGTAACATCACGTTCGAGATTCAATAAGAATAAACCATTGACCAGCGGGGCATGACCATAAAACATATCTCTCATATAAATAGAACAACCATTATTCTTGGATTTAAATGAGTAGCCATCTCGCATCAAACGAGATCCTGATACAATGTTCATGCTCAAAGCTGGTACTAAATAACAATTATTGAGGTTTAAAACTAATCCCGAAGGTAGATGTAGAGGTAGCGTGCCGACGGCGATCACATCGACCTTGGAACCATTCCCGACGCGCATCGTCACCTCGTCCTTCGCCAGTCTCCGCTTATTCCGCAGCTCCTGTTTTGAGTTACAAATATGAGCAACCGCACCGGTATCAAATACCCAGGAGATACTACGAGCGCTGGTAAGGTACACATCAATAACTTGTATATCACATATACCTTTGGTATTGCCGGCCTTCTTATCCGCTAAGTACTTGGGGCAGTTCCGCTTCCAGTGACCGTTTCCCTTGCAATAAAAGCATTCAGTCTCAGGCTTGGGTCCATTCTTTGGCTTCTTCCCGGTAGCTTGCTTACCGGGCGCGGCAACTCCCTTGCCATTCTTCTTGAAGTTCTTTTTACCCTTGCCTTTCTTGAACTTAGTGGTTTTATTCACCATCAACACTTGATGTTCCTTTTTGATCTCCACCTCCGCAGATTTCAGCATTGAATATATCTCAGGAATGGTTTTCTCCATCCCCTGCATATTGAAGTTCATCACAAAGCTCTTGTAGCTAGGTGGAAGCGACTGAAGGATTCTCTCAACGAACGCGTCATCCGGGAGATTAACTCCCAGCTGAGACAAGCGGTTGTGCAACCCAGACATTTTGAGTATATGCTCGCTGACAGAACTATTCTCCTCCATCTTACAACTGTAGAACTTGTCGGAGACTTCATATCTCTCGACCCGGGCATGAGCTTGGAAAACCATTTTCAGCTCTTGGAACATCTCATATGCTCCGTGTTGCTCAAAACGCTTTTGGAGCCCCGGTTCTAAGTTGTAAAGCATGCCACACTGAACCAGGGAGTAATCATCACTACGCGACTGCCAGGCGTTCATAACGTCTTGAGTTGCTGGGAAAACAGGTGCGTCACCTAGCGGTGCTTCAAGGACATATGCTTTCTTGGCAGCTATGAGGATAATCCTCAGGTTATGGACCCAGTCCGTGTAGTTGCTACCATCGTCTTTCAGCTTGGTTTTCTCTAGGAACGCGTTGAAGTTGAGGGCAACATTAGCGTGGGCCATTTGATCTACAAGACATATTGTAAAGATTTTAGACTAAGTTCATGATAATTAAGTTCATCTAGTCAAATTATTCAATGAACTCCCACTCAGATAGACATCCCTCTAGTCATCTAAGTGTTACATGATCCGAATCGACTAGGCCGTGTTCGATCATCACGTGAGACGGACTAGTCATCAACGGTGAACATCTCTATGTTGATCGTATCTTCTATACGACTCATGTTCGACCTTTCGGTCTTCCGTGTTCCGAGGCCATGTCTGTACATGCTAGGCTCGTCAAGTCAACCTAAGTGTTTTGCATGTGTAAATCTGGCTTACACACGTTGTATTCGAACGTTAGAATCTATCACACCCGATCATCACGTGGTGCTTCGAAACAACGAACCTTCGTAACGGTGCACAGTTAGGGGAAACACTTTCTTAAAATTTTAGCGAGGGATCATCTTATTTATGCTACCGTCGTTCTAAGCAAATAAGATGTAAACATGATAAACATCACATGCAATCAAATAGTGACATGATATGGCCAATACCATTTTGCTCCTTTTGATCACCATCTTCGGGGCACCATGATCATCATCGTCACCGGCATGACACCATGATCTCCATCATCGTGTCTTCATGAAGTTGCCTCGCCAACTATTACTTCTACTACTATGGCTAACGGTTAGCAATAAAGTAAAGTAATTACATGGCGTTTTTCATTGACACGCAGGTCATACAATAAATTAAGACAACTCCTATGGCTCCTGCCAGTTGTCATACTCATCGACATGCAAGTCGTGATTCCTATTACAAGAACATGATCAATCTCATACATCACATATATCATTCATCACATCCTTTTGGCCATATCACATCACACGGCATATGCTGCAAGAACAAGTTAGACGTCCTCTAATTGTTGTTGCAAAATATTTTTACGTGGCTGCTATAGGTTTCTAGCAAGAACGTTTCTTACCTACGCCACAACCACAACGTGATATGCCAATTTCTATTTACCCTTCATAAGGACCCTTTTCATCGAATCCGATCCGACTAAAGTGGGAGAGACAGACACCCGCTAGCCACCTTATGCAACTAGTGCATGTCAGTCGGTGGAACCTGTCTCACGTAAGCGTACGTGTAAGGTCGGTCCGGGCCGCTTCATCCCACGATGCCGCCGAATCAAGATAAGACTAGTAATGGCAAGAAAATTGACAAAATCGACGCCCACAACAACTTGTGTTCTACTCGTGCAAGAAACTATGCATAGACCTAGCTCATGATGCCACTGTTAGGGAACGTAGTAGTAAATCAAAAAATTTCCTACGCATCACCAAGATCAATCTATGGAGAGACTAGCAACGAGAGAGAGAGGAGTGTGTCTTCATACCCTTGAAGATCGCGATGCGGAAGCGTTGCAAGAACGCGGTTGGAGGAGTCGTACACGCAGCGATTCAGATCGCGGTCGATTCCGATCTAAGCACCGAACAACGGTGCCTCCGCGTTCAACACACGTGCAGCCTGGTGGCGTCTCCCGCGCCTTGATCTAGCAAGGAGGAGGGAAAGGTTGGGGAAGACAGCTCCAGCAGCACGACGGCGTGGTGGTGGAACTTGCAGTTCTCCGGCAGGGCTTCGCCAAGCTCAACGGAGGAGGAGGAGGTGTTGGAGAGGGGGAGGGGCTGCGCCAGGGGAGAGGTTGTGGCCTCCCTCCCACCCCTCACTATTTATAGGCTGGGGGGGATAGGGGGCCGGCACCCCTAGATCCCATATAGGGTTGGGGCGGCGGCCAAACGGGGGAGGAGTGCCTCCCAAGTCAAGTGGAGGCCCTCCCCCTTTAGGGTTTCCCCTCTCCCATGCGCATGGGCCTTAGGGGGGCTGGTGCCCCTAGCCCATTAAGTCTAGGGCGCCCCCTTACTACCCATGCTGCTATATTGGACGTGGTGGAACCCTTTCCGGACTTCCGGACCCCTCCGGAATCCTCCGGAACCTTTCGAAAGCTTCCCGGTACAATACCGAAAAAAAACGAACTTTTTTTTTCGGAACCCCAATAACAACTTCCCATATATAAATCTTTACCTCCGGACCATTCCGGAACTCCTCATGACGTCTGGGATCTCATCCGGGACTCCGAACAACATTCGGTATTCACATACTATTTCCCATAACAACCCTAGAGTCACCGAACCTTAAGTGTGTAGTCCCTACGGGTTCGGGAACCATGCAGACATGACCGAGACATCTCTCCGGCCAATAACCAACAGCGGGATCTGGATACCCATGTTGGCTCCCACATGTTCCACGATGATCTCATCGGATGAACCACGATGTCGAGGATTCAATCAATCCCGTATACAATTCCCTTTGTCTACCGGTATGATACTTGCCCGAGATTCGATCGTCGGTATCCCTATACCTTGTTCAATCTCGTTACCGGCAAATCTCTTTACTCGTTCCGTAACGCATGATCCCGTGGCTAACTCTTTAGTCACATTGAGCTCATTATGATGATGCATTACCGAGTGGGCCCAGAGATACCTCTCCGTCATACGGAGTGACAAATCCCAGTCTCGATTCGTGCCAACCCAACAGACACTTTCGGAGATACCTGTAGTGCACCTTTATGGTCACCCAGTTACGTTGTGACGTTTGATACACCCAAAGCATTCCTACGATATCCGGGAGTTGCACAATCTCATGGTCTAAGTAAATGATACTTGACATTAGAAAAGCTTTAGCAGACGAACTACACGATCTAGTGCTATGCTTAGGATTGGGTCTTGTCCATCACATCATTCTCCTAATGATGTGATCCCGTTATCAACGACATCCAATGTCCATGGTCAGGAAACCGTAACCATCTATTGATCAACGAGCTAGTCAACTAGAGGCTCACTAGGGACATGTTGTGGTCTATGTATTCACACATGCATTACGATTTCCGGATAACACAATTATAGCATGAACAATAGACAATTATCATGAACAAGGAAATATAATAATAACCACTTTATTATTGCCTCTAGGGCATATTTCCAAAAACAAATACCCGAGGTGAGACATGTTGGCATCCCTGTGGATCAACACCTTGTCCACTATGTCAGTTACCTCGTTACCGGTATTGTTCTCTTTTCTTGTTCCGTGTTCTGGCATCCCCATGATCAAATCACAAAGTGTCTGGCCAGACGATGATGGATACCGTAACACCGAGAGGGCCCAGAGATATCTCTCCGTTGTTGGAGGAGGAAATCCCAATCTCGAGCTATCAAGTTACTTGACATACTTGCCCATGAACCCGTAAGCCGCCGTAATAGCCATCTAGTTACGGATGACGTTTAACAAACCCCAAAGTTCATGAATCAAGCATGAAGGAACTCGATACTCTCATGGTCTGAGGAATCATGCAAACATTAACCATTAACTTGTGATGAATGAATCTCATAGCATAACATCAATTCGGGTCGATTCAACACAAATGTTCTGCTAACATTGTGCCCTCAAAGTTGCTGGCATAGACATGCCCAGGATTGGGAAAACATAATCATCATGCAACACTTGAGCTAGTCTTAGAGGCATAACTAGGAATACATTTTACCGTTTATTATTCCACACGTGCACATGGGTTTTCCCCAGAGCCCTTATGGATATACGGGCTCGGGAACCACAGCAGTTGTAGCATGGAACATAAACCTAATTATGAATAGGGAGATAATCAATAACATTTATTATTGCCTCTAGGGCATATCTCCTACAGACTCCCACTTGCACTAGAGTCAATAATCTAGTTAATGCTAATGCACTTTACACCTGTGGCACACTGGTGTAAATATTCTTCACTTGTGGTATAGCCTGATGTGCAACGGATCTGACGACTTCAGCTCCGTGTGTATCTTTGCATATCCTTGCATTTTCACGGTTTCACAAAATTCAGTTTTTGTGAACTTGGCTTTGTATGTATGTGAATCATAGGTCGAACCTGGATTCCTCAGACTGAGTTATGGAGCAACTACCTGCAGTAGTGTCCCATTGACAAAAGCCATCTTGGAACCATAGTAAGTTCATGAATGAACTATATGATTCAACATCCTCTTTGTCGCTTCAAAAGCGGCAACATACTTCGCCTCTGTTTTAGAATTCGCCACAGTAACTTGTTTGGAACATTTTCCAACTAACTGTGCCACCACATTGTGTGTTACACAAAAACGCTCAATTTAAATCAAAAATCGCATGGAGCATTGATGACGACTGTATCGATGTAATTACTTACAACGAGCACTTCATAATCTCTGCTTGCGAGAAAACATGTCATCAGTACTACTCTGTACTCAATGACATCTTTCACTGTTGTCCCATGATCAGTACTTTGATCACTTTGGTATCTATACTCGCAACAACTTTGGAGTATTGGACATATCTGGTTGTTTTTACATACCATGGAATACATGATTAATCCAAATACAAGAGTGTGTGGAATCTCCATCATGTATTTTGCACATCAGTGTTTTGGGACACCGAGTCTTGCAAAACTCTTTCCATGTGACTTCACCAAGAATCACTCCTTGGCGTTTTTAATGCTAAAATATTTTAGCATCTTGTCAATATGTATCTTTTGCTTAGCCCCATTAGGTAAATCTATCTCCATAGATCATCATGCCTAATATCAAGGCTATTTAGCCTAAGTACTTCAAATGAAGTCCTCATTCGTGTCAAGAAATTTATTTCCAATTAACAATGTGTCAAGCACACAATGTTTTTAGAAAATATTATTATGCTCCCACTTACTTTCTTGACTTACAAGCATCTTCGTTACCCATTGATGAAGTCAAACCCCTTTAACCATTTCATCAAAACACGAAGATTCCAACTCCATTTTGCTCTTTTCTGTCCATCGCTGGAACTCTGAAGTTTGCACCCTTACTAGCATCCTCTGGATAGACAAAATGCCTTGGACTATAACACATGCAAGTCCTTGGTTTCATTTCCATCAGATGGAAATCCTATTGTCATCCATGTTTCATATCTCAAGATTGAAATATGTATTAATTGCTAGTTCAACCCGAACCGACTTTAAGCATCGCTACGATGAAACAACCTCATCGTAGTCAACTCCTTGAACTTGTTATTGCAACAAGTTGAGCTTTATGGATAAAACATTTTTATCCGTATCAGTTTTAAGTTCCATAAATATTTGTTAGACTCTATGTCTTCCGAAAGGTGTATCAAGGTTTTAATCTTGAATCACTTATATGGAAACTAACTCGGGTTGTATTGGCATTTAGCCAATTCCGGAGTCAGGGCCCATCAACGCTTCCTTGTGTATCATAGGTATACTGTTGTCTAACAACAATATCTCGTTTGCGCACCTGAGAGGTTTGCATGAGCCTTGCGTACGTGGTTCAGCTGCAAGTTCGACCGAAGTCCATACATTTTTTTGTAGAGACTTCCGTATCAGTCGCAGTAGGAAACTCCGGAATCACTTCCAAGGTTCCTTTCCTTTGATCTGATGACAAAGATATTGTTTATCTCGTCGAGTTGCACTATTCTCCCACTCACCTTTTTGAAAGAACCATTCTCTTTAAAAGCATACCCTTTCGTGGCAAAACTATTTGCCTCGGTATAGTGAGGGAGGAATACCCAACATTTTGGGATAACTTACAAAGTAGCACTTGTCTGATTTGGAATAGGTTTGTAACCTTTTACACAAGCCCCATATTCCAAATGTTTAAGAAAAGATATAACATAGTTGGGCGTACCATACCAACGCGTCATTTCAACAGACCCGATGGAGCTCTTTTTAGTGTAAAAGCCGCAGTCTCTAAAGCATCACTTTAAAAGGGATAATGGCAAATTTATTTATGTCATCTTTGATCTTACCATGTCATAAATGGTTCGATTACATCTTCACGGACTTTCCACTTGCAGTGGTGTTCCGGGAGGTGCAAGTTATGAAACCCCTTTCACAACTCATCAGACATTAGCTAAACTTGTAACTCAAATATTCCTTTCTGCAATCGAATTGCAGAAACATAATTTTCTTGTTACAATAACTTCTACTTCATTTTTGAAAACCTTTCGAATGATTTCAAAAGATACAGACTTATGTCTCATCAAGCAAATATCCATATATCTACTTGAGTCATTTCTGAAGATAGATAAATCCACTACTAACAACATTTATCGGACTACACACATCAAATGTATGATCACCAATAAGTTTGTTGTTCGTTCCTTATGGCCTGTGAACGGTATTTCAGTCACTTCACTTTTTGGAGGAAAGTTGCAAGTGTCAGATGATTCAAAATCAAACGACTTCAAAATCCATCACAATGGAATTTTCCATGCGGGTTACTCCAATGTGACCAAATGCAGTGCCACACTTGTGTGGTATTCTTTTAGGCTTGCGACATTTAGCGTCAGTTTTATGGATGTATCATATTTCCATCAATATTCATAACATACATCCCATCTTGGATGGAAGCATGGCCCTTCATATTATTCATAATACTGAACAACAATTGTTGTTTTTATGAACAACTCTTTTGCATCAAACATTGTGCAATGGGCTAGAGTGTATGAAACTCTAAAATGAATTATGAAAGAAAACACAGAGGTAATATATTATTCTCATTATTCATAACATACATCTCATTCATAATGAAAGTATGGCCCTTATGTTATTCATAACACCGAACATAAAAAGTTCTCTTATGAGCAACCTTCTTGCAAGATACCTTATGCAATGGGCTAGAGTGTGTAAAACTCTAAATGAATTATGAAAATAAATACAGACGGTAATACACCGATGGAAGGTATAGTAACATTTACTATGTTCCCTATGTATACCTAAACCTCATTCCTGGCTAGTCTTTCAGGCCATAGTAGTTCTTACATCTAGTTGCAACAAAATGCAATCGAGCGGGTATCTTTGTGATTAACTCACAATACCCAAGAATTAGTGATTAACATGTTTAACCATAATTCCCAAGAACTATATCTTTGACTAGCCTTCTATACATTAAAAACTTGTACGACATTCATACATGAGCTGGATATTCCAGTCTTCTTTCTTTCTGCCTTTATACTTCTAACAGTCTAACTTTTAGTATTTCTCCTACTCTCAGAAGAAGCACCCAACTTAAGAGTGGCGTTAGCCTCGGACTTCCTAGGCGTGAAAGTCTTACTAACACCCTTCGGACACTTCCTTTTTCTTTATGTTGTTTGTTTTATTCACCTTTCATCATATGACAGGCGCTCTCCTGGATCCCTCTCTTATCAGTCTAATGCGTAGTAAACTCCTTTACTAATAGTTTACAAACAAACATTGCTTTGTTTGTATCTGAAAATGATTTTCAGTTCCATGAATATCATATAGCTATCCCAACTTTCGAAGTTCGGGTCTCATGGAAGCAAACATATTGCATTTGACCGTAACAGAATTCTAGCTTTTGGATCGAAGGATGAGAGTCACATGATCCATAGCATTAGCGGGAGAATACCAAAGCATACGATAGGACAAAGTCCTTCTCGGCACTCTTGAGGACAATCCTCACATTACATTACCAACCGTAAAGTTTTAACCAAATATTTAACAGCTATTCAATTTTAATAGGGAAGGTGGAAACGCGAGCCATTATTCTACAACTATTATGCAAACCACACTTAGACAGAGTTCATAATTAATTGCACTGAGAATTAAACAAGTTAATTCTATAGTGCGCTCCCACTCAAATAAATATCTCTCATAATTGATTGTGAGTGATTCAAGATCCAGACTTCAATTCATCGCCATAGAATCATCATCTCATGACGAGAATTTTAATCGGTAGGCCAACATGCCGATCACATCCCTATGTGACTCTTGTTCATCTTTCGATGCATGTGTTCTGAGCTCAGGACGATCCTGCCATGAACATCAAGACAACCAAGTGATCTTGCTGCAAGGTCTGACCTCACCCGCTTCACACATCCCTAATCATTCGTACCCATGCATCTATGGCGCACCTCGAAAAGTTAGGTGCCGTGACGGCGCTACACTCGGGAGAACACTAACTACTTGATATTTTTGTGAGAGATCACCCTAATAAAAAGTGACTACCGCACAATCAAGAAGGGTGCATCATAATGGATAAACATCTCAGGCAATTCATAATAGCATGATATGGTATAGCCCTTTTTGACAGAGAAGTCTTTCATTTCTTCGTCTTCGGCATTCGCATCGGTGTTCACCTTCGCGAAGATTGCCACCACCTTGTCGATGCACCAGATAATATTGCTATCTCTATAGCTAATAAAATAATGCATTACAACAAGGTTGACATGCAGGTCATTAAAGTGCAATCATATGGCTCCAGCCATCATGCCGAATCATGACACGCAGTCATGTTAATCAATTTACATTATATAGTCATCTCATACATAATCAAATTATTATGAGCACTGCAATACCACATCACATGCACATGCAAACCCTCCTGCAAAACCAAGTTAGACGTCTCTAACTCGGACAGCCCTTCGGGAGGACCTACGAAACTCGGACAGTCACATGGATAGCCCTTCGGGAGGCACTCTCGAACTAAGACCGAAACAACGATCTCTCTACAAAGTTGCACACATACGGTGTCATCTATCCGGCAGGGCTTCGCCGCCCAGAACTAGTTCCTGCCGGAACCCAGACAGCCTTTCAGCTCTACGAAACTATTTCGCTAGGTGGGAGAGAGAAGCCAGACAAAGTCTATGGCATGTGTATGAAAGCAAGGATGTGTATTGGGGCAGCCCATCCACCTCTATTTATAGGAAAGCCAAGGGGCAAAATTGGCATACAAAAGTACCAAAGTGCCCCTACTTTATGTCATACATAAAAGAATAAAAGGCAAAAAGGTGTGCCATGTGGAGCTCCATGGAGGAGCACCACCATGGCTGGCCACCCTCATGGGGGAACCCCCCCCCCCACAAGGGGGCTTCCTTAGTGCCTAAGGCATTCTAGAAGCCTTCTGGGAAAATCCCAAAATGTGCTTTCCATAAAAATCCCAAAAAGCACTTTCACTATTCATGACAACATATTTCAGCGTCCGTTCGAACTGAAAATATTTATGTGGGCTTAGAACATTTCCAGTACCCACTAAATTAATTTTCAACGTGTTCCAGAACAATTCCGGATTAGTGATTTTTATCTGCGAAAAGCATCTGATGCTGTTCCGACAGCTCCGGAACATTTCCGGTTTTCATCCCGGAAAATTCCAGAAAGTTTCCAGAATGATTCTGGCACCCTCCAAGAATTATCAGGCATGTGCCGAAACCAACTTGACTTAATGGTATCCCCTGAAACAATATTTCAGTATTACCGGAACTCATCCGGTGACCTCTCTCTTCAGAACTTTTCCGCTGTCTCGGAAAACTTTTTCCGGAAACTTTCTCTCAGATTCCCTGTCTAGTATTCAGCAGATAGATGACCCTTAAGCGTGTGACCCTATAGGTTCGGTGAAGTATAGACATGATCCGGAACCCCTTCCGAACAATGATCAACATCGGAGCCTTGGACACCCATATTGACCCAAATACCCACACGAATGAATATTCGAGTGAACCTCCAGTTGCCATGTGCTATTCCTGTTGCTTCGTGATATGTTACAAATACCCTAGGTGAGACATGTTGACATCCCTGTGGATCAACACCTTGTCCACTATGCCAGTTACCTCATTACCGGTATTGTTCTCTTTTCTCGTTCCATGTTCCGGCATCCTCGTGATCAAATCACAAAGTGTCTGGCCAGACAATGATGGATACCGTAACACCGAGAGGGCCCAGAGATATTTCTCCATCGTCGGAGGAGCAAATCCCAATCTCGAGCTATCATGTTACTTGACATACTTTCCCATGAACCCGTAAGCCGCCGTAATAGCCATCCAGTTACGGATGACGTTTAATAAACCCCAAAGTTCATGAATCAAGCATGAAGGAACTTGATACTCTCATGGTCTGAGGAATCATGCAAACATTAACCATCTCTGTGTTATTAACCATTAACTTGTGACGAATGAATCTCATAGCATAACATCAATTCGGGTCGATTCAACACAAATGTTCTGCTAACACTGTGCCCTCAAAGTTGCTGCCATAGACATGCCCATGATTGGGAAAACATAATCATCATGCAACACTTGAGCTAGTCTTAGAGGCATGACTAGGAATACATTTTACCGTTTATTATTCCACACGTGCACATGGGTTTTCCCCAGAGCCTTTATGGATATACGGGCTCGGGAACCACAGCAGTTATAGCATGGAACATAAACCTAATTATGAATAGGGAGATAATCGATAACATTTATTATTGCCTCTAGGGCATATCTCCTACAGTTGTATCCTGATCTACTACAACTAGAACCGGATACTTTCATAATACTAAATTGTTATATTGCTCCGAGGTCGCTTTCTCGCAGGGTAGTCGAGGAAGGATCTCTGGGCATGGCTAATATATAATTGCTATTATATGTTACTGTGCTCTACTCTCTTCTGATGCTGCAAGATGCTAGTCTTCTTTAGGCTAGCCTTTTCCCCCTCTCCTCTGGCATTCTGCAGTCTAGTCCATAGATATACCCTTCCTTTGAAACTGATGCATACTTAGCATAGTTCTGATGTAAGTCTTGCAATTACTTTGGATGAGTACTCAAAGTTGCTTTGCTGCCTTTTTCCCCCTACCCGGTTGCTGCAATCAGATGACGGAGCCCAGGAGCCACAGGTTACCATAGGAGGTTACTACTTCGAGGAGATCGACGACCAGGAGTAGTTCGGAGGCTCCCAGGCAGGAGGTTGCGCCTTTTCGACCAGTGTCGTTGTTTTGCTAGCCTTCTTAAGGAAAACTTATCTAACTATGTCTGTACTCAGATAATATTTGCTTTGTTGACTTATGTATTCGGGTCCTCGTGACCCCTGGCTTGTAATATAAATATTTATGTTTAAATTTGTGTTTAGAGTTGTGTTGTGATATCTTCCCGTGGGTCTCTGATCTTGATCGTGCGCGTTTGCGTGTATGATTAGTGCACAATTGAGTCGTGGGCGTCACGATGACGAAGGAGCAAGTAGTGCAGCAGCTCCGTGAGTTGGTCTCAGCCAGTTTCCAGTGGTCCCCTGTGAGACTTGATGATCAGGTATATAGGGTGGAATTTCCCATGAGAGAGGATCTAGCTCGCCTTCTGAAGTTTGGTATGAGCAGGGTACCAAATAGCACTTGTGTTGTTGAGTTTGATACTTGGACTAAAAAGGAGCCACAAGGAACTCCTCTTTCAGAGATTTGGGTCAGATTCTCAGGGGCACCGCCTAGGCCCTTGAATGATTTTTTTGGTAACCTAGAGTCTGGGTTCGCTGATAGGCAAGATGGAGCAGGTGGACATGCCATTCACTCGTGACCTGGGCGTTGCTCGTCTGCTCGTCAGTATTGTGGACATTGAGTTGGTTCCAGATATAGTGAAGTGGACCCATGAGGGCAAGATTTATGACCTTGAGGTCAAGATAGAGGACCACCCATTTTTTGATGGGGTGGACGGGTACAATGATGTGGATATGACTGGGGGAGGTGATGGCAATGGGAAGCAGGATAAGGGTGCGGATCACAGTAGGCGCGACGGCGCTAAGAGGGCTGAGGGACAGTCTGCTCATCCAGCTGAGGCTACTGCAGACAAGGGGGCGGCGCCCCCGTTGACGCCGATGAATGCTCTGAGGTTTGGATCCTTTGGAGCATCATCTGCTCCCAGCCGCCTATGGGGGCACCGGGTCGAGATGGAGGATCCTGTGGAGCAGGAGTTGCCACCGTTGTCGCCGTTGGCTTCAGCAGGGGCGCCAGCATAGCTGGTTTCCGGTGCCGGCCTGGAGTAGGCCGCATCGCCTAGACCACACCAATCGGCTCAGTTCGTTTCTCAAGTGGGAGTGGTGGGGGACACCAGGCTGGAAGCCTTGAGGACCCCCACTAGCCCACAACTGTCGACGCCGGCCCGGACTTCTACCATCGATGTGACCGGTGGGAGAGGTGCCTCGGCGACGGCAGCCACTTCCGAGGCTGGCTTCGGACAGACGATTTCACCTCACAGTCCGCGCAAACAGAGCGCGCGGTCACCTGTGAGGGCGCCGGCAGCGGCTTCGGTGGAGGTGGGGATAGCTGGGCACCTGGCAGGCGGCCATACCCCAGTTGAACCTACTACAGACGACATCATAGCCTTTGGAGGGATTCCGGATCCGATGTCCGGAGACAGACGGGTGAGTCACCGGATTCAGGCTCAACTGGATGCCGACGACCTGCAGCTGGGACGCGCAATGTGGGCGGCCAAGCTTCATGACATCGAGGTCACTACAGGTATGGCAGTCAATACGAGTTGTTCTATTCTGCATTTTTCTGATGATGAAATTATTCGCAATTCTAATACCTTGGGAGTTTCGCTGGGTAATACTGGGAAAGAAATAGCTAAATCAGTAAATGACTTGCTGACTTAGAAGCCGATAGAGCCATGGAGATGATTCGTAATATTATAGCTGTAAAACCTATGAATGATACGGACATTAATGCTCTTGGGGTTGGGGCACTAGAGTGCCTCTATGAGGATTTAGTACCCACTAGTGTGTTACAGGAAGAGGATGCTGACACGGTTTCAGAGGGGTATACGGCCACCTTGCAACCAGATATGGGCACGCAAGCGGACCTTGGTTATATGGACCAAGAGGTTGTGCAGGATAAGCCAAAACGGTCCTGGAAGAGGAAGGTTTATCCGACATCTGCCGTGTGTAGAAGTGCGAGAATTCGGACCAAAAAGAAATTTCCTGATGAAAGATGAAAGGAATGTTTTGAAGTAGCAGAGGTCTGGCAGACTTGGTTAAAAGAAGGTTCCTTGCAGAAGCATCATTAGAACATAAGTTGGACTTTATTGCCTTACTTGAGACAGGTAGGAATAATTTTACGTCACAATTTCATAGCACTATATCCGGTGGTGTTGAGTTTGATTGGCATTGTCTACCCCCAAGAGGAAGATTCGGTGGGATTTTACTTGGGGTCAAGTGCGAGACGCTAGAAGTGGTCAATGTAGTGCTTGGGGACTTTGCCGTCAAATTCAGGGTGCGCTCGAAGGTTGATGGGTTCCGATGGGCGCTAGTTGCCATATATGGAGCTGCTCAACCGGAGATCATGCCAGATTGTCTAGCAGACCTTGTGCAGGTTTGTGGTGACGAGAAGTTACCTATCTTGGTTGGAGGGGATTTTAACATCATTAGGAGGAGTGACGAAAAAAATAACGATAACTTCGATGGCAGATGGTCATTCATGTTTAACACCATTATCGAAAGTCTAGACCTGAGAGAGATAGAACTCTCAGGCAGAAGGTTTACTTGGGCAAACTCACTGCCGAATCCAACTTATGAGAAGTTGGATCGAGTTCTCACCAGTATTAAATGGGAACATAAGTTTCCTTTGGTGACGGTCCAAGCTTTACAAAGAGGAATTTCCGATCACACCCCGTTGCTCATTGACTCTGGGGAAGCGACGCACGTGGGAAACAAGAACGTCTTTTCTTTTGAACTAACATGGTTTGAGAGAGAGGGCTTCATTGATCTAATAGCTCGGGAATGGGCTAAGGTCACAGGAGGGAGGTCAAATATCAAGCGGTGGCAGAATAAGATTAGGCATTTGAGGTAGTTCCTGAGGGGCTGGGCTAAAAATGAAAGCGGGATCTATAAGGTGAAAAAAGATAGGTTTATCCACCTTGTTAATGAACTTGATCTAAAGGCCGAATCCATCTTATTAGATGCAGACGAACGGGCATCTAAAACGGAGGCTGAGTAGAAATTGCGAGCGCTTCTCAGAGAAGAAGAAATGAAATGGGCACTTAGAGCTAAAGTGCGGCAGGTCGTCCAAGGGGACGACAATACCCAGTTTTTCCATATGATTGCAAATGGAAAACACAGAAAGAAGAAAATTTTCCAGCTTGAGCAGGATGAGCGTACAATTGTAGGACATGAGAACCTAAAATTGTATATTTCTAACTATTATAAACAACTATTTGGTGCTCTTGAGGACAATTTCATGTCTCTGGACGAGCACATGGTTGGGGATATTCCTCAGCTCGGGATATACAAGAATGAGATCTTATCCGCACCATTCACGGAGAAAGAGGTGTTTGAGGCCATATCACAGATGAAGAATAATAAGGCACCAGGCCCGGTCGCCAGCAAAATTTTATAAGAAATGCTGGCATATCATTAAGGGCGACCTAGTGCTAATGTTCCATGACTTATTTAATGGCCAACTACAGCTATTCCACCTAAACTTTGGAACAATAACATTGTTGCCAAAGAAGAAGGAGGCAGTGCGCATTGAGCAGTTCCGACCGATATGTCTGCTCAATGTGAGCTTTAATTTTTTTACTAAAGTTGGTACAAACCGACTGACGTGGATTGCACATAGTGTGGTGCAACCAACTCAGACGACATTCATGCCGGGCAGAAACATACTAGAAGGTGTGGTTGTCCTACATGAAACTCTTCACGAGATCCACTCGAAGAAACTGGATGGGGTGGTCTTCAAAGTGGATTTCGAAAAAGTGTACGATAATGTTAAATGGCCGTTCCTCCAACAAGCCTTAAGTATGAAGGGATTCAACAATTCCTGGAGGAAGCAGGTCGATTCATTTATACAAAAAGGCAGCATCGAGATTAAAGTGAATGATGACATAGGTCACTACTTCCAGACGCACAAGCGTCTAAGACAGGGGGACCCGATGTCTCCTATTTTGTTCAACATAGTAGCGGATATGTTGGCAATTTTCATAGGAAGAGCTAAAGAGGACGGTCAAGTGGGAGGACTAGTACCACATCTTGTAGATGGTGGGGTGTCCATACTACAGTACGCTGATGATACTATATTTTTCATGGAACATGATTTGGCAAAGGCCAGAAATATGAAGCTTGTGTTATGCCTATTCGAACAATTGTCGGGATTGAAGATTAATTTTAACAAAAGCGAATTGTTCTGTTTTGGGAGAGCCAAAGATGAACAAGATGCTTATAAACAATTGTTCGGATGTGAACTGGGTACCCTACCGTTTAGTTATCTGGGCATACCAATTCATCATCGCAAGCTATCTAATAAGGAGTGGAAGTGCATTGAATATCGATTTAAAAAAAACTAAGCTGCTGGAAGGGTAAGCTTATGTCATACGGAGGTCGGCTAGTACTAATAAACTCAGTGCTCACAAGTATGCCGATGTTCCTCCTTTCTTTCATTGAAGTTCCTGTAGGGGTACGGAAAAGGTTAGACTTCTATCGATCATGATTTTTTTGGCAGAGTGATGAAGTAAAGAGGAAATACAGGCTTACTAAGTGGGATATCATTTTTAGGCCGAAGGACCAGGGTGGTCTCGAGATTGAGAATTTAGAGGTAAAGAATAGATGTCTGCTCAGCAAATGGTTGTACAGTCTTTCTATTGAGACCGAAGGCACGTGGGTACAAATTTTACGTAATAAGTAGCTGCAATCTAAGACCTTGGCCCAAGTTACTGTTAGACCCAATGATTCACCTTTCTGGAAGGCGTTAATGAGAACGAAAGCAGCTTTCTTCCATAGGACTAAATTCATCATTGGAAACGGTAACTCGACTAGATTCTGGGAGGATACAAGGTTAGGTGAATCATTAGCCAATCCTAGAGAGCATAGAACTTCTTTGCTTCGTACGTACTGTCGGGCAATTCGTTATCCTTTGGAAACTTCTTCTTCAATATTTTCAGTAGCTTCTCAAATCTGTTGTCAGATACACCATTATCTGCCTTCCATTGCAGCAATTCCAGTGTGGTACCAAGCTTTGTGTTGTCATCTTCGCAATTTAGGTACAACCCTTTTTTGTGATCCTCTAACATGCGATCGAACTTCAACTTCTCCTTTTCACTTTGGTATTGTCTCTTTGCATCAACAATGACTCGGCGAAGATCATCATCGGGCACATCGTCTGGTTCCTCTTGATCTTCAGCTTCCCCCGTTGCAGCATCACCGTATTCAGGGGGCGGATAGTTGTCATCATCCTCTTCTTCTTCGTTGTCTTCCATCATAACCCCTCTTTCTCCGTGCTTGGTCCAAACGTTATAGTGTGGCATCAAACCCTTCTCAAGCAGGTGGATGTGAAGGGTTTTCGAGTCAGAGTAAGACTTCGTATTCCCACAGATAGGGCATGGACAACACGTAAAACCATTCTGCTTGTTTGCCTCAGCCACTTCGAGAAAATTATGAAGGCCCTTAATGTACTCGGAGGTGCGTCTGTCATCGTACATCCATTGCCGGTTCATCTGCGTGCATTATATATAATTAAGTATGTCAAAAACCATTATAGAATATCATGAATAGAGAAGTGACCAAATTAATAGAAGTTCATCATCACATTAAAACCAAAGTACAGTAGTGATCAAATGTTTACATAGTTCTCATTGAACAACATACAGCTCTCTAGAGCATGTAATTATAACATACATTGAAACTATGTAAAACATTTAAATGCAACAACAAATGCGATCATAATCGCAACTAAGATAACAATTGATCCAACGGCATAATGATTCCAAGCCTCAGTATGAATGGTATATTTTCTAATCTTTCTATTCTTCAAGCGCATTGCATCCATCTTGATCTTGTGATCATCGACGACATCCGCAACATGCAACTCCAATTTCATCTTCTCCTCCTCAATTCTTTTCAATTTTTTCTTCAACTAATTGTTTTCTTTTTCAACTAAATTTAACCTCTCGACAAGAGGGTCGGTTGGAATTTCCGGTTCACATACCTCCTAGATAAAAACATCTATGTCACGTTGGTGCGCATAATTATCATAAACACTAAATGAAACAAATAGTTATAAAAGATAATATACCACATCCGAATCATAGGCAGGACGAGGGCCGACGGGGGTGGATACCAAAACCATCGCACTATATAAAAACAAACAATAATAAAATTATACAAGTATCTATCTAAATCATACAAGTAAGAATTTTTTTTCTTTTAGAAAGAAGATAACAAGAAGAGGCTCACCACGGTGGTGTCGGCGACGAGATCGGCGTGGGCGATCGACGGCGGTGAGGACGGGGACGGGACAGGACGGACCGGCAAACCTAGACAAATCTTTACGAAAATGGAGTTTGGACAAGGAGCTTGGAGAGGACAAAGCTTAAGTGTGGCTCGGGCATTTCATCGAACACCTCATGTGCATAGGAGGTGAGAGCTAGAGCAACACACCTCTCCCACACGGCCGGCCAAAAAACAGAGCACTGAGCAGTCAGGGGCGGGGGTATATATATAGGCTTCTCTTTAGTCCCGGTTGGTGGCTGGAACCGGGACCAAAGGATGGTCCCGGTTCCAGCCACCAACTGGGACTAAAGGTGCTGGGTCAGGAGCGAGACCCATTGGTCCCGGTTCGTGTCTGGAACCAGGACCAAAGGGGTCAGACGAACCGGGACCAATGGCCCCTGAGGCCCGGCCGGCGCCCTTGCCTCACGAACCAGGACTGATGCACCCTTTGGTCCCGGTTCATGAGTGAACCGAGATTAATGCCCTTATACTGGCCTCAACCAAAGCCCTGTTTTCTACTAGTGAGTATAGAAGTTTCACCCATTGTTTGTCCAAGCGTACAGCTTCTACTTGACTAGAGAGACAATACACATAGTTCGTCGATTGGGTCCAGATCTGAACTTAGTTGACATATTGTTCCCATACTGTGTAAAGTCAACCGATTGAGTTGATACTTCCGCTCTTCTACATGTGTGGGCTCAACCTGGTACCTATAGTTTTATGCTTCGGATAGAACAAATTGTATACATGGCACATCCTTATTTTGTGTCTTCTCAAAATAAAGCTCAATGAAGATTGCCCGCGCAATTGCGCGAGCCACTTTGCTATTTGTAAGAAGGCGAAGTATCCAGTGAAAATAGCTTTTCATTGGAAATGTGAAAATTCCTACATGGGCCATCAGATCTATAATGGACGCAACGGATTAAAGGTGGGATCCCTGAGCATCCACTTAAACGCAATTAACAAATAACCCCCTATACTAGCAATGATTAGCCAAACCACGTGACATGTGGTAAGCAATCCAAACTATTCAAAAAGAAATGATTAGCCTAAATGGATTGCCTTACCCAAACTCCGACCTAACTATCCCACGTCCCATGGGATGCTGCCGCCGGGAACGCCATGGCGGCTCCGAGACATCACGCAGCGGCGAGACCCGAGGCACAGCGGCCACAACTGGCGGAGACGTGGGCGCGCACCGCGTTAAAGCTCCCTCTCATCGGCGGGTAGGGCTCCCGACGAGCCGAGGCGAGGACGCAACCTCGGCGAAAGACGAGGATATCAGCGGCATCCGAACAGGCACCTTCACCGACGACGCAGCCCGTGTGGTAGTGGACTGAAAGTGTGGAACTGCGTAGGTGACGTGCAGGCCAGCCGCAACACGGCGGACGCGGGCTGCCCCCATGCTACATAGTTCTCTTTAGAATTGTACCTCGGTTTTCCAATTTCTCTGACGAAACGTTCAGCGTAGCCTCTGTTCTCTGAAGAATTGTACATGTAAATGCTAAAGCTTGTGCACTGATATTTGCTAATCTATTAGTGCTGGACCTGTGCAACTCCCCTGTAGTTTTTGAAGATGATTGTTCGGTGGTGATTAACAAATTGAAAAACCTGAAGCATCTTGTTGTAGCACACTGATTGTTCGGTGGTGATGAACACAGTGAAAAACTTGAAGCATCTTGCTGTAGCACACTGATTGTTCGGTGGTGGTGAACAAATTGAAAAACCTGAAGCACGAGTTAGCTGCGCTAGCTCGATCATCAGGGCTTTGTAATGTTTGGCTGGGGCTTGTCCCTCCGTTCATTTGTAACCTTGCTTGTAAAGACTGTAAACTGGTCTCATGTTTCTCAATACATGTATCTAGTGGTGGAATCGTTGCAAAAATCTAGTGAGCAGCAGCCGACAGAGGCCCCGTCACGGCCGACGGAGGGAAGGGCATGGCTCGAGTCGCCACCGACGAAGGGCCCGTTGCTGCCGGGGGAGGGAACGACATGGCTCGAGTCACCACCGGAGGAGGGCCCGACGCTGCCGACGGAGGGCAAGGACTAATGACCGGAGGGAAGGGCATGGCTCGAGTCGCCACCGACGAAGGGCCCGTTGCTGCCGGGGGAGGGAACGACATGGCTCGAGTCACCACCGGAGGAGGGCCCGACGCTGCCGATGGAGGGCAAGGACTAATGACCGCCGGAACACGATTCTCCATTGCGCCGTAGATTGGAACGTGAACCGATCCCATGGATACTCACGAGGGATTTTTACCGGTTAATGACGCATAAGTTAGGGGGTTATCTGCTAATTGCGTTTAAGTGGATGCACAGGGATCCCATCTTTAATCCGTGGCGTCCATTATAAATCTGATGGCCCACGTAGGAATTTTCAGATTTTCACTCGATACTTCGTCTTGTAAGAAAAAATACTATTCAGATTGAGGTGTAGTATTACTTCATCTGGACCCTTGATGCACAAAAATACTATTCAGATTGAGGCTAGCTTCACTTGTTGCGGAATCAGATGATGCATGGTGGTGAAATCAGCCGACCGCTGGGTGGTGGGAATGTCAGAATGTGTGCTTCTGCCTTTTTCTGTGACATGGCTTTGCCGTACGCTATCCCTTCGAGCCTCCGTCTTGATTCCAAGCCTTGGAATAAAGGAGATGCTTCACGCGGTGGGTGGATAAAGCGGAAAGGATGCCCCACAAGCTGCGCACGCTGATTTTGATGACTTTCAGTCACTCACCACACCGAAGCAGCCTAGGAAGGGAAATGGCGAGGCAGCGCAGGAGGCGGAGGGGGGTGAAATGGCTGAGCCACTACTCGTCGGCGCAAACCATCCTGGTCGTCGGAGACGGCCGGGGACTTGTCCTTCTCGCTGGCGCTCGCCGCCGCGTTCGGCTCCGGCCACAACCTCGTGGCCACATCGCTAGACTCCTATGGTTCGACATCCTTTGCTCTTTCTCTTGTAAGCTTCTCCATCATCGATCATATGTATGTACGTACGCTAGCAGGAAGGATGCATCCATCAACCTGCCTCTGCTCAATTAACCTCAAGGCTAAAGAAGGATTTGGTATCCTCTGCTGTGTTGTTTAAAGAAGGATTTGATGCACTCTCCGCTAGGATCAAAGCTACCTCCCCTTAAATTGCATTGATATGGTTTTGCACCTTGTTCCTATTTAAATAGTATTTACTTTTTAGGTTTCTTATTTTTTTTTTCACTCTTCATTCTGCATTAAGCCCTATGTATATGCATCAGCCTGCCCCTTGCTTTCCTTATAAGCTCTAAGGATAATGTTGTTACTGTGACTTGTGACCATTTTTAGGTTAATTTATCTATTTATCCGCATGTCTTGTTCGCAATCTACTTGAGCAGATGCTCTAACGGGCAAGTATGGTCAAGCTGAATCAAATGTAACAGAGCTGGAAAGGTTGGGGGCCACAGTTTTGCATGGTGTCGATACTAAAACGATGAAGCGCCACCCTTGTCTGAAGATGAGACGGTTCGATCGGATTGTCTTTAACTTTCCTCATGCTGGGTTCACAGGATACGAGAATGAGGACCATATGATCAAGTATGTGCAGTCTCTTGATATGGTTATCTTTATTTATCTACTTTATTCCCATTATTTGTGGGTCAACTCACACTTTCCATTAAGAAAAACTTGATATTTAACTTTTTTTCTTTTCTTGTGACGATTCGTTGCTGGTGAGGAGGTTCTTCACATTAACTTTTTTTCTCTTGTGACATGTAGCGCTCATCAATTGCTGGTGACGAGGTTCTTCCACAACGCAAGCCACCTGCTATGTCCTGATGGTGAAATCCACGTTAGCCACAAGACGGGGCAGCCTTACGATAGATGGGAAATCACAGAACTAGCCTATGAGTTTTCACTTGTTGTGTTTGAGATGGTTGCCTTTCGAAAAGAAGACTACCCAGGTTATAACCAAAAGAGAGGAGATGGTAAATGCTGCGACGAAGAATTCCCTCTGCGTAACGGCTTCACTTTCAAGTTCTGCATCAAACATGAAGAAGGTGAAGAAGAGCAGCATCCAAGCAGGAAATTGACCGTGGCGCAGAGGGAGAGCCTGCACAAGCTGCAGGAGTCTTTGAATGATGTAACCATTCTACACAAAGAGAAGGAACAACAACTTTTGCTGTTGCGGCAGGAGTTGATTTCCATTTCGGAGTCTCTTCGTTCTTGCGAGCACGCATGCAGCACTCTCGGGAGTAGGCTCGAAGAAGAGCAGCGTCACAACAGAAAATTCACAGCAGAGCAGAAGGAGAGGATGCACAGGCTGCAGCAGTGTTTGGATGTTGTAACCAATCTGCACCAAGATAAGGAACAACAACTATTCTTGCTGCGGCAGGAGCTGATTTCCATTTCGGAGTCTCTTCGTTCTTGTGGGCACGCACGCAACACTCTCGGGAGCACGCTCGAAGAAGAGCAGCGTGGCAACAGCAAATTCACGGCGGCGCAGAGGGAGAGCCTGCACAGGCTGCAGGAGTCTTTGGATGCTGTAACCAATCTGCACCAATATAAGGAACAAGAACTATTGTTGCTGCGGCAGGAGCTGATTTCCATTTTGGAGTCTCTTCGTTCTTGCGAGAACGCACGCAGCACTCTCGAGAGCAGGCTCGAAGAAGAGCAGCGCCGCAGCAGGAAATTCAAGTTCCTTTTTTGGTTTATGTTCCTTTTTTGGTTAGCAAAGATGTACAGAAGGAAGCTCCTTGTTTGAATCTTAATCCCAACCATGCGAACTGTTCTACTCCCTCCGTCGAGAATTATTTGTCGCAGAAGTGGATAAAAATAGATGTATTTAGAACTAAAATACTTCTAGATACATTCATTCTCCAAAAAGTATTTCCGGACGGAGGGAGTATGATACACCAAAAGTCTTCGGCTCTCCATAATAGCTTCGCAAGTGGGCAGTGACGAAATATATGCTGAATCGACTCCAAGTTACCATAGAAGCAACACTTCGTCATCCTTGCCAATTTTTTACCATAGAAGCAACACTTCGTCATCCTTGCCAATTTTTTATGACTAGTAAAAAGTAAAATGTCCACGCATTGCCACGGGCAAATGCCGGCTCAGTCTCTTGGAGGTGCTCATAGGGGTAGAGTGTGCGTGTGTGCGTTCATAGGGGTGAGTATATGCACATCTGTACTGTGTTCAAAGGAAAATATATGTCTACACAAATCAAAAAGATGGTTAAGAAACAAACTTCACATCGTGGACCTATCAAAAAGTGGGTGTTCACAATGTTGTGTGTATTTGCGGTCGCTCGTACTGTTTTTCTAGACTCTGTCGCTGTGTACTCTCTTGGTCTTTTCTAGTTTGCGTATTTTCTGACATGCCCGCACCGGCTGCTCTCGGGTCAGAGAACAAGACGTGATTTTATCGAGCAAACATAAACTTCACATAACAAACATATCGTGTAACAATCACGTTTAAGCAATTTCATCAATCTATCATTGCACAATTATTTGATATCACAATTGGTTCAATTTCTCACAGTAAGACACGATACCAAGTTGTAAGTTAAACACAAATGACTCCCCATGACGGAGGTTACATGATGGAGACACCATACTATGTCACAAAACACCATGGTGCAGGGGCGACGCGAGGGACTCGGCATGCAGCGGCTGGGCCACTGGAGGCTGGCCGGAGCAGGAGGTCGTCGGGCGAGGTGGGGCGGCCCCTGCAGAGGCGGCTGAGCTTTCTAGCCGGAGCTCGCAGGCGGTCAGAGGCTAGAGGCGAGCCGCCTGAGCCGAGGGACCAAGCTGTAAGATTAAAATCAATCGAGGTCGACCTGACTGCAAATTTGCCTAGGATGTTTGGTCCCGATGTGTCTGGCCACGTCATCTCTGAAATCCGCAAGGCCTTTGGAGTACAACTACAAGAGGCCTAGGATTTAGAAGCAGAAATGTAAACATTTAATTTTGCATCCAATGACAAGCCTGTTTCTTTCAAATCTGTGAGTTGTAAGCAGTGTATGGCATCATTTTGTGTAGCAGAAACCGTTTTCCTACTAAGTAGTGATGCGAATAAGATAAAAAAATTGTTCACGAGTTTTTACGCCTGGTAATTTTATTCCTTCCTCTAAAAGATGAGTACACCCACGGGCCACGGCCTCTACTTCATCCAATGCATACAACAAGTTGTGTTGAAGTATATTATGCCTAGTTGCTTCATCCCGACCTAAAAGTCCTTTTTTGGGAAATCAGCTTCTTAATTTGGAGTTTTTTTTTTTTGCGGGGTTTCTTAATTTGGAGTTGAAGTAGTCTCTGTTGGTGTTACGAAAATGTCGGGCCGCTTTTTATGTTTCTGTGTTAAATGCCAAGAAATGATTTCTTGAACACATATTTCACCTACTGAGATTTGCAGCCAGACAAAAAAAAGTGGGCATGAAGTTCATGCGGTTGGTGCATCAGCTAGTACGGTATGTAAATCAAGAACGAGTTTAATTTGCTCCGTGAGTACCCATGGCTCCACTAAACCTGACAGCATGGCAATTATTTTTTGAAGAAACACAGAACTGCTATTTTCATTGAGTGGGGAATGGTGGGAGAGGGCCAACTATCGAGAAAGCACTCCGGGCTGCAAAATAAAAAACAAGAAACAAATCATCCCATGTGTTGGCCACCCACATAGCCCAGCCTTGGAGCAGACGCTAATATCATAGTTTTAAGTGGCCCTCTATAGCTTTTGAAGAGCCCTCCGCCTAAAGCTATGCACTTTTGATGCTAAACTAAAAATAACACTAACAGATTGCTAAATCTTACTATAACGCTTAATTTGAAGTCATTTAGCGCCACTAAGCCGCTGCAGCGAGCAGAGGGACACAGGTGAGTTCCACAAAGCCATCCATCTGCCCTATTCTTCCTTCTTGTTTTGGATATATATATGATGCATTGATGCAATGGTTACTTATCGAATTAGGATGTATGATCCGTTCTTGGTTTTTTATGTCTGAACATGTGTGTGTCAAGTATATGTCATATATAATATACGATGATGCCGGATTGTGCGCTTATTCTTTAAAAAAAATCATGATTTAAGAAAAACTCTAAATGGGCTTAGCTTCTCTATATCTCCGTTATAGGTTGTCATAGCTTCTAGTGGAGTCACCACTATATGGCATAGCCTGCTATTTAAAACTTTGCTAATAATAAAACCAGCTGCTAGCTCTATTCCACACCATCTACCGTCCATAAAATAGCCCACCCATTTAATAGTTAGCCATAGATAATCGTTTAGTAGATGCCTGCATTCCTGTTGGTTGTAGCCTAGTGTTAAGGGAAAGTTTGATGCTTTAGACGAATTGGAAGAGACTCGTCCTTTACCACCTAGATCGTATGATAGAGAAGTTCACATTGATACTAAACTACATGACAGTTTTACTGCCTGAGGAGGAAATTGCTTGGCTTCAATATTGCTAATGATAGGAAGAGAAAGAATACGATATTTTCTCTAGCTAGCAAGGATACTATACCATACTGGATGTTATAAAAAAATTGGTCCTGCCCCCCGAAACATTTGCCACCTCAACGTTGACCCTGGTTCTGGTACAATCAATCTATAACTGGTATAATATCAGGACCCGGCCTGTTTCGCGGTAAAGGGTTGAAGACTTAGAACAAGGCCTCACAACAACGTGTTCAAGGAGGTTAACGACGCCTCAAACTTACTTAGTTAAGGAGAGACAATTAGAAACACTCTGTTTTCCATTACTCACAAAGCGATCACTTCACTATTTTATCAATCCATACTGAAAAAATGTGTGCATTCCCATTGGTTGTAGCCTAGAATTGACTATAGTGACGTAAATCACATTCACATATGCTACCAGACTCCAAGCTGGTCCATCCTGGATGCAAGCCATCCGTGAAGTTACAGACCCTGCTCCACGTGCTCCACGCGCTGGCCAAAGCCTTTAGCTCCTGTACTAACACATAGCTTTACTGTGGCTGTACTAGTACTATGCATATGCAGATCTCATTGTCTCTCCACCGTCTCCAGCCGTAGGGTTAGCTAGTCGAAACGCCTTCTACTCTAGACAACTGTTAACCTTGAACTGGTACTCACAATGTTTCTAGCGTCCACCAATACCCCCCTGTTTTGTAATGCTAGATTTCCGTGGACACGGTTCATATAAACAACACGCACATATTAGTTCCCATATGAAATCAAACATCACATACCCACCACATAGCAAGGCATGAATTTTTTTTCCATGCTCTGTATGGTTAGACCAGAAGTATGATTAAAAAGAATGCTAATGGTAGAGGTACTCGTGCAGGATCCCATCCTCTATATGGTGAATGTTCACAATTAAAATCTGATTAAAATGTTGACGAATTTGAAAAATGTTCACCAATTCAAACAATATTCATGATTTCAAAAATGTTCACACATTTGGAAAATACTCCCAAAAATGAAAAATGAAGAGAAAGAAAATAAAAACAATAAAAAACAATAAAAAGGAAAATGAAAAAGAAAAAAGAAAAAGGAAAAAGAAAAAGAAAAAAAAAAGAAAAGGAAAGAAAAATGAAAAGATAAATAAAAAACAAAGAAATAATGGGAAAAAAAATAAAAAAATGCTTCAAACCTTCCCAAAACCGGAGGGGAAGAAACCCGAAATGGGCCGGCCCAAACAGAGGATCGAGCACTCGAGAGGGTACGCGCTAGGTCACTAATGCGCGACCTATGCACCAAATAGTAGAAGCCGAGTAAACCCAAGTTAGGTCTTATGTGCTCACATGTTAAAATTGTTTTGAGAACTATGGCTTTCTTTCTCTCCAGAAGAAAAAAATAGAAAATGAGAAAAAAAAAAGAAGGAGAATTTGAGTTGGGTCACCCTGAGTAGGTTATATTAGATGAACTACATCCGGAAGTAAATGTGCTTGCATATAACGACTCTTGAGTTAATCTGATGATGCAGCATCGGTCCAGACCAAGTATGGCAGAGTGCATATCTAAGTGCTTACTGACAAAATGAACTCATCTATTATTTTACTAATAATTTTTCTAGGAGGAAGGACGAAAGGAAAAGAAATAGATAAATACTCCAGCACAAACAATTGTAATAGAACATAACTAGTAAGGTTGCACGTGCAACGCACGTCTCGATTTGCATATGCCTCAGTAATCCATGAGAACCATGCATTTAAAAGTACCCAAGATTAGATCAATAGTGGGCATAGGGTCTATATATTTCCCATGAAAAAGGCTATGAGCATGAAATATATGTAATATAAAATAAATAAACAATTGGTAAGAAAGATATATGACCACAAACAGCAAATTGTGGTGGAGAAAATCGAACATAATGTTTTGGACAACAATGGCCAACCATCTCGTGACTTATGTAGATTCACTTCAAATATGATTGTTAGACATCTTCTATTACAAGGCGCTAATGTGTAATAATAAACCAAAATTCCCGCAAAAAAACCCGGAAAAGGGATATAGAAACCAAACAATAAATCCACTTGTACAACACTATTGCATCTCTGTTGAAATGTCTTCAAAAAGATTTTGTTCTGTGCTTCCTATTTATCCTTATTCATTACTAAAAAGTTATTAAGTTGCTCATAGGTCGCACGCAACAGTTGGGACCAATACTTTCATAGTTGTTCACAAAAATAGAAGACGCTTCGCAAGCATGACTCATATTACCATATACTTTTAGTATTTACTGCCAGTGTAGCGACAAAAAACAGGCAAGAATACATTCATATATAACCAGCAAAAAAAAAAGGTTGTTAACCCCTGGAAAATAAGTGAATTGTTCTTCCAGTATATTTAAATCACGTATTTGCTCCATTCTATTAAAGTAACTTTGGCCAAGCTCAATTTTCAGGTCTAAAATTCCAAACCTAATGAAAAAAATGCATATAGACATACCTGAATAATGGTTGCATGATGGTCAAATTAGCCAACCACATCCTCTAAAAAGATTTGGATTCAAGATGTTCTACATGAACAATTTGTATTCAATGCCCAAGTATTAAAGAACTAATTTGAGTTTTGCTACTATAGACCCTCATTCCAATAATATCATTTCTACAAATAAGAATCTTAGTTTGTTTCTTGTAGTGATTCCACCACCTGGGTGAAAAGATCTAGAAATGAATTCACGCATGGTTAAACCAAAAAAAAAAACTTTATGTGGCACATATAACCTGTTGCCCTGGTAAGCACAAACTTAGTAAATAGAAGATGTTTAATCCGGACCATCATGAATTGTCATCTTGATGTATTGCAAAAAATTAACAATAAATGACGCATAGAACACCATGCCGTGAAATAGCTGCAATATGCTGACACTAGTAGAAAACAGGGCTTTCGTCACAGCCGGATCGGAGCATTAGTCCCGGTTGCATTATGAACCGGGACTAATGTGAGCATTAGTCCCGGTTCGAGCGGCTAGGGCGCTGGGCAGACATTAGACCCGGTTAGACCTTTAGTCCCGGTTCGAGCCACGAACCGGGACTAAAGGGGTTGAGGCTTTAGTCCCGGTTGGTGGCTCCAACCAGGACTAAAGGAGCCACGAACCGGGACTAAAGGGGTTTTGAAATTTGTTTTTTGTTTTTCCATTTGTTCTTTGTGTTTAGTTTCTGTTTTAAATTGCTTATATCTTTTAGGATATTTGATGTTTTTGAGTGATTCTTTTTACATTAGATTCAAAATTTTGTCTAGTTTCTGTTTGTGCCATTAGTTTTCAAATTTGAATGATTTAAATATGAATTTGTTCAAATTTGCTTCAAACCCTAGATTGTGAATAATTTGAGTTTAAAAATAGTTTTTAATTTAATTCTTTTTGCTCCTAGTCACATGTTAGATTCCTTTCACCCACATAGCAGGTGCAAAAAAGTTGAGAGGGTTACAGCAAAAACTGGATGCACTTCGTGTACAAAATGGACAATCTCTTTCGAAGTATCAGGGTTTCGGATGAAAACTCATCTGTTACAAAGGCATTTCATTTTTTTAAACTTATTTCAACTCCAGACTTTTTGTGTGTTCAGTATGCACCATTCGAAGCCACGTCATCAATTTTCAACCCTTTCTGACTTCATTTACTATTTTTCATGCATTTACTATTTTTTTGAGCTAAATGACCCTGAAATTGAAAAGCACTACCAATGAACTCTGAAAAGGTTGAAAGTTGGCATGGTATCATCATTTCACCCACATAGCATGTGCAAAAAAGTTGAGAGGGTTACGGCAAAAACTGGATGCACTTCGTGTACAAAATGGACAATCTCTTTCGAAGTATCAGGGTTTCGGACGAAAACTCATCTGTGACAAAGACATTTCATTTTTTTAAGCTTATTTTGTGCCATGAAAATGAGGAGGTCATTGAATTTTGTCTAGCTTCTGTTTGTGCCATTAGTTTTCAAATTTGAATGATTTAAATATGAGTTTGTTCAAATTTGCTTCAAACCCTAGATTATGAATAATTTGAGTTTAAAAATAGTTTTTAATTTAATTCTTTTTGCTCCTAGTCACATGTTAGATTGTTGTCACAGTAAGATTTATTTGGTTATTTTTCGAATAATTTATATTACGATTTTAATTAAAACAGTACTGTTTTGCTTATATAGTTGTTTTAGTCCTTTAATTGTTGTTTTGAATTATTTTTATTTAGTTCTTTCTGTAGATTTTAACATGTTGTAGTATGCTTCTGTTAGACAACAGCAGATAAATTTTTATAATTAATTAATATTAATTTTGGTAAAGTTTTGTATTAGTAGTTGTTTAGCCTTTAATAATAGTTGATAGAATTAGTTTTGCTATATTAAAAGTAATTATTTTTGCCACTTTAATAGAACGTGACTCTGGCTTGGTTGGACACCATCCCAGACTAAAGAGGTTCAAACTCTACCACCCCCCCCCCCCCCCCCCCCCGTGTATCGACATTTCAGTTTTGTAGAAAACAAAAGAAAATGATAAAAACTTCAAAAATTAAAATCCTTCAAGATGTAGTTATGTTACTACATCTACTAGTTAGGAAAATTAAAAAACTTAAATTTGAACATGTTTTGCAAAAAAGTGTTATGAAAAGGTAAAACGGCCATATCTTTTGCATACGATGTCGGAAAAAAAACGCATAATATATCAAAAAAATCATCACGAAAATCCGCATCCAATTTCGACCGCCGCAGACCGTGTTGCAAATTTTAGAATCCTCAAATTCTTAAAGGAAAAAAGTTATGCTCAAATTTTAGTTTTTTTTAATTTTGGTTAAATCTGGTCAAACTATGGTCAAACTATGGTCAAACTACTTATTCAAGAAATATTAGTGTTACTAAATAATTATTTTAGTTTTTTTGAATTTTGGTCAAACTGTGGTCAAACTATAGTCAAATCTGGTCAAACTGTGGTCAAACTACTTATTCAAGAAATATTAGTGTTACTAAATAATTATTGTCTTTTAGAATAATAGTTTCAAACTCAAACAGTGCTTAATGCTCAAGTTCAACTCCTAATGATTAATAGGATTGACAGCTTAGTATTGTCAGGAAAACAACAAGTGCGGACTTCGAAACTAGAGGGAATAGAACTTGAAAGTTAAGCGTGCTCAGGCTGGAGTAGTGAGAGGATGGGTGACCGGCCGGGAAGTTAGACGATTTGGAATGAATGCTGATTAGAGATTAGAGATTAAATTCTAAAACAGTGAGGAGGGATGGGTGATTAGAGATTAAATTGTCAAATAATTCAAATATTTGAAAATCAGAAGAAAAAAAATCAAAAAAAAATTTCAAAAAAATTCCTTTAGTCCCGGTTGGTAAACCGGGACTAAAGGTCCTCCAGCCCCGCTCCAGCAGGCGGCCACGTGGAGCCGAACCGGGACTAAAGGTTAGAGGCTTTAGTCCCGGTTCTTTTGTCCCGGTTCCAGAACCGGGACTAAAGGCCCTCTGGAACCGGGACAAAAGCCCTGTTTTCTACTAGTGTGACTAGCAAAATAGTTATAACCTATGCCTATAGAATTAGTGAGAAGGGCGAGATAGTGCATTGTAGGGTAACGCAGCAGAAAACAAAAATTACCAACCTACGCACCAGCCCAGGACCACTATGGAGACTGCATATAAGGTTTGATCATTTTCGTTACCGACTCGTAGCGCAGCGGAAGTAGAGTCGATGACGATCGGCGGTGCAGATCCCCGCAGCTAGGATTTACAACCTCCCAACCGCGAGGATGTATCCCCTCGTCTTCCCTTCAGACAGCCCTCCGGGAGGCGGTCGAACAGTCCTTCGGGAGGACCTTCGAAACTCGAACGGTCACTCGGACAGCCCTTCGGGAGGACTCACAGAACTCGGACCGTCACTTGGACAGCCCTTCGGGAGGCACTCTCGAACAGCCCCTCGGGCACTAAGATCGAAACTACGACCTCTCTACAGAGTTGCACACATACGGTGTCATCTATCCGGCAGGGCTTCGCCGTCCAGAACTAGTTCCCACCGGAACCCAGACAGCCTTTCGGCTCTACGAAACTATTTCGCGGGGAGGGAGAGAGAAGCCAGATCATTGCAATGGCACATGTATGTGAGAAGGAGTGAGTCTTTAGGCAGCCCCCTCCACCCCTATTTATAGGCCAAGCCCAAGGGTGGCTTCTCCAAGAAGCCAAGGGGAAAAATACCAAAGGACCCTCAAGGTGGCTTCTCCAAGAAGCCACCCAAAAAGCACTTTCACTATTCACGACGACATTTTTCAGCGTCCGTTCGAACTGAAAATATTTATGTGGGCTTAGAAAATTTCCAGTACCCACTAAAATAATTTTCAACGCGTTCTGGAACAATTCCAGATTAGTGATTTTCATCTGCGAAAAGCATCTGAAGTGGTTCCGGCAGCTCCGGAACATTTTCGTTTTTTCTTCCAGAAAATTCCCAAAAGTTTCCAGAATGATTCTGGCACCCTCCAAGAATTATCGGGCATGTGCCGAAACCAATTTGACTTTATGGTATCCTCTGAAACAACTTTTCAGTTTCACCGGAACTCATTCGGTGACCTCTCTCTGCGGAACTTTTCCGCTGTCCGAAACTTTTTCGGTGATTTTCTCTCAGACTCCCTGTCTAGTATTCAGCAGATAGATGACCCTTAAGCGTGTGACCCTATAGGTTCGGTGAAGTATAGACATGACACGGAACCCCTTCCGATCAATGATCAACATCGGAGCCGTGGACACCCATATTGACCCCAATACCCACACGAATGAATATTCGAGTGAACCTCCAGTTGCCGTGTGCTATTCCTATTGCTCGCGATATGTTACAAATACCCGAGGTGAGACATGTTGGCATTCCCGTGGATCAACAACTTGTCCACTATGCTAGTTACCTCGTTACCGGTATTGTTCTCTTTTCTCGTTACTGTGTTCGGCATGCCTGTGATCAAATCACCCTGTGTCTGGCCAGACGATGATGGATACCGTAACACCGAGAGGGCCCAGAGATATCTCTCCATCGTCGGAGGAGCAAATCCCAATCTTGAGCTATCAAGTTACTTGACATACTTTCCCATGAACCCGTAAGCCACCGTAATAGCCATCCAGTTACGGATGACGTTTAACAAACCCCAAAGTTCATGAATCAAGCATGAAGAAACTCGATACTCTCATGGTCTGAGGAATTATGCAAACGTTAACCATCTCTGTGTTATTAACCATTAACTTGTGACGAAAGAATCTCATAGCATAACATCAATTTGGGTCGATTCAACACAAATGTTCTGCTAACATTGTGCCCTCAAAATTGCCGGCATAGTCATGCCCATGATCAGGAAAACAGGATCATCATGCAATACTTGAGCCAGTCATAGAGGCTTGACTAGGAATACATTTTACCGTTTATTATTCCACACGTGCATATGAGTCTTCCTCCAAGCCTCGTTTTATTTGTAGACTCGAGAACCATAGCAGTTATAGCATGGAACATAAACCTAATTATGAACAGGGAGATAATTAATAACATTTATTATTGCCTCTAGGGCATATCTCCTACATGCATTACTATATCAATATATGTTGGAACATGCTGTTCAAGATAATTCAAAAGATAAATGTGTAGACAAGTAACACCATACCTCTTGGCATCAAGCATGGTTGTCTAGCATATTTTGAAACACGCTGTTCAAGATAATCATAATATAAATGTGTAGTCAAGTAATACCATACCTCTCCCGTAAAAAAAAAGTAATACCATACCTCTCCCATAAATGTGTAGTCATATTTTTTGATAACTTTTAAACCGTTAAAAGCTTAGCGAGCCTAAACAAGTTCTGTGGCAAGTTATGGTAGGCACAATTTTGCCTATATATATATACTTAATAAAACGGCGTACACTAAAGACAAAGAATAATTGATTGAGTGAGATGACACAAAAACACTGCTCTATTTGTAGCATCCATGCCTCTTTTCAAGTCCTTGTGGTACGCTCTCAGAGATGCCATGTCCCATGCTGGTACTCCCTCTGTAAACTAATATAAGAGCGTTTAGATTACTAAAGTAATGATCTAAACGCTTTTATATTAGTTTACGGAGGGAGTACGTCGTTTCCTAGCGTGAACAACAACAACATCAGCTGACGAGCGGCAGCAAGCAACAACACTATACAAAAACGCAAAGCAGCAAAGCGATAGAGCGGCAGCAAGCGAGCAGCCAGCTTAGCAAGCACACAGCAGCTCGCACTCACGCAGGCACGCAGCAGCAAGTGCCCAGCACCCACCACACCAGAGGATAGCACGGGAGGAGCGTAGGACACCAGGGATTAAGGAAAGAGATTACCTTTCTGGCGACGGTGGCGGCGATTCGGCTCCAGGCTTGCGGTGATTGGATTCCACACAGCAGCGAGCGACACCTGGCAGCGACGGCCGCGGCAGCTCACGGGCACGCATGGGCCCGTCGCCATCGTCGTAGGCCTCGCACCGCGACGCTGCGGCGGTGGAAGATCTCGAGGGCCTCGGGGAGCAGCGCGGCCACAGCGGCGGCATCCGGCTCCGGGACGGGCGCGCCGCGGCGGAGGCGGACCCAGTCGACAGGTCCAGCCCGGTGCAGAGGTCCATCACCATGTGCGTCCACGCCTCGTCCTCGTCCGGTGCAGCAGCGGTCGACGCCGAAGCGGCCGCGACCAATCTCCTCGCCGATCTCGCGGACGGATTGGAAGCTTCTACCGTCCTACGTCGGTGGCGTCCCTGAGCGAGGATAAGGGGGCAGGGTGCGGCGCGATTTTCGTGCGATGATTGGGCCGGTGGCGGCGGCTGGAGGTGGGATGCGTGGAGGTGTTTGTTTTCTACTCGTGTGGGCGTGGGATCGCTACTACTCTTGCGGATCGTAGGATGGCAGAGTTTTCGTCCGCCCACGAAAATTGCTAAATGCAGTTTTGGTTGAGGGTTTGTGTAATCTTAACGGTTAGATGAAATTAAGTGATTCTAATCATGAGGCTGTAATTGGTCCGTGTTGTTCCGTGTAATTTAGCCTGGATGCACTTAGCGATGAATATGTTTGCTTGTTTAGTAGTAAGTAGAGATAAGTAGAGATGACCTATGATTTGGGGACTTTTTTTAGAAAACAATAAATGCTCACTTGTTAGATTTGGTGGTGAACAACAATTCTTAGAGTAACATGGTAAATTACAGGTTGTAAATTACTTGAATTAGGCTGTAATTCACATGCACTATAAGGAAGAGAAGCCCAAAAAATTAATCGTCAAAAATATCACCAACATCATCACCAAGCTAATAAGCTGATTAATCTTAACTCGGCAATTTTTTATGAACGACACAAGGCAAGGAGAAGATACCATACAACCACTATTGAAACTTTAACCATATATACAATTTGAGAAAAACCAGCAAACATCAAATTTAATTGCTCAATCACTTACGATGTGCTTGAAATAAAATCAGAGATTAAATTTGGCGTGCAATAAAAGACACCAAAGATAAAAAAAAAAGGGCATGTAGTATATTGTATACGTGACAATGAGGGAAGTCATATAAACGATTTCTTAAACTAGTTTGTGGTAGAAATAGAGAGAAATAGTTCTTGCCTAGTTTGAGATATAGTATATGGATGGGTTTAAACAATAGCTAAATTATTGTAATAATCAAAAGGAAACATCAGTCACGTGCATAAGAAGATGTAGGATGTGACAATACCCATAGGAATTCATTTAGGCATTATATGATAAGAACAGGATGATGCCCAATTAAGAATATAATTACGTGCCTGCTCGACAACCCTGCATGCCTCTACATAAGAAGAGGCAGTCCAATTCTAGTCAGACAAACAAATAAAGTCTTGTATAAGGAGAACACATGATGGCGTTAGCCAATAACAACAACCTTAGTTCTTGGGCTCCCATATTCGCCGTTGCTCTTCTAGTCATGGCTACTGTTTCTTTCTACGAAGGAGTGTCAGGTTAGTGCACTAAGTCATGCATGTATATACTTTTAGATGGATTGTATGCTAAGGATCCCGCTCATTTGTGAATATGAATGTATGTGTAGATGAAGTGGTGAGCCATACGAATGAAAAGACATGTGTGGCTGACTATGAATGTGATCTGGCATCGTGTGAAGCTAGGTGCCAGATCATGAAGATGGACCCAAGTGCAGCCCGTTGTGAGATAAAGGCCGGATCAATTCCCTACTGTTGTTGCAGCCCACTGGCACACCAGATATGAAAATAATGGAAAATGATCTGAGACCATAATTCATGTATCTTCTGCATGCTTGGTCAATAATAATGATAAGAGGAGATTGCTGGCCACATATATTGAACTACTCTATTTCTTTGACCATGTGTGTTTGTTACAAATTGATATATAGCTTCAATCATTTAAATATCCTATCTCCCACATGTTTTCTATGTTTGAATTTCCTAATGGACATGGTAATCCTCTAACCGTAAGAGGTTGATTTTTTATTTTTATGAAAAGGTTGGTTTGGATTGAAGAAGAGGTAGCTAGAAAGTATCATGTAGTAAGTTGGGGGTCGGGGGTCTGATACAGTAGATCTCAATGTTAATTATCGAGAGTGGAATTAAAGAGGCTAGAAACAAACATTACTTTCGTCATGATCCAAAATGAAAAGATCTCAATGTAGGATGGGTAGATTTATATAGGGGGATTTCGTAAAGGACCGGCTTAACGAGCGAACATTTTTCATGACAATTTGTGTTGGCCGAGGATGGGAATTTAGTTAGCAAGCATGACAAATCCAGGATTTGTCATGCTTGCTAAAAGATATTACCATGCCCGCAACAATTAGAACTGCCATGAAGAACGTTCGATTCGCAGTCGCTGCAAACGTCAGCACAATAACATTCTCCTTAGGTATATTCCTATGCACCCATGATGATTCATGGGATCTTTGCTTGTTTTGTTTGAAATGAAATCGGGAGTGTGAGCTTCTCAACTCGAAAAAAAACTGAACCACAAATTTAACATCTAGCATGGATAGCCCATATAATATAGCCCAATAGGCTGGCGCGCTCATTTGGGCTGTGAATGGACGGCCTGGATTCACTCCGTCCATTTGTTTCCAACTGAAACTAAACAAAACAAATCTGTTTTACTCAAAAAATAAAATAGGTTTGCAACTACAGCAGCGTCTCGGTAGGGCTCCCTCCTACTCCCGACTTGCCAAGACGCCATGGCCGCCGCCGCCAGGTCGCTCCTCCGCTCATCCGCCTCTGCTCTCCGCGCTGCTCCGGCGAGACCGTCTTCCATCGGCCTCGGTGCGCGTCCTTCCGTCCGCCGCGCGTTGGCTGCGCCCCCTCGCATCCTCAGGTATGTACCAAGATTCATCCATGCTCCCCAACCAGTCGATTAGCAGCAGGAAGGATGTGACGGCCCTTAGTTGATATTATATGTGCTTGCAAGGTTGCCCGTGGAGGCGAGCTTCTGCCTGGAGTCCCTACCGCCGCTGCACAGCGCCACCGCCGCCGCCCGGCTCAAGTCCATGCTCGCCGTCATGCCTCTCGCCGGCGCCGACGCAGGTCCGCCTCGTCTCCGTTGGCCCTAGGGCCATGGAGGCGCGGTGGATCCTGCCAAGGGTCGACGGGAGGGCTTCGTTTTTAGTCGTTCCTTTCAGTTTTATTAGGGTTTGTGTTCTGCTCAAAAAGGCGAGACGGCGGCGGCTCCCTGAAGATGGAATAAAGGTCTCCTCGCCTAGCCCCCGTTCCAGTGGTGCGTTTAGCATCGTTGGTGGGTGTGTGGAGGTGTGTATCCGGCGGATCTATATTTGGTGGATTTGCTCGGATCTCGTTGGTGTTCGTCTATGTTCGTATGTCTTCAGATTGGATCCTTCCGATCTACGTTATTCTTCATCTGCGGCGGTTGCTGTTCTGGTGCGCTGGTCCTATTGGGCCTTAGCACGACGACTTCCCGACTGTCTACTACAACAATTTGTGCCCCGACTCCGACGATGGAGGGGCAATGACGGCGGCGCGCCTTCGGCTCGCTTCAATGCTTGTAGTCGTCGCCAGGTAGTCTACGGGTCTGGATGTAATTTTTATTATTTCTGGTATTCGTTGTATTGCTATGATTGAAGATGAATAGATCGAAAGATTTTCCGCAAAAAAAAAAAAAGGCATCTGCTGGATCATTGAAGATAATTGACACCGCATACAATTTATCTCTTATTCAAATGTCTAGCTAATTGGCGTATTGTGTAAACTTGGTGTGCCTATTGATTATGTAGAGGAATCACTTCAATCATAGGTCTTCCTTTTGGCCCTTTTAAGAACTCTTTGGCTCAAAACATACGAATGGAAAATTTTGCTATTATGTCACTATTTATGCGTTTGGTTCAAACGAATAGAGCAAAGGAATAACCAATGAAAAATTCCTTGCTCTCAGTCTCAAAGGGAAAATGTAGGAATTCTACAATCCACTTAACCACTTCCTCAAATTTCTACGCGTCTCTTAGCCCCTTTCTTCGCTCTGACCCACTCTATTATCTCTCTCAAATTTTCTTTTGGTATCTCAAGAACACATGCCATGGAAGAAACTCACAGGTAGACAGAGTCACACACTTAAACAAGGAGAATATTAGCTTTGCCTTCTCTGCCCGTGAAAACACATATGCTACATTCGTCCTCTAATTTTGATTAACATAATCAAACTTATTACAATGGTTAAGTAACACCTACACATTGCCCAGCCACCATGCTCGGCCACTAACACCACGTGCTAAGAAACCACTAACTACATGACCCGTCTCTCCTAGAATCACCCCAGGATGCACAAGACTAGACAAAATGCAAATACACGCACGAAGCTAGCTAACAATCTCACATGCAACTCACTAGAACACCGATTCTCTCGGCCAACACTTATACAGCCCATTGATCTTGAGCACTTGCACTGCATAATAATATCAAGATTAGTGCTAACATGGTTTTCATTGTGAGAAATCAGCTGGTAAGCATGCATGTTCGCTACCCTGTGCATGACCATCCATCTAGCAATTATCATGCAAGGAATAAACAGGCCTGAAGCTGTTGGCACTGGAATTACTGAACAAATTGCAGCAAGGAGGTGGCCAGAGGGATCCTCCCGGGCTGCGGTGTCATGTGCCGCTGCTCCCTCTCGCATAGGTTCTCTCTCTCAGGTCTCAGCTGGTTACTGGCTGCTTCTCTTCCAGCTCCATAACAATCTTTTGAGTTCTTTTGCATGCATTTCTGTTATGTAAACTAATGATTTATTAATGGAATTCGACCAGCTGGCTTGTTGCTTAAAAAAATGGACAAACCATCGATGTGCACATGTTGGGCCGAGCACTGCCCGTCATTGCCTTGCCACAGGCTTTAGGCCTTATGGTGTGGTGGTGTCCCTTGACTCAAAGGCCTATGGCCTCATCCGTTACAGCCTAATTACGGGTCCAATCCACATACTCTATGCAGGAAAAACTGACCAGCAAAAATAAATAAATATAGCAACGAGCAAGTGACACCAAAAAATAATAAGACCTGAACTAAAAAAAGATAATAAGCGATGCAGTACATTCACAGGAAAAAAAACGATGCAGTAACTTTGTTGTAACAATGTGGCGAATTTGCAAACTCGTGCTAGTGGCAAAAATGGAGAGAATTAGTTCTTGGCTGGTTTGAAATATTTATATCTATATGGATTAAGACAATACCTAAATTGGGGTAATAATAAACAAGGCAGATCACTCGCGTGCACAGGAATAGGATGTGATAAAAATATACAATGGAATTAATTTAGGTATGTGATAACAATAGAGGTACTACTTGCCTAACAAGGTACCTCCCTGCCTTAGTATATAAGAAGGGAATATCAATCGAGTTCTAGAGATGTAAACAAGAAAAACTGATATTAGCTACAGAGGTAGAACACGAACTAGCTACTGGACATCGATCTGATCTACAGATCAATGGCGTTCACGAAGAACAAAAACCTTAGTTTTAGGGATGCCGTATTCGTAGCAGCTCTTCTAGTCATGCTTACTTTTTCCTTCTACCAAGGAGTATCACTATCAGGTCAGTGCGCTAAGTCATGCGTGGACAAACTTATATTTTCATTGTATGCTAACAAGCGATCTCGTCTGTGAATATGTATGCGCAGATGAAGTGATGACTGGAGGACTAGAGGCAACATGTGTGGCTGACTATGAATGTGGGCTGGCGTCATGTGGGATTAGATGCCAGAACATGAAAATGGGCCCAAGTACAGCCTACTGTGATCGAAAAGCCGGAGTGTTGTATTGTTGTTGTCTCCCACAACCACATGTAGCACATCACATATAAGAAAATGGTCTCTAGGGCAAGTCATTAGTCATGTGTCTTCTTCATGCTGATTGGTCAATAAGAATGCATGATAAGAGGAAACCTGTTGGCAGCATATATTGAAGTACTCTGTTCTTTGATCATGTCTTTGCTGCAAATTGGTATATATGGTTCGAACTTGATTTAAACATCCTATGTTTTACATAAAAGGCGCAAGAAACATCATATGTCCTTATCTTGGACTGACCTACATAGCTCATTCCCTTCACTGTTTCACCCATTTTGAACATGGGAATAAAACTAACACACTAATCATATGTCTCTCCCATGTCTTGTAACCCATTTATTTCCATGGACCTGTTCAGTAAAAATATATTTCATGATGAATCTATTAATACTAAATTATATTTATGAATTTTATCAACCTTAAGGTAGTTTTTGACAAATAAGTGAACATTGTTTTACGTTTGTGAACTTTGATTGGAATTTCGAACATTATTCAAATTCCCGGAACACTTTTCAAATTAGTGAACACTTTTCAAATTCAAAATATTTTTTGAAATGCCAAACATTGTTTTATCAAAATTGGAGATTTTTGAATAGTTTCAAAGTAAAAAAAAATAAAAAACCAAAAAAGAAACAAGTAATAAAAAACAAAATAAGGGGGCCCCACCCCCATTGGCCAGCCAAAAAACTTGAGCGGGTCCCTGGGGTCCGAATTTTGCGCGAGAGCTATATGTTGCCCAATGCGAAATGGAAACAAGTCTCGCCTGAAACATTTCTGCGAGCTATAGTATTGAGCGGCAGGACCTTCTATTCCGTGACCTGCACGCCGGAAAGCATTGAAGCGCGCATGAATATTATTTAAAAAAAGTTGAAATTATGGAAAAATGCTCGTGAATTCAAAAAATGTTTGGAAAATTATAAATGCTCATGGATTCAAAAAATGTTTGTCATTTCAAAAAATGTTCGCTCATTCAACAAATATTCACAATTTCAAAAATATTCGATTTTAAAAAAAACACTTAAAATATTTAGAAAATGTTCTCGAATTTCAAATATTGTCCCAAATTATAAAATATATTCGCTGACTCAAATACTTTTCAAAAAATGTTTGTGATTTCAAAAGAATGTTAGCTCATTCAAACAATATTCATGATTTCAAAACCATATTTCGCAAATTTGTGGCAAAATAGTTCATGAATTTTAGAAATGTTCAAGCTTTCAAAATAAATATTTGTTTACTTGAAAGATGTTCATGAATAAAAAAGTATTCATGAATTTGAAAGATGTTTGCAAATTGATACAGAAGAAGAAAAGGAAAAAATGAAAAAGAAAAAGGAAAAAAAAGAGAGATCAAAGGAAAAAAAGTTTAAGGAAAGTTCTAAAGCCTTCCCAATACCGGCGGGGATGCAACCTGGAAATGGGCAAGCCTATACAAATACTAGCGTGTCAACGGGTACGCATTAGGTCGCTATTTAGCCCGGTAGTTTATCTCACTTAAAACGAGATGGTAACTCCCCTCGCCTGAAGCTTACCCGTAGCGTGCAGCGTTGGGCCGGCCTAATAGCATGTAACTCGGTCGTTTATTTGTCGGTCAGTTCGCTATTGTGTTCGTTCGTTTTTTCGTCTTCTTTTCTTTTTTTGTTTGGTTTCTTATTTAGTTTTTTGTTTTTTTGTCGGCAACTTATTTTTCTTGTTATTTTGGTTCTCTTCAGGTTTTCTTATCTCTCTCATTTTCTTCTTTTGTCTTTGGTTTTCTGTTCCATATTTTTTATTTTTGTTTCTTTTATGGTTTTCATTTGTTTTCATTGGTTTCATGTTCCTTTTTCATTCTACATTTTTATTATAAGACGAGAACATTTTTAATATATTTCTCGAATACAAGATTACCATTTTTTCAAATAAATGTTTCGGTTACTATTGTTTTCATACACATTATACATTTTCTGCATACATCTCAAACAATTTAATACATGATTAACATTTTTTCAATTATATGTTTTGTTGTCTACTTTTTTTACACATCATACATTTTTCATATACATCTGATACATTCTTTAAACTTGTTTCACATTTTATATATGCATGTTTAGCATTTTCCAAATATTACCTACTTTAGTGATCTACAAGGTCTTATATTACTTTACAGAGGGAGTACATGATTAACATTTTCTTAAACATATAATTTTTACTAAATTATTCTTCCATACACATTCTACATATTTTCTATACATCAAAAACATTTTATGTATA